>JAVUPR010000415.1:1565000-2040690 GCA_036785695.1 Gentiana straminea
AGAGTTCTTGCAGTATATTTTTCCTTAATAATTTCGGTGGTTGATATTGGTTTATATAATTATAATCACATAACAAATATGTTAATATCATAACGAGAATAGTAAATCATTTTAAAGAATTACGGTATAGTAAAACCACTGTTATGTTTTGTTATGATTTGTTATATTTTACTATGTATGCGTCGTTTACTACATTTTACTATGTTTTACAACAACATGCAACACTTTATTGAGAATTTCGTTGTAATATTTCGTTGTGACTGTAACGTGACTTTGATCATTATCTACTAAAAATGTTCGGAATATTAAGATCATCCAACTCACTTTTTTTTTTTATATTAACGATTGGTAGTGTATATAAATTTTTTATCTTGATAAAAAATTTCATGTTAGGCTACCTATCATTCAAAGTCTTTTGTTTTTCTGTGTATAGGCCCAAAATGACTATTTGTTAATTTTATATATACTTTTAATTTTTCAGAGCATTATGCAAGTATTAGTACTCGTCGTCGATCCTAACGGTTCGTGGCTATACATTTACGCGTACGGGGTTAAGTAACGTAATTAATTAGTGTGCGTGTAAATTAAGGAAAAAAAAAGCGTATTTAAAAAGTTTCACACCGTTGTTTCTCCACCCTTGTTCATGTAAATAAATTATAATCATTATCAAGGGATTAAATTTTACTGCAGGTGTAGCAACGCTATCTAAGACATAATGAATCGATTGACCTAAAAAAATTAACTCGACTAATCAAATCCATTACACCTCAATCTTGTGTCTATATATATATATAGCAAATGCAAGTATATATACGTTGTTTCTTTGGATGAAGCATATCCCGTTTGAAACTTTGCTACAAAGTTTAGTAGTAAGAAATAAGTAATCATAATTTATTTATCCGTGTACCGTTAAAAGTGCAATAGAAGGCTGAGCATCTTCTAAACGGATATGATTCCTGGGCCCACAATACGTTGACATTTTATATATGTATATTAAGTATATCAACTTGTATATATAAATAAATAAATAAAATTATATGTATCATCTAATTCATATGCCGATTGATATTAATAATGGCATAAATGAAATGGCGTGTTTATTTGATATGTGACTTAGAAAGAGTAAGATAAAAGAATGATCTTGTTTGTTTAGGTAGGTGTTGTAGAATTCTTTTCAAGAAGTAGCTTTAAATATGCAACATCTTACTTAATAAACCTATTGAAATACAACTAATATAACATATATCATATACCAATATGGTGTGATTAATTTTTTTTTTTTAAGAAACGAGCTTTCTGTATTTATTCAAAGTCACGAAATCCTGTCCTGATGCAAAGTGCATCTGCAAGAAGCAAAGACTGAAAAAAAAAATTTACATTCGCCAAGCAATTTTGAGGTTTTTGACCCTATTCACAATAGTGGAAATCATAAGTTGTAGGGGTGGACGAGCTTCCCCAGTATGATGGTGAGTTTTGTTCCGCCAATACCATACCTGTGAAGCTGCTTCCCGAAAAATGTAAGGCCAATCTTTAGTAACAAACAATTTGTAGACGTTGGCTTTGATCCATTCCCCAATGGTTGGATGGTGGAAGAAATCACACCACAAACGTTGAGGCAGTAGGTTTTTCCAGAGGTTCCTAGTCCAATTGCAGTCCCGAAGTGCATGGAGGGTTGATTCTTCATGTTGCTCACAAATACTGCAAATTGCCGTAAAGGCTGATATTTCTTCATCGAAGGAGAGACATGGTAGGTAGCTTGTCCAAGCTGTAACCTTCAGCCACTGTGTAAGCTTTGTTCTTAGTATTCTGCCACCAAATCCTGTCATTATGGACCAAGAAGCCTTCCTGAAGGGCACCAGCAGCAAGGCAGATGCTTTTCCAGCCTTAGGAGCAAGTTGGCTTAGGCTGCTCAAAAGGGCTCCCATATTTCTGAACCAAAAGCTTAACCCAAAGTGCATGGTCATCCGTCAAAGGCTCCAGACCAGCTTACCTAGAAGTGCATGGTGTGATTAATTTAGTATGTAATGGTTAATAATAACGAGTGATGCAATATAATATTATGTAGTTACTTTATGGTTCATCACTACACTTTTACATCATGATCATAATATAAATCATTCTGCATTACCAACGCAACATTTATTGCTTTTTCTCTATCTTAACCTGAATATTGTGAATGTGATTTAATTGTTTATACCACAACCGGTTGGTGGTAGTGTTTTTCTACCACTCTTACTATTGACGTCGCCACTTACCCCATAGTAGTTATTTTTGGTTCTACATCTACACATGATCATTAATCGTAAACCACATCATCGAATATCACAACCATATATCCACCGGCATTTGTTACTCCACAAGCTATTGCTACTACTCACCTTATTAATGCTTGCCTAATCCTCATCCATAACCACCACCTCTTCCTACGAATCCTACCTCTCCACTATATTCCTAATCCTCACCCATAACCCACCGTATCACCACCACCCTACTACTATTTATTCCGCCACTACCCATTCATCATCCACCCCAACGCGATCACTCATCTCACCATCGCACACCACACCACCATCATCACCATCCACTATCACAAATTCCACCACCACCTCCCTCGTGCCCCACTGCCACAATTACACACCCTACACAATTAGTTGCCAAGCACACTCATCACTATCGATCCTTTTTCGTACCTCCACACCACCCACCACCCAACACCCACCACCAACGACAGAGCCAAGAATTTATTTTTGAGCGAACTAGTGTATGTACATTCGGGTGGGCTGTATTAAATTAATGACAATATTCAACAGGATTATATAGGTCTTTTGGTGTATAAAAAATAACATTTGAATGGGTTTAGCCCCCTAAGCCCCCAGACAGAAATGTCCTTGCCCACCACATGTATCCGTTATCATACAAACCATCACCTGCGTTAGTTCACCCATGTACTATTATTATTATTGTTGTTAAGTTCCCCATGCAAGTATACTATACAACTTAGTCTATTTCGTTAAATAAAAATGCAAAAACGTAAAAATTGAATCACATTCATTCAATTTCATTTTATTTCATTTCATCAATTTCCTTCTAAAAAAGCAATAGGTTCATAAAAAATTCTAAAAACAATAGGTTCATAAAAAATTCGTATCCGAAAAAAAAAAAAAATTAATTCAGAACTACACATACAAAATATCTTTCTTTGCATAAAATAAAATAAATATGTTTTTTTCTTTTGTGTATGTATTGAGTAGAGTAATCATACGGGCGTTTTTTTTTGGGATAGAAATGAAATAAACACACGAATGCATATTTTTATCTTTACTGGGACTCGAACCTGAAACCTCCGGATTAATAACCGCAACACTTACTGCTCGGCCGATGCCATGTTGGCATACGGGCATTTTTGTGTGCGTGTATGTATGGAGTAGATTAATCATACGGGCACAACCGTACGTTGTCGTCTTATGATGAGTGATACAATGGTAATCTACACCGTTGATTATAATGATTTTAAATTAATCACGATGTAAACCCATAAGAATCAACAATATATACAGATTACCGTTGTATATTTTATTGTGCCATAACGGTATATGTCCGTATCATTACTCTATCGTGTATTGTGAATTGCTTTTTTAAATGGTTTAGTATTGGTTAGAGATATCCCTTGAGTAAGACGAGCCATGAAGCATTGAACGTGTGTGTTAAGAATTTGCACCCACACGCTACGCGTTCGAACCAACGGTGCCACATATATATCTATGCCATTTTGCCGACTCCGTTGTTTACGTTCATTAATTATATATATTAATGTGACCCTGAAAGTGACTTGTGTCCCAAGGCATGTAATTACTATTCTATCCTATTGCCACATGTTATTAATGACGTCTATTGTACATCTTAGTCTAAAACGTTACATAAATGTTTGTGAAATGAAATGGTTTATCAAGTTTTATCTATTTATTATGAAATGTTATATAAATATATTGGTAATATTTTTTTCCTGCGTTTTCAATGCAAGAAATTACATGTAGAGTTTAAAATTTATTATGTATTATACACGGTAATATTGTTTTTTCTAAAACAAATCTAGTTTTTTACATGAAAATAGATGTTTAACACATACATATGCCTTCAAGAAAACATCATACAATTTTTTATCCAGAACAGATTATAGAGCAAAGAGAGAAAACATCATACATGATACATATATAATTATTATGTTTAATTGCCAATAATGTTGTATAATATTAATTGCCACGTTATGTTAAAAAAAAATTAATTGCAACGTTTTTCATCATTTATATTATATAGATTAATTAAGTCTGGTTTTTAGACCAGACAGATAAGATAAAAAAAAAACAACTAACCACATGGGATTTTTTGTGCCAATGCTTGTAACTCACGTGTGATAAAAAGAATATAGGAATTAAGTTGCTTCGTTTATTTGATCACATATGCTTTTGCTTAATTTTTCAAAACTGTTTTAGAAAATAAAATGACGTTTTTATATTCACAATTTTTACAATGTTCCAAGACCAAACACTTAACACAACAATCTACTGTGTTCCGTTCAAAAAAAGAAAAAACAATCTACTGTACATGTTTATCAACTAGGATGCACAAGTACGCATACGTGGATACGAGATACGTGGATACGGGATACGTAGATACGTGATTTTATGTAAATATAGGACACAAATACGAGGTGTATTTGTAAATAATAAAAATATAAGGACTAAGCTGTAAATAATAAATAATATATATATATGTATGTATGTACGTATATATATATACATATATATATATATATATATATATATATATATATATATATATATATGTGTGTGTGTGTGTGTGTGTGTGTGTGTGTGTGTGCGCGCGCACTTCTGTACATATTAAGGTTCAAACTCATTATTTAAGTATCATATTTTTCGGATACCCGTATATGTAGTCAAGATACGTGCAGTGACGGACCTACATACGGTAAGGGGGAAAGCCCCCCCCCCCCCCCCCCCCCCTCACCCGGAAAAATTCAACTAATATATCTAGTATGCATATTGTTTGTCCCCTTGATTTTTTATTTGTCTTTAAAAAATTTATTGCCCCCTTAGTCTATGTCTTGTGTCCGCCACCTGGATACGTGTATACAGTAAAGTATCCAACTTTTAAAAATTACAATTTGCCCCAAATACGTATCCAAAGAATATCCGTGAAGTATCGTATCCAATAGTAATACGTATCGAATACGGGATGCGCTTGTAGGATGGAGTATCCGCGCATCATAGTTTATCAACACAACAAATTATCTCTGCTCATTATGTAGCAACTATTACATGTAAGTGTAGTGTTCGATTATTTATTATGGCTGTGTTTACCCAAGGCTGGCCCAACTGTAAGGCAAATTAGGTGGCGGCCGAAAGCCCAATTGTTGATGGGTCCGAAATTAAATGTCTCATAAAAAAATTGTGTAGATCTAATCCCAACAGATCTAATATAATGTGTTACTATTTTTTTTTACGTGAATTGATAAAAACTCAAATTATATGCCAACTAATATAATATGTTAAAAATAATTACTTGAATTGAGAAATGACCAAATTATAGCCCAAATTAATAATAATTCAGATGTTCAATTCGAATTTCATATGTACATCCGTTCAGCTAGGGGTGTTTAGCTTTCGGGACGTTGTCCCCAAGCCCCTACGAGCTGGCGCTGCCCCCTCGAGCCCTGCGAAGGGGCGCTGCCCCATTGACCCACCGTGACCTGATGTGGTGGATTTTTGTAAATGAAACAAAAAAGACAAGAAATAAAAATCCGGTTAGTCGCTCCAAGTGCAAAGCTTGTAGTAAAGCGGTTATTCCGGGTCGATCCCACGAGGAACGTGAGGTTGAATGCGTTTTTAAGTTTAGGCTAAAAGTGTCACAAAACTAACAATTTTTAGGTTTATCAAATAATGGGGAGAGAGGCGGACGAACAAGGATCCGCAATTCAAGAAAGCGATAAAGGCCTCTAATTTCCTATGCATGCAAATCAATCAAGGCCAAGATTAACCTATACCCAATGCAAATTACTAATTTCTTAGATAATTCGTTTATCAACTTTTATCAAAGATTGATCCTTCAAGCACGATAGGCATAAATTCGTCCGAATCTATTATCTAGATTAACAATTCGATAACTTTCGTTTTTAGACAAATTGATTAATCTGATTATTATTGCGGCGATCTAGAGTTCATTCAACTATGATCAAATGAATATCACAGGCTTTATCTATCGATATGAAGCACAAAATAAGCGCAATAGAAATCGAACCTTTTGTTGATTGCACACGTAGAAAGAATTAAGAGAACTCAAACACCTCCTTGAATTGCTTCACCCGTTCGTCCAACCCAAGAGTTTAGCTACTCATGATATTCTCGAAATCAAAGAGTTGTTTTGATTGCATAAAAAGAATAAAAAACGAAAAGAACAAAGTTGCTGCTGTGTTTTAAAGATGAATTTCGACTCTCTCTCTGTATATACTAGGGTTTGGGGCGCTGCTGCTTAAATAGATGTTAAAGGCGGCTAGGTCAAAACTAGGTCGGTTGCTCGTTCAGTCGGCGCTGGACGCCCGTCCAGTCTGCCTGGACGCTCGTCTGGTATGCTCTGATCTTTTGACCCTATTCACAATAGTGGAAATCATAAGTATTTCCACACCCCCCCTCAAACTGGGCTGTATATGTTGATGCAGCCAAGTTTGCTACTTAGTCTATTTGAACATAAGAGGTGGAATAGCCTTGGTAAGAATATCGGCATTCGATCTGCCGAGGGAACATCTTTGGAGTTGAATAATCTTGGCATCAATCTTCTCCTTCGAAAGTGTCTGTCAATGTCCACATGCTTGGTTTTATCATGATGGGTGGATCTTCTGCCATGCATAAGGGTGAATTATTATCACAACAGAGTGTGATAGGTTGCGATACGGTTGAAGTTCGGTCGGTACTTTTTAGCCATAGAGCTTCACAAATGCCAAGTACAAGTGCCCTTAGTTCGGCTTCAAGCCTCGCTTCTTGACACAAGTAGGTTGTTTCTTGCTCCTCCAAGTAACCAGGTTCCCCCATATATATGAGCAATAGCTGTGGTAGATCTCGTCAATGTGACATCCGGCCCAATCGGCATCGGTGTAGACCTTGATTGATCTGTCAGTAGATTTGGTGAAGTGCAGGCCTTGGCCAGGAGTGGATTTTAAATACCTCAGTATCCTATTCATTGCATCCCAATGTTGCTCAGTAGGGCAATGCATGAATTTGACCGAGGCCCGACCCCATATGCAATATCGGGTCTTGTGTGAGAAAGGTATATGAGTTTGCCTACAAGCCTTTGATATTGTTCTTTCCCGACGGCAATGTCACCATGCGATAGGGTATGACCGGGGTCTCTTGGAGATACGACGGGTTTGCATCCCAAAGCATGCCGGTTTCCTTCGGTAGGTCCGGGACATACTTCCTTTGGGAGAGGCGAAATGCCATTGGTGGTTCTAGCTACTTCCATACCAAGAAAGTACTTGAGGTAGCCCGGATCTTTAACTTGGAACACCTTTGCCGGTAGAGCCTTCAAGTTCGGATCTCGGTAGAGTCATCTCCAAGTAAGGATGATATCATCCACATATACAATTAGAATGGACCTCCTCCGGTTGGTTGTCTTGACAAACATGGTGTGATCGAGTTGCATTGATGATATCCGGCGGCTTTAACCACGGTAGTGAGTTTTCCAAACCATGCCCTTGGTGATTGCTTCGGGCCATATAGAGATTTCCTCGGTTGCACACTTTGCCTTGAGTATGAGGATTGATAAAACCAGGGGGTACGGTCATATAAACCTCCTCGGTGAGGTCCCCATTTAGAAAGGCATTTTTGATGTCCAATTGGTGAAGAGGCCAGTCAAGTTGGACGGTAGGGAAATCGACTACACGACGGTGTTGAGCTTTGCTGCGGTGCAAAAGTTTCCTTATAGTCAATGCCATAAGTTTGAGTGAATCCCCTTGCTACCAATCGGCTTTATACTTGTCAATTTTACCATCGCATTGTATTTGATAGTGAATAACCATCTGCGACTAATCTTGTTTTCTTGCCTTTGGGAAGAGTTGTGAGGTCCCAAGTATGATTATCCGGAGAGCGATCATCTCTTTTTTAACGACGACCTTCCACTTATCATTTTGAAGGGCCTCCCGAATAATTCTAGGGATAGAGTGAGAGTCCGGGTCTGTGTAAACATGGCAAAGACAGGAGACAAGCGATCATAAGATAAATAAGTATGAATAGAATGATCGGTGCATGATCTTTTCCCTTTCCTTAGAGCAATAGGTCCGTCATCTACTTCGATGAGCCGCCGAGAGTCGATGGGCGAGGTCCGGCGGACTCGGTTCGATGAGGTTCCGAGGTTCCGGTTCGGCGGGCTCGGGTCGGCGAGGCTCGGGTCGGCGGACTGCGGGTCGACGGACTGGCCGAGGGTCGATAATGTGAGTATCCGCGGGATCTTTGAAGATTATGAGTCCGCCGAGGGTTAGGACTCGCCGAGGGTAAATGGTTTGCCGAGGGAACGGACTTAGTTCAATCTCAATCGGGTTTCCATCGGTGGCGGCTCGTAGGTTTTCTTCGTAATATGGAGTCCTTTCAAAGAATTTCACATCCATAGAATTGTAAAATTTCTTTTCGGTAGGAGAGTAACACTTGTAACCTTTCTGTCTGTGCATATCCAAAGAAAATGCACTTATGAGCTTTAGGATCAAGTTTACTTCGTGTTGAGCATGGATATAAACAAACACGGTACAACCAAAGATCTTTGGAGGCAATTGGGTAATAAGATGAGAGCGGGGAGTGTGTGGTCGGCGGGGTTTGGAGAGGAGTTTTGAAACCTAACACTTTGGGAAGTACGTTGATTAAATATGTAGCGATCAATATAGCTTCACCCCACATGTATTTAGGAACATGTGTAGTGAACATGATTGATACGGCCATTTCCGAGCAGATGCTGTTCTTTCTTTCAAAGCAACCCCATTCGTTGAGGTGTTTCCACACAACTACCGATATGAACAATTCCTCTGTTTGTCAAGAAGTTGCGAGGTTAGACTCATAGTATTCCGAGCATTATCGTCTTTAAGATCTTGATCTTAGTATCAAATTGGGTGGAGACCATGTGATAAAATTCTTGGAAGATATTCGGTATGATCATCAATGAAGGTTACAAACCACCTTTTTCCTGTTATACTTTTCACTCTTGAGGGTTCCCATACATCACTGTGAATTAGGGTGAAAGGGGAAGATGGCAAGTGAGGTAACTTAGCATACACAAATTTGGTGAGTTTAGCAAATTGACAAATATCACATTGAAGATCATTAAGACTGGGATAACTGAACACTCTTCTTTTACAAATCATAAACTTGATGGTAACAATTACTTGCTATGGTCAAGGTCATGAAAATGTATATCTCCGGCCGGGGCAAGATGGGATATCCGTGCGGTTCCAAACACCGCCTCGCCGAGCCGTCTGCGAGGCTTCGGCGGGGTGCTCAGATTCGGTGCCGAGCCTCGGGATTTTGTGCATAATATTTTGTACACCTTATTTAATTGTAAAAGACATATTAATTGTGAGTCATATAAACAATTAATATGTCAAACTCTAGTTTACTTTATGTCATAGACATAACTTTTACTTTTTACTTTTGCATGCTTGCCGCCCACATCTACATACTCAAGTGGCCGCCCAAGCTAGCTAGCTAGTCTCTATCTCAATTGTATCTATTTATACATCTTTTTACTCAATGAATAAACCAAGTTGAAGTTCTTATATATATATATATATATATATATATGTGTGTGTGTGTGTGTGTGTGTGTGTGTGTGTGCGCGCGCGCGCGCGCGCACTTCGTACATATTAAGGTTCAAACTCATTATTTAAGTATCATATTCTTCGGATACCCGTATATGTAGTCAAGATACGTGCAGTGGCGGACCTACATACGGTAGGGGGGAAGCGCCCCCCCCCCCCCCCCCTTCACCCGGAAAAAAATCAACTAATATATCTAGTATGCATATTGTTTGTCCCCCTTGATTTTTTATTTGTCTTTAAAAAATTTATTGCCCCCTTAGTCTATGTCCTGTGTCCGCCACTGGATACGTGTATCTGGTAAAGTATCCAACTTTTAAAAATTACAATTTGCCCCAAATACGTATCCAACAGAATATCCGTGAAGTATCAGTATCCAATAGACTAATACGTATCGAATACGGGATGCGCTTGTAGGATGGAGTATCCGCGCATCATAGTTTATCAACACAACAAATTATCTCTGCTCATTATGTAGCAACTATTACATGTAAGTGTAGTGTTCGATTATTTATTATGGCTATGTTTACCCAAGGCTGGCCCAACTGTAAGGCAAATTAGGTGGCGTCCGAAAGCCCAATTGTTGATGGGTCCGAAATTAAATGTCTCATAAAAAAAATAAAATTGTGTAGATCTAATCCTAACAGATCTAATATAATGTGTTACTATTTTTTTTACGTGAATTGATAAAAACTCAAATTATATGCCAACTAATATAATATGTTAAAAATAATTACTTGAATTGAGAAATGACCAAATTATAGCCCAAATTAATAATAGTTCAGATGTTCAATTCGAATTTCATATGTGCATCCGTTCAGCTAGGGGTGTTTAGCTTTCGGGACGTTGTCCCCAAGCCCCCACGAGCGGCGCCGCCCTCGAGCCTGGGGGGCGCCGCCCCATTGACCCATAAAAAAAATAAAAACTCAGATCTAATATAATGTGTTATATTTTTTTTACGTGAATTGATAAAAACTCAAATTATATGCCAACTAATATAATATGTTAAAAATAATTACTTGAATTGAGAAATGACCAAATTATAGCCCAAATTAATAATAGTTCAGATGTTCAATTCGAATTTCATATGTGCATCCGTTCAGCTAGGGGTGTTTAGCTTTCGGGACGTTGTCCCCAAGCCCCCACGAGCTGGCGCTGCCCCCTCGAGCCCTGCGAAGGGGCGCTGCCCCATTGACCCACCGTGACCTGACCGCCGGTCGAACCCCGTTTTGTTATGGCAACTAAAATGCAAACGATAACAATATATGAAAAAATATCTAACATCAATTAATTTAAATTTTGTACCTATAGGTTTTAGAAAAGTAATCTATTGTAAATATGTTTTTGAAAGAAAAAAAAATCAAACTAAAAGGCCCATTCGGTGAAGTCGTTGAAGACCCAAAAAATCCAGGCCAACCCAGTGTTTATCAATACAACAGATGATGTCTGGTCATTAATGTAGCAACGAATACATATAAGGAAGTCTTCGATTATTTATTACTTCATTAAACTCAACAAAAGAGATACGATTACATATAAAGGGTAGCCTTCGATTATTTATTACTACCTCTGTCTGTCCATATTTAAAAAATAATTTGCCCTATAAAAAGTGTTCATTTAGTAATCCAATACATCATTTAATACTCTTTCAACCATACCCCTAATCTAACATTTATTATTTTATGTTAATTTCATATTCCAAATCAAGTATTAATTAAAAGATAGGGGTATATATGTTTATTGCTATAAAAACATAACACATTAATTGAGTTTTTTAATCCACGTAAATAGTAAAATATGGACACTTTTTATGAGACGGATATAGTACTTGATTAAATAATTATATTAAGATATGGTAACAAACTAGGATTGAATAGCGTCGTATCTGGAAATTCGTTTTCAAACAAATAGTTACTTCACGTTATATAACATAAAAAACATTAAAATTTGAAAAGCACATATATAATAATTGGATGTTTCACTTTGTAGTGGAAAATTTGAATAAAGAATATACTTCCGTCTGTTTCTAATTTACGGTCGCAGTTGTTAAAAACACATAAATTAAATATAGAAGTACCCTCAAAATAAAAAATTAAAGATAGAAGTTAAACTTTGAATTTAATATCAAAATGTCAACAACGCTTTTAAATATAATTAATGCAATATTATTTTCAATCTCTTACCAATCATTAGATAAAGATATCTATTCAAAAAACATATAATACATAATGTTTTAAAAATATAATTACGACAATTAAAAATAAATAATACCTTTTTTTTGACAATTACGACAGTAAAATAAAAACGTAATAAGTTGCCTAGAGTTAATGCTTTTCTAGCTAAAATAACAAACTTATGGCAATATGGAACGTAGTATTACACCTTTAATTTATTTTTAACTATAAAGTGATTGAAACTTGTACTAGGATTATTTTAACTAATTAAGGTGGCAATATGGAACGTAGTATTACACCTTTATGATAGAAGACAATATTATTCAAATAAATAATATTAACAATATACACACATTAATTACAGAATATATAATTATTCTGTAATTAATACGTAATATCTACAATTAATGTGTGAATATTGCTAATAAATAATAGTATCAGATTTCTCTCCTATATAAAGGAGTAGCATTGTATCAATTGAATCGATCAGAAAAACAATTTCAGTCTTATTATATTTCAAAGGGTTGTTGATTTTCTTTATGGTATCAGAGAAGGAGGCGGGGGTTCGAATACCTTAACACTGGTGAACCCTCGCCCGATCCGTCTTCCGCCTTTTTAACATTTTTTTTTTCCACAGCCCGTCCATCAGTTCTTCCATTATTTAAACAATTTTTTTGTTTCATAGCACCGTGTCCATTATTTTCTAGAATGAGTGGAATATCATATTTTGATTGTGAAGGGAAAGAATACCTTAGTATGGGAGGGTTGATTGTATTGCATAGATGACTTTTGAGTGTTGATCGTACTTTCAATTTCTTCAGGATGAATCACACATCATTGTAGTTGTTTTTTTTTTCTTTGATAGGATGAAGGTGTGGTCGAACACCAAGAGATGAACAGATTGCATAAGTAAAATAAAAAATAAAAAAAATAAAAAAAAATAAAAAATTCTTTTGGCATTAGTTATCTCTTTTTGCAGGTACGAGATAGATCCAATCCGAAACAATTGGCGGCTGATATCAAAAAAAAGAAAGAAAAAGAAAAAAACAGACATCGGAAATACGTGCGCCGATGAAGTAAAAAATCACAACTATGGATTTCGGAAGAACAACCGGAGTGGAGATGCCCTCCAAAACACAACAGCTAATGGACTCCGGAAAAACATCTGGGGTGGAGATGCCCTCCCAAACATCACTACTATGGACTTCGGACAAACATCCGGGGTGGAGATGCCCTCCAAATATCACAACTATGGACTCCGGAAGAACAGCCGGAGTGGAGATGCCCTCCAAAACACAACAACCTATGGACTCCGGAAAAGCATCCGGAGTGGAGATGCCTTCCAAAATATCACCTATGGACTCCGGAAGAACAACCGGAGTGGAGATGCCCTCCAAAATTACAACTATGGACTCCGAAAGAACCGTCGGAGTGGAGATGCCCTCCAAATTATGCCAAGACAAACTCAGCCTCCAAACCCGGCCTCGTTTGAGGGAGGGTGATAGAAGACAATATTATTCAAATAAATAATATTAACAATATACACACATTAATTACAGAATATATAATTATTCTGTAATTAATACGTAATATCTACAATTAATGTGTGAATATTGCTAATAAATAATAGTATCAGATTTCTCTCCTATATAAAGGAGTAGCATTGTATCAATTGAATCGATCAGAAAAACAATTTCAGTCTTATTATATTTCAAAGGGTTGTTGATTTTCTTTATGGTATCAGAGAAGGAGGCGGGGGTTCGAATACCTTAACAGCTAATGGACTCCGGAAAAACATCTGGGGTGGAGATGCCCTCCCCTTTATTCTTAACTTTATAGTGATTGAAACTTGTACTAGGATTCTTTTGACTAATTAAGGAAGTTAGAGGTTAAACCAAACCCACTACGTAAAGTTCTGGTATTTTGCTACATTTATAGGGTTTTGAATCCCTTTTTTCGGGTATATTAACCATCATGCATCATGTAAATAAAATAAAATTTGAATATGATATATATCATGTATTAATTGATTCATTTTTTAGTATATTAGGCAACACCCTTTGTCAATGGTAGATGAATTACAACCCGTTTATAGCGTATTCCTAGTGCCTTTTGATGAGAAAATGTCACAATCCTATATTTCTCTTTTGTTGCAACACAAGCCTATATTTCATTGTAAGAAAATTCTTAGATTAATACACATAGTTTAGAGGGTAAGAAAAGAAAAAATGTTTTGTATTTTTTGCATACATGTCATATATATATACTGTCATCAACCTTCTATTATTTTTTAAATATTTTTATAAGCTTTCTGAAAAAGATGAATTATTGTATTAAAAAAGAGATGAATTATTAAAATTAAAAAAAAGGACGGTAACTCCCATAAGATATAAGGGAGGTACCTTCCACCTATGGGCGGTGGGGGCAGAAAATAGACGTCTATGGCCGGTACCGTCCTCTTTTTGGGCGGGAGATAGGCCTAAAAATTTAAAAAATAAACAAAAACAGACGTAGAAACCAATTTTATTTAAGGGAAATAGTGTAGTAAATGAATTTCCCCCAAAATAACTGTTCCTATACCAAAAAAAAAAAAAAAAAAATTTAAAACCAGCAATGCACATTACCTTTAAAAAAAAAAAAACAAGCAATGCACATCATTTATCTATAGAATTACTTTCTCTTTAATAAATTGGTACTTTATTAATACAATTGTCATTAGACAAATTCTGTATTTTGATGAAATACCAGAATTTCATTTGAAAAAAATATATATATTACAAGACTTATTGAACCAATACAGCTATGGGACTCCTTACATTATAGATTCCATCAGCATCACTCCATGTATACATTCCAAACACATACTTCCCCTTTTCAACACCATCCTCAGCTTTTACTGTAACAGTAAAACTCTTCTTTTCACCCATCTTGTTAAAGTTCAATATGGTTGGATCAATTTTTACTGTGATCCCTCTTGGTGGTTTCACACTAACAACGTAAACACTTTTGTTACTGCCCACATTTGTAACAGTTCTCTTAACAATCACTGTGGTGTTAAGGTTCGGAATTGCGAGGGACGGGTAGTTTAGGTCTTTTGGTGCAGGTGGATTTATGGGACATTTGAAGGTTGGATCAATGGTTTTTAAGTTACTTGAACAGAGGAAAAGAAGGTAGTCTTTGTATGTGGCGTCGTAGATAAGGCCCGGATCGGCTGCTTTTTCTGGTCGGAAATGGCCCGAACCGAATTGGAATGGAGTTGCTTCGATTCCGGATGCATCGGTTATTGGTTTGTTGTAGTTGTCTAGTAATCCAGCTGCAAAATTCGAAATGCCAAAGAATCATACAGAGGATAAATTTTCGCAACAAGATGAAAATTCTGACTGGATTTTGCTGACGTGTCTTTGAAATTAACGAAAAATTGATTTTGAGATGAAAAGAGTAAAATTCATTGGTCAAATTAGGTCAAAAGAAAAAAGAATTACTTTTGAAAACAATTATGTATCCATTGAATTTTTTTTCTGGATAAGTCACTAACAATATATACCTGTAGTCATGAGAGCGGATCTAATAGCTGCACTACTCCAAGTAGGGTGTATGGCCTTCAAAAGGGCAGCTGAACCTCCGATATGAGGGCAAGACATTGATGTCCCCGATATTACATTGTACTTCACAACTCTATGATCTATATCTAGCTTCGTAGGTGATGATCCCTCGCTCCATGCCGCCAATATGTTCAAACCCGGTGCAGTAATATCCGGCTTCCAAAGAATAATCTCACACGTCAGAATACAATTGTAATATTCCATATTGAAAAAAGTTGGAAAAGCGTTACTAAGATATTAGGTTGAACAATAATGAACTTTGTAACCTAGGTCAGCCGCCATTTTAGGTTAAACGGGGACAATGAGCCTAACTTATTAAATTCATTATGACTCAAATACATAGCTGTCTCTAGACCCAGTGTTATAGAGTTATGGGGTGTTACAGTGTATGTCATTAGGCCGTTATAGATTTATTGGGCGTTCGGAGCTATTAAACAAACATAGGCGCTCATGAACAAGTTCGTGTTCGTGATCGTTCGTTTATTTAGCTTAACGAATCAAGTTTAAATATGATTATAAGTTAGTTTCTTAAAACTTGGATAAATAAATAATTGACATTTTATTATTTTACTATTAATACCTTTTTCAATGATTTGTAAATATGTTTTAAAGATTGTTATCTATGCATTTGAATTTGTTTTTATATACATATAAATTGAATCAAGCTTGAAGGGACGACGCCAAACTTGATCTTGATCAATCTATTGTTCGCATATTAAACGAACTTTCGTGAACAACATCGTGACCTAAAAGAACAAAACTTAAACATAATTTTTTATTCGTTTATTGAACGAATGATCAAGAAAAAGCAAATAACCTAAACAAACACGAGCCTGAACATCAGATACTCGGCTCAACTCTGCTCGTTAACATGAAAAAGGTCCCAAAAAAAAAGCATGTAAATTTGTACTTACCTTTATAATATCTGGATGTATTGTATTAGGCCCTCTACTGGAAAAAGCAGCCATGTATGGTGCACGGACAGTTTGTAATGTTGTTTTAGCAGGTGCTATATATGCCACTGGATTGGTGGTGGAATTGATATATTCAAGAATTCTGAGGGCATTTTTGTAACCTACTGCAGTTGCTGGAAGCAAATGTGCATCAACAGATAATTCTTCTCCATTGGCTTTGCTATTTGCCAATAAAAAACCAATGCCTCCAACTCTCTTTACTTCCCCACCTTTACCAACTCTTGTTCCATTTCCTCTAAAGCACATTACTATTTTGCCCTTTGCTTTCTCTGGTGACAATGAACCAGGTAGACATTGACTGCATTTTTCAAAATAACGTGTCAGAGCAGAGGTAGTCTGACATTAGAAATTCGAAAATAACAATATTTACATCTGCTAAAATACATCGAACGGCATGCCGTGTCGGAAAAATATCAGACGTTCAGCGGTATACTAAAATAATATACTAGAATAAAATGAAGGAATAATTTTTCTCACTTTGATACATTTTGGGCCACATCAGAGTTTATTACTTGAGCTGCATTAACCAGAGGGTACATTTTCTTTTCCATTTTGTATGGTGTAATTGTTTGACCCTGCAAGTCAACAAATGTCTAACAATTAAAAGAAGTTCTTCACAATATTAGTAGATAAATTATAGTACATATTTTTGTGCTTAATTAGTAATTACCTTGATTTTATTTCCATTTCCCAGTTCCAAATTAGCGAAAAAAGCACGATCGATACTACTGGCGCCGACAGTAATAATCCAAGGGGCAGGATTAGCCAAAGTTGCAGGACTAGGCCCAGAGTTTCCTGCACTGCATGACACAATAATATTTCTTTTGACAGCATGTAATGCACCAATCGAAATACCATCTTCATTAAAAGGTACCGGTGCCGACGTTCCTATAGAAATGCTAAGGACATCGACACCGTCACCAATCGCATCGTCCATAGCCGCTAACATGTCCGCCTCGAAACATGTGTTTTCGTTCTCTCTTCCTTTTCCTGGTACTGGCCAACACGCTTTGTAGATGGCCAGTCGTACAAGTGGGGCCCCGCCCGAGGCCGTGCCGCTGGCAAATCCACCAATGGCTGACACGTTGTGGACCCTACGTCCTCCGGCTGTGGAGGCCGTGTGTGTCCCGTGACCGTCTTTGTCTCGTGGGGATAAGCAATCTTGTGATCTGTTTAGAGAACCGTAATATTTTTCGTAAGCTTTGATGTAGTATCTAGCACCAATTATTTTCCTGTAATTTTTTAAAACAATAACAAACATTTAGTCATAGTACAAAATAATTTTAGGAGAAAAATGAAAATCAGACCCTTGACAGAGCCTGATTATTCGATTTTCCCCAAATTTAAGGCTTTGAATAAAAAAAGTGTAAAAGTTGTGTTCCTTTTGCAGATGTAATTTTGAATTTTAGTGATGTTCATCACATGATGCATGTAACACCAAAACCAAAAGAAATGATGAAACCCTGACAATTACAAAAGTTGTAATTGTATATACACAGTTAAAGTTGTATTAGTCACAGGGCAAAAGTGTAATCTGTATTCTTCTACGTACAGGATTTAGCCCATGTGATATTTGTACACTATTTTCTTTTCTTTCCCTTTCGAAATGGATCATTTTTAGGTGCTTATATGCTCTACAAATTAAGACTTCTAAATAACACAAAACTTCTAGCGTTTTTACTTGTATTTCGCGCGTAAGGTCCCCTTAGGATCGACTTATCAGAGGTTGAATGTCTGGGAGGTTTAATGTAAGGTTAATATGACTTTTTGCTAAGGTCGAATATCATTATAGTGTCCTAATGATTGGTTCAGACGGGTGCCTTTTAACAATACCCTTATCTTATGCATCACAAGAATATATATATATATATATCATCATGAAACTGCAGAAGAAAAACACAAGTGGTCAATTTGAAGGAGAGGTCACAAGATGGCAATACAAAGTGACAAATATTAATTATGGCATTTCGGACAATTTTGTTGTTTCTTTGATATAGACAAAGTTGACTGACAGACATATGCATTATTCACATTATGAATAATAAACCTTCACAAGGGAAGATTGCAGTCTATCCCTGTTTTCATTTTGAAAAAAAATTAATTATCTGCCTATGTCACTATATGAAATAATCCAAAAATTATTTTAGTAATTAAGTTGAATTATATGGGCCATTTTGTATAATACTTATCTATCAAGATGATAGAAAAGCCGAAGAAATATACAAAAGTTACAAGGAAAACTTATTACGGAAACTAAAAACACTCAATTCACCATATTACGAGTGTATCCATAAAATAAAATAAAAACTAATGATAGACCTTAACACTAGATATATCTACCCGAAAAAACTTTAAAACCAAGATTTATATATAGTGTAAAAAGCTCATTAATTGGAGGCAGCCACACCTAGTGCGATTTGTATGGCTCCGCCCTTGGTACTTATTAGGGATCGAGTGCGTACTAAGTACTCCCCGCATTAGAATTTTCCTTCATTATTGTGATAAGCGACGTCTCGGTTACAATCATTCTGAGACTCAACTTTCACAACATGATATGTCACTGAGACCTTTGACGATTTTGACACAACTTAAAACATTGTCTTATTTCCATATCATGAATGATCTCCTTGTTACGGTATAAATGATTCCACAGACACGTTAGATCGTGACATTTGTTGTGTGCGAGTCGTTGTGATGGTAAAACTAAAATTATTCTTTTGTCACTTCAATAATTAGCCTGTGAATTACGCCAAGCAATAGTCCATGCAAAGGACCCTAGACACACCTCATGACCCCTATTTCTTAATGAGAATAAACCAATAACAAGATCTTTTAAAGTCAAATATTCGCCACTATTAAAAATGGTAGCCTACTTTTGGAATGGATATATGGGGGGACCTTCTTTTCTTTTTCTTGCTTAATTAATTGTTTTAATTTTAAAGGATTACATAAGATTAAAAAGGTGCAGTACTTTATTAAAACATTGATAAAGACGATTCCTTCTATAAGCCAAAGAACTCTGGGTTTAGTGGCGCTATTTCAGTCGTAATAGATCTAATAACTAATTGGGTCGAGTTTAAGCTCATACCCTAGTGGTTAGCACTACTGCGTTTTAATTTGGGAGGTCCAGGGTTTGAACCCTCCTCCTTTCGTTTCCGGCAAAAAAAAAAAAAAAAAACTAATTGGGTCCCAAATTAAAAGTGGAAGAAAAGTGTTAAAATATTAGGTCAAGACATAATAAATTTCGTAACTTAGATTAAGCATTTTAGTACAAGTGAGGACGGTAAACCAAAGCAGTTATTCAATTCAATCCATTATAGCTTTAGTAGCGCCACTAAGACGAGTTTTGGAGCGTTATAGGTGGGATCAAAGCCGACTACTAGCCCGAACTAATTAAATATCACAGCGTGAGAGACGGTGGAGGCACGTCTAGAATCCTCCGGTAAGATAAGATGCTACGTACTTTGTATGTTAAAACCAACCCAAACACTTTCAAATTCATTTTTATCATGTCTATATGTAATCATCAATACAAAGGGGTAAGATTAATTAAAAAGGTTAAGAATATACCTATTACAATGAGAGGAGTTGAATTCTTCTCCGGTTTGGCAGATTCCTTTCCATTTTTCTGGAATCGGTCCCAACCCTTTATCTGAAAAGCTCTTTGATTCTGGCCACACACCTAATTATCATACACAAATCAAATTCAATTTCTTAACTTCACCATTTAGCTATAAAAAAAAAAAATTTAATTGATTGATGAAGCTGTATATAATATATATATATATATATACCATTGTCAATCATGCCAATAATAACGTCTTTGCCAAACCTAGATTTCATCAGCAAGTCATTCTTGTCGTACGTTTCTAAAATCCCAGGTTTCTCAACGCCTGCAAATTCCCATGACCTAGTTGTTTGCAATGAATACTTTTGTGGGTTGCTTTTGAATACTGATAAAACTTCATCCCTATCTGCGATTAAAATATAGGTCCAACGACATATATATAATAATATAAATGATGAAAATATAGTCCAAACAATTAATAGATAATATATAAAATGAGTTTCAACCTCAAAACCTAAGATACGAGGCAAGGGAAGTCTAAACAGTATAGAAAATAGAGAATTGTTATATCATGTGACATCTATCATATCATTGCATTTTTATTCTCTTTTATATACTAGGTGTATCGTGTGAAAGACAGTTAAAAATGAATTAAGACACCAAATAGGATAAATAACAACTTTAACAAGTATTAATGTCCATGGAAATCGGATTTGGCTAATAACCAGAATTCGATTCTCATCATCGTCCCCGGTATAATAAAAAAAATCACCTTCCCAATCCCCATTAAAAAAAAAATGTATTATTGTCCATGGAGAAGTACAAAAACATGACATGATAATTTATGAATAGAAATATAGAATTAAAATAAACTTTACTGGAGAGGATGGAAGCTTCATCAGAGGTAAGCAATGCAGCAAAGCCATTGATGCTATTTTTGTAACTATAAAGAATAGAATCCCTTGCTTCCTCTTCTGTTTCTTTTACTGAAATCAAATGGGAAAGATGGTTTTCCTCAATTTCATGTACTGTTTTCTCCCCATTATGTACACCAAAATACACTATGTATACCTGCATTAATAAAAAAACAAATAAATATAATAGTTTTCAAGGAAAATAATCAAGAGGTACTTTATTTTTTACAGCTTTTAATAATGTAAAGAAGTAGTAAAAGGGACCTGTCTTTCAAGACATAAAGAAAGAAGTGGACTAAGGAGAAGAAACAAGAGGAATGTGTAAGGCTTCTTCATGATTGATTAATGTTAGCTATTGCACACTTTTTTTTTTTGGACTATA
Organism: Gentiana straminea; assembly: GCA_036785695.1. Taxonomy (NCBI): domain Eukaryota; kingdom Viridiplantae; phylum Streptophyta; class Magnoliopsida; order Gentianales; family Gentianaceae; genus Gentiana; species Gentiana straminea. The sequence continues at coordinate 1,586,483 of JAVUPR010000415.1, forward strand.
AATTATGGAATATATAGAAAAGAGTTGTGTTATAGTACTTGTGAAAAAGGTAATATGGTCCTGTTGCATAGATTCTAGTTGTTTTTGTGGGTTTTTGGAGTTCTTGGAAAAAAGAAAGGAATAGATTCACTAGAGACATATAGAACCAATTGGTGTTCTCCCTTCTTCTGAGTTTTAGGAACCAAAATGCTATTCTACTCCCAGGAGCGACTTCAGGATTTTTAATATTGAGTCAGAAATTTGTCAACTTTTTTTTCTCTTTACGAAACAAGTGTGCCAATAAAAAAAACAAAAATAAATAGTATATTCAGTTTTATACATCTAATTATGGGTCAAATCATAGAAAAATACTGGGTCAATACCTAAAACTTCAGGGGTCAATTAGACAAATATATATATATATATATGGGTTTATAAAAAAAATTCCCCGCTATATATACTTAATATTTTATTTAGGGAGTCGGCCGCCCCACCCATGTGTATGATGAGAGTCAACTTTGCTATAATTTCGTGTGCATTTTACCCTCTATTTGTAGCATATTCAATGTAATTTGGGGTAGTTAAGTGATTTTTATTGACATTTTTCACCATGATTCGAATCACGAGACGAAAGACGTTTACGTCGAAAATCTTTTTATTTTGGGTGATTTGCATGTGTTTTATTAGCATTTGTCACGCTTGAGGTGTGTGGTTTATTTTGTTACAGATGTAGTATGATAGAAGACGTGACAAGGAGCGCAACATGACGAGAATCGACTAAAACGAAGCTTGGGAGTAGAAATAGCGCGAGATTAAAGTCAGAGATAAAAAAATTATAATTTATATACTTAAAAGAAGAAGGGAAAAAAAAAATTTTGAATTATCTCAAGCTCAAGCTTAATAAATGAAGCCTGCACCTCTCATTGGCTCAATTTTCTTAATGGCTCGGCATTGCAAAGCGTGGGCCGTTACCTTTTAAAAAACAAAAAATAAAATAAAAATAAAAATGCAGAGCATATTTGCCAAAAGGGGCCCACGCCCTATTAGAATCAATTAAAGGAGGCGGACGCAAAGGAGAAGATGACTCTGATATGGGGAATTTCCGGAGAATTTTATTAGCTTAAGTCGGTATTGTTCTAGATAAATATCACATTGGTCAATTTTTAACACACAATTTCCATACCATGATTTTCTTCTTTCCTGCTGTAACTTTTTTTCTTCCCATCAGATTAGTTTTTTTTTTTGTTTTTTTTCCTGCAGTAATTTCTTAGAACCTATGTTGCACGGACACGGACACGGACACGCCGCACGACACGACACGGACACGGCGACACGGCTAATTCTAAAATTTAAGGACACGACACGCCCCGACACGTTACATATAATATATATATATATATATACACACACATATATATGTATATACACACATATATACATCTATATAAGATATGTAATACTTAAACTCTATCAATATCTAAAATAGATATTTGTTATCTATACGGTGTCAAAAAAAAAAAGAAAATTATGATTTGACTTTCAAAATATTACAAATTAAGTGTAAAAACGATTGTCTATAACAAAAAAACATATAAACATAATACGAGTAATCAAAATAGAAATTGTATATTTTCGGGTTTAATCAAAAAAACATTGAAAAAATTGTGTTCGAGGTGTCGGGAGGTGTCGGCGCCGTGTCGGAGGTGTGTCGACAACGTGTCGGAGGTGTGTCGACAACGTGTCGGAGGTGTGTCGGATATTAAAATTTTAAATAATATTAATTTAATCAGCCGACACGTGTCGGACACGGTGTCGGAGTGTGTCGGAGCGTGTCGTGTCGTGTCTTGTGTCGGACACGGCGCACGGCGCCCATATTGAAGTGTCGGTGCATCATAGCTTAGAACTATAGCTCTTTTATTTTATGGTTACAACACAACGAAATGACGACTCGATTGATGAATTGTTTCAACTTTTTTATGGATAATGTTCTTCATCTTTTTCTGATGCCTATTATGTATTTCTTGATTAATTTTGGCGATTTTATTATTAGTATGAGTAGCTAATTTTGTAGTAGCTAAATTATGTGATGAAATTATAAAATTATGTGAGCTAGAATCGAGCTACTCAAATAATCATTCTAGCCGATTTCGAGATTTCGAAAATAGTAATCAAGTAGATTACGAGCTATTTTCTTCAATAATTGTTTGATCAATTATATTGATGAGATTTTTTTATCAAAGAATATATTTTATATATATGAATCGTTAGTTATAAGCCAAGTCGAGTTGTAAAACGAGTACTCAAGCTTGAGTTTGCCAAATGTAGTAGAAGTTAAATGAATTCGATCTAAAAACTTATATAATTGAGCTCAAGAGTCTACTCAAGATATTTCGTGTAGTAAACAAGTCGAGTTCGAACATATCTTTTTATTATAACTCGATTGAATTTGAGTTGAGTTTCAAACCCAAATTTTTTTAGTCGGGTCACGCTCAGTGTTAAAAGTGTCTTTCATTGGATATTTGTGATTGTTTTATCCGCCATATTATGAGATGATCATCACCTCATAACGTAGGTTTTGAGGACGATACCTCCTTTTATATGACTTTAGGCTTAGATTTTCAACACTAAGACCCCTATGATTGTCAATTAAACTCGGTTCAATTACACCACTACTCCCAATTTGTCACCATCTGAGCAAGAAATTTATTATTAATACCCTAATATCCCGCTCTTTGAAGGGATTTTCTGATACAATTAGTGGCACAAATAAGGCCCTTATATCTTCTTAATTAACCAATTTTTTTTTCCCGCAATGTGTCATCAGACAACTGTCTAAGATTAATCCTTCAAAATATCGTTGGCATCAAAAGTGGGATCTCTCCCTACAAGGTTTACCACATCCACAAGAATTCGAACCCGAAACCTTTTGCATCCTTCTGGTTTTTTTATAAAGAATAAATAATACACTTGGCACATAAGAGTGCACAAAATATACACAAAATAAAGGTTTTTTTTTAATTTTACCACATCCACAAAGGTAAAATAAATTTATGCGTACCTAACACTTTATATATAGATACATATCAAACACGCTTCTCGTATCTATAATTTTATGCGTACCTAACACTTATATAAAACTTAGACCCCCTGCCAGTAGCGCTAAATGAGTCATAAATGTCCGGTCAACTGCTTAGACCACCGTCCTCGTTTCGTCTAAAAAAGCTTAACCCGAGTTAAAAGCATTTTATGTCTCACACTTATATGAAGATGAGTATTCTCTTATTTTACCGATGTAGGACTTTACAACATAGGTTATGGGTTTGAATCCGAATTTCTTTGATTCCCTGGCGTGAAAGAAAGCATGCAAAATGTGTCATTTTCCTATATATATTTTTAGCTCAATATATTTATTTTCATGTATTGTTAAGACTATCCCTATTGCCAACGGAATTTAGAGGTACCAATTTGATAATATCAAACGCTACCCTAAGATTTTATGGACATAAAGAGGAATTGGAGTTGACCAATTGATTATTATTGACATTCAAATATGGAATATAACATATGGTCCATTATAATTTTTGTCCATTTAAAGATTTTCATTAATTTTCTCAAAAAAATAAAATAAATATTTTCATTAATTAATTTGGTCCACATTTTCTTTTTTTTTTTTAAATGTATATTTGACTTTACTCTATGAGAAATTATTAGCCACAAAATCTTTCACTATGTTCTTTTACCTTCCATTGATCGAAGTTTATGAATAATTATTTCATATAAGGCACAGAAGATCAATAATGATAAATGTATGTAATGAAATTTGTAAAGACATTCTGGATGGATGTATTACTACCGCGCGTTGTTCCATAAACTAATAGTAAATAATTCATAAAACAATATCTAATTTATCTGGGACAAAGTTACAAATTATTATCATTTCTTTTTGTTTTGGGAAGGTGGAAAGGTTATCGATTATCATTGAGTATATTTATTCTTAACAATAAGTAGTTGAGATTCAAGAATCGGTTCGAAGAATCGGTTAGAATTCTCGTTTACCTTAGTACTATATCAATAGAGCCCATTGGATAGGGTTTAGGCCCATCTCTACTTGTTTTCTAACAAAGCCCTTTTGCTACACTACCTTGTAAATGTGGCCCGCATAGAATTTATGACAATATAATGGGCCTCAATGTCATGATGGATGTGTATCCCTTCTCAAAATAGCATAATGGTTGTATCAAAATGATGCAAGTATTACAAAATATCATCTTAATTTTCTGAATTTTATTTTTTACTATAGTTTTTTTTTTTTTTTAATAAAGAAAAGGCTATTTATTTTTTATAAAGAAAAGGCTATTTGAATAAATGTGGTGGTAAAATGTGTGTGTGTTTTTACTTGAATTGTTTTGTTTTGTTTTTCTAATTTGTTTTTCTGGTTATTTTGTGTAGGGACTGAAGGTCATGTTGCTGTTTAAATATAACTGCAATTGTTGTAGGTCAACCCTCGATGTATCTTGATCATTTCAGAATAATCATAATCAATGGTATAGATAATTATCGTGTCTCCAGACAACCTCGAAAATTACATAGTGAGTTGGAAGCATAGTGATTTTTAGTGCAAAAATTACATTCTGAACGGTTTAGACAATACTTTGTATGATGTCTATTGTATGTTTGAGTCTTCTAAAGCACTATGGCTTGCCTTAGATAAAAAATATAAAACTGAGGATGCAGGTGCTAAGAAATTTACCGTAGGTAAATTTCGAAATATGAGATGGTTGATTCCAAAACCGTAATTAAACAGGTTGAGGAATTACAAATCATTATATCTGAACTTTTAGAAGATGGATGTTGATTAATGAAAATTTTCAAGCAGCCTGTGTGATTGAGAAACTACCTTCTTCATGGAAGGAGGATAAAAGTTATCTCAAACACAAGCGAAAGCATATGTCTATAGATGATCTGGACATTTTCGAACTTCAGTTTGAGCACACAAATCATCAACATAAGGTTCCTCATTTTTCTATAAATTGTCCCCGTTAGTTGAACCGAGATTCACAACAATTTGATTTTTCATGCCATCATCAACAATGTTGTCAATAAGGAAGAGTTAAGAGTATCAACCCCATTAAGAATGTTTGACTTACCTTTCTCCCTTTGTTGAACCCCTATTGGAGCATCTATCACTGGCTTAGGTCAATATATATTTTGACCATAGGTCGAAATAGTTTTCATTTTAGTGTATTTTTTTGTTCATTATAGAAGTAAGAAAAATACATTTTTTGACTTTTATTCTTTTTTAATTGGACAGATAAACGGACCACAAAGAGAGGTTTTATGCTTTATGATTTTTAGCTTAAGTTTTGGATATTTGACTAAGATTTTTTTTCTCGTTTGTGATAAATTACCCGCATTCTGGACCTAAGGGGATATAATTATTTTTTTGGCATCTTGTTTTCTATGTGCGTAATTACTTATTACTCTTTAATTGCTTGAATATTGATACATTTAAGATGTTTCACTACGACTTTATTTCAAAATGCACTTGGTTTATTATCATTTAGTTTTAATGTTAATACTAATTATTTTGATTGAAATAATTGTTATCTAGACAAAAGTATGATAAACCATTTGAGTCTTTGAATTCGTGACGTTTGTACAAAGTTTTTCTATTAAGTTCTCTCATATTGAATTTAAGTGGCCTGTCGATGTTCATGTAATTGTGCTTTATGGTTGTTTATGCAAAAATACCATGTTATGACCTTTTGTCAAGCAGATGCGTTGAATATATGTGAACGGAATCATATACAAATGTACTCTCATGAATGAACACTAGTTTTATGGTGGTGCTAAGGGCGTTTGTAGCACAAGCCTTGTAACGTGCCACTGTTAGGTGTGATGCCCGAAAGACAATTTTGTAATTGTTTTATTTAATAAATGAAATGATGTTATTATTCATATTTATTATTCTCATATTCACCGATGTGACAATAGTATTTACACTACAGAAAACCCTAAAGTATATCGTTTATGTAATCACTTAACTCGGTGTATGGTATATACACGGGAGGATTGAGTTAGTGAAGATGTGCTTAAAAATACAATTAGCCCGTAGTGAAGTTAAAGAGTATCGGGTCTCTCCTTTAACGTGCTATTAATGCGCCCGAACACAATAGGTGTGATTGTCTTATCCGGACTTTCGGTTAAGAGAACCTAATGGGGCATTTATATATGATAGATATATCATATAGGGTATGGACCGATTTGATTGGAGTTCACGATATAATTCCGTAATCGAGAAGTCTTATCGAATCAATGGATGATCATATTTATGGATATATCTTAATCCCGAGGTGATCACGTCAACCGCTTGAATCGTATGAAGTTTGACTTGACGGTTAAGGATTACACCGAGTCCGTGGTCCGAATTACCCCATCTTGGCATTGTACCGAATTGAGTGAGTAGTACGTGTTATCACGGATACGGAATCCATTCCTTCCATTTATGGAAGTAGATAGTACGAGTTCCTTATTTGTTAATCCTAGAAACCGATCGATCGTACGAGTTCATATTACACCGATTAGCTACCGAGTGAGTTGTATGAATTAATTGATCACTAGGGGGTTAATGGTAAATAAGGATAAGAGGTTCTAAAAAGGGTTAACGGTAACTTCCCGATTTAGAATGAACGATCTATGGAGGATTAATCCATATGTAATGATTATATCAATGGACGCTTATTATTATTCTCGTGAGGAGATAAATATAATCTTATAATCGGAGGAGTGCAGTCACGTGATTATGGTGGCATATTCCTGTGATTGATTTATCGAATATAATTATCCTATAATTATTTATTTGATTTATCGGAGCCGCTGATTATTAGTCCATGGTCCCCGACGTGCGTCCTAATATAGCATAGCTATTCTCGGACGTCGAATCCTAATAATATTAATTTAGTTCTTGTTGGACTTTATTAAAACGATATGTGAATTAATTGTTTAGTGGACTATTAAATTAGTTTGGACTAAATAATTAAATACACGGAAAAGACATTTTTCGTGGACTCCCGCCCGAATTGGTGTGTTGACCATTTTTTTGACCTAATTGGTCAAAAAGGATAAAAGATGCGTGTGACCTATTCTTTTAGTAAAAGGTGCGCATATTTTATGTATTATTAGGAAATTTGTTTTCCTAAATTAATTAATAAACACGCGCATAAAATATTTATTGGATAAATATTTATGGTAAATAATAAAGATAAATATTATTCTAGATTTGTTCTAGAATATTATGGAATTATCTTTTATTAAAGGATTTATTTTGTTTGATAAATAAAAATCCTTGGAGGCTAAGTTTTTTACTCTCCTATATAAAGAGAGTTCTCCCAAGCCTCAATACACACATAGAATTCGACTTCTCCCTATAGTAGAGAGAAGAAAATATTTTCGGCCAAGGGTGAGTAGAGGAGAAATCTTGGAGATTTTTCCGGTAGCATATCGGAAGGGTTCGAGTCGAGAATTCCTTCCACCGGGAATTGCTTGGATCACACGATCGGAAGATCGTGGTGCTCTTCACATCTTCACATTCGTCCTTTGCGGTTCTTCAACTTGAATTTAGAGATTCAAGAGGTATGATCTACATCCCCCTTGTAGAATAGATCTAGTTGTTTTATTACGCATATTATATAGATCTAGATCCATAAATCGCTTCCGTTGCGGACAATATTACTAACAGTGGTATCAGAGAAAGGTTATTTGGAATTACTATTCTTGGAATCTTTTAATGTAGCTAAAGATGTGTCCACTTGGATACTTGATACTGGAGCTACTAACCATGTATGTTCTTCATTGCAGATTCTTAGTTCGTACGAGGAGCCGGGAAGAGGGTTCTCAAGTGATGCGAGTAGGCACTGGGGCGCTCATTTCGGCTAAAGCAGTGGGAGCTATGGACTTGCATTTTAATAATAGAATTTTACATTTAGACAATGTTTATTTTATTCCCAATTTCAGGAGAAATTTGATTTCTTATTCTCGCCTTAGTTGAACAATCATTTTCTCGTTTCAAGTTTGAATGGTGAATTTGTTATTTCAAAGAATGGCTTTGAATTGTGTTCAACTATAAATGAAAATGGTTTATATTTTGTAAGACCACAAAAAGCTCCCCTACTTAATACTGAAATGTTTAAAACTCGCTCATCAAAGATCCGCAAAAAGGCGAGAAAGTTTCTCAAGTAAAAGAAGATAAAACATACTGTGGCATCTAAGGCTTGGCCATATTTCCTTGGAAAGACTCAAAAGACTTGAAAAGGTTAATGCCTTAGGTGAGTCATCGTTGACACACCGCCCGTCCGCGAGTGTTGCCTGGAGGGAAAAATGACTAAGCGTCCCTTCTCATCAAAGGGTAATAGAGCCACGGGAACTCTAGACTTAGTGCATTCGGACCTTTGTGGTCCGATGAACGTACAAGCTAGAGGCGGATACGAGTACTTTGTGACTTTCATTGATGATTACTCGAGATTCGGTTATGTTTATCCGTCGCATAGAAAGTCCGAGGCTTTTGGAAAGTTCAAGGAGTTCCAAGCGAGAAGCCGAAAGGCAACTAGGCCGATCATTGAAATGCCTCCGCTCGGATCGTGGAGGTGAGTATTTAGATACCGAGTTCATTGACTACTTGGCCGAAAAAGGAATTTGTTTCCAACGTTCGGCGCCTAGGACACCTCAAAGCAAAACGGAGTTGCCGAGAGGAGAAACGAGGACATTGATCAACATGGTTAGATCAATGATGAGCTACGCCTCACTACCTATATCCTTTTGGGGTTATGCTTTAGAAACGGTCTACATTTTGAATGCGGTACCGTCAAAGTCCGTCGAAAAGACACCCATTGAGATGTGGTCCGGACATCGCGAAAGCCTTCGTCACTTCCGCATATGGGGTTGTCCTGCACACGTGCTGATGGACAAGACTACCAAGCTACAATCACGTACGAAAGTATGTTTGTTTGTTGGCTATGCAAAAGGTACACGTGGTGGTCTATTTTACGATCCGGAAGATAACAAAGTGCTAGTCTCGACTAACGCTACGTTTTTTGAGGAAAGTTATATGAAAGACCACGACCTCGAAGTACAATTGTACTAGAGGAATTACTCTCCGATGACATCGGGCCTATTGTGGCCGCCGATGTTCCCGTAAACAACACTAATAATACAACAAATCACTTCCGACATTCTGTTCCACCCGACGTACTTTGCGAGAGTGGTTCGGCCACCGGCTCGGTACGGCATGGATTTAGAGGCAAACGTAGTCGCCTCTGATGGGGTGGAAGATGATCCTCCGACCTATAAGAAGGCCTTACTGGATCACGATAAGGATAAATGGATTGACGCAATGAATCAAGAGATGGAGTCTATGTACTCTAACTCGGTCCGGAAACTTGTAGAACTTCCTCGGGGTGAAAGGCCCATTGGATGTAAATGGCTCTACAAGCGAAAGAGAGGAGTAGATGGGAAGGTTGAAACCTTCAAAGCACGGTGGTAGCCAAAGGTTACACACGGCGAGAGGGTATAGACTACGAGGAAACCTTCTCACCCGTGGCCATGATGAAAACCATCCGCATCCTCCTTTCGATTGCCGCATGTCCGGATTATGAAATCGGCAAATGGATGTTAAGACGGCGTTTCTAAACGGCTTTCTTGACGAGGAAATCTATATGCAAAGCAACCGAGGGATTCATTGAAGAAGGTCGAGAGCACATGGTGTGCAAGTTGCTCGATCCATTTATGGGTTGAAGCAAGCATCTCGTTCCTGGTATCATAGATTCGATCACACGATCAAGTCTTATGATTTCGAACAACACTTTGCTTGAATCTTGTGTGTACAAGAAGGTTATCAAAGATAGTGTTGTATTTCTAGTGTTGTACGTTGATGACATACTCCTAATTGGCAACGATAAGGGGATGATGTCCGACGTGAAAAGTTGGTTGACCACGCAATTCCGAATGAAAGATTTGGGAGAAGCGAGTTATGTTCTAGGGATCCAAATTATAAGGGATCGTAAGAACGGGATGTTAGCTCGTCCCAAGCAACTTATATAGATAAGGTGCCGGCACGCTTCGGTATGGAGAACGCAAAGAAGGGTTTTCTACCAACCCGTCACGGCGTTTACCTATCTAAGTCTCGGGGCCTCAAACCCCCCGCAGGCCGAAGCTATGGGAAGAGTGCCATATGCCTCGGCCGTTGGTAGTCTTATGTATGCTATGAGGTGTACGAGACACGACATTTGTTACGGCGTTGGATTAGTCGGCCGTTTTCGGTCAAATCCGGGGCAACCGCTTTGGACAAGCGATAAAGAATCTCATCAAATATTTGAAGAGAACCAGAAATTATATGCTCGTCTATTCGAGTGGGAGTTTGGAGCTAGCGGGGTACACCGATTCTGATTTTCAGTCAGACAGAGATGATTCTAAATCTACCTCTGGTTCAGTGTTTACGCTTGGTGGCGGTGCAGTAGAATGGAGAAGCCAAAAGCAATCCAGCACAGCCGATTCAACAATGGAAGCCGAGTTCATAGCGGCCTCGGAGGCGGCTAAAGAAGCGATTTGGTTAAGAAAGTTCATCGGCCGGATTAGGCGTTGTCCCGAATGTCGAAGATCCTATTACTCTCTATTGTGATAACAATGGGGCCATTGCCAACTCTAGAGAACCTCGAAAGCACAAGTAAGTCGAAGCATATAGAGAGAAAATACCGGGTGATCAACGATTTTGTCGATAGAGGGGACATTTCCGTCAAGAAAATCGCCTCCGCCGATAATCCCGTCGATCCATTCACCAAGACGCCGTCGATTGAAGCTTTTAGTCGACACTTGGAGACTATAGGTATTAGAGACATGTCTCATTTGCTTTAGAGCAAGTGGGAGTGATAGTTTGTTGTATTTTAAATAATAGGGTGTGCTCTAAAACAATTAATCACATGCTTTCGTGCAAGTGGGAGATTGTTAGGTGTGATGCCCGAAAGACAATTTTGTAATTGTTTTATTTAATAAATGAAATGATGTTATTATTCATATTTATTATTCTCATATTCACCGATGTGACAATAGTATTTACACTACAGAAAACCCTAAAGTATATCGTTTATGTAATCACTTAACTCAGTGTATGGTATATACACAGGAGGATTGAGTTAGTGAAGATGTGCTTAAAAAATACAATTAGCCCGTAGTGAAGTTAATCGAGAGTATCGGGTCTCTCCTTTAACGTGCTATTAATGCGCCCAGAACACAATAGGTGTGATTGTCTTATCCGGACTTTCGGTTAAGAGAACCTAATGGGGCATTTATATATGATAGATATATCATATATGGCCGGACCGATTTGATTGGAGTTCACGATATAATTCCGTAATCGAGAAGTCTTATCGAATCAATGGATGATCATATTTATGGATATATCTTAATCCCGAGGTGATCACGATCAATCGCTTGAATCGTATGAAGTTTGACTTGACGGTTAAGGATTACACCGAGTCCGTGGTCCGAATTACCCCATCTTGGCATTGTACCGAATTGAGTGAGTAGTCCGTGTTATCACAGATACGGAATCCATTCCTTCCATTTATGGAAGTAGATGAACGATTCCCTTATTTGTTAATCCTAGAAACTGATCGATCGTACGAGTTCATATTACACTGATTAGCTACCAGTGAGTTGTATGAATTAATTGATCACTAGGGGGTTAATGGTAAATAAGGATAAGAGGTTCTAAAAAGGGTTAACGGTAACTTCCCGATTTAGAATGAACAGTCTATGGAGGATTAATCCATATGTAATGATTATATCAATGGACGCTTATTATTATTCTCGTGAGGAGATAAATATAATCTTATAATCGGAGGAGTGCGATCACGTGATTATGGTGGCATATTCCCGTGATTGATTTATCGAATATAATTATCCTATAATTATTTATTTGATTTATCGGAGCCGCCGATTATTAGTCCATGGTCCCCGACGTGCGTCCTAATATAAAGATAGCTATTCTCGGACGTCGAATCCTAATAATATTAATTTAGTTCTTGTTGGACTTTATTAAAACGATATGTGAATTAATTGTTTAGTGGACTATTAAATTAGTTTGGACTAAATAATTAAATACACGGAAAAAGACATTTTTCGTGACTCCCGAACCGAATTGGTGTGTTGACCATTTTTTTGACCTAATTGGTCAAAAAGGATAAAAGATGCGTGTGACCTATTCTTTTAGTAAAAGGTGCGCATATTTTATGTATTATTAGGAAATTTGTTTTCCTAAATTAATTAATAAGACATGCGCATAAAATATTTATTGGATAAATATTTATGGTAAATAATAAAGATAAATATTATTCTAGATTTGTTTTAGAATATTATGGAATTATCTTTTATTAAAGGATTTATTTTGTTTGATAAATAAAAATCCTTGGATTTAAGTTTTTTACTCTCCTATATAAAGAGAGTTCTCCCTGCCTCAATACACACATAGAATTCGACTTCTCCCTATAGTAGAGAGAAGAAAATATTTTCGGCCAAGGGTGAGTAGAGGAGAAATCTTGGAGATTTTTCCGGTAGCATATCGGAAGGGTTATTCCTTCCACCGGGAATTGCTTGGATCACACGATCGGAAGATCGTGGTGCTCTTCACATCTTCACATTCGTCCTTTGCGGTTCTTCAACTTGAATTTAGAGATTCAAGAGGTATGATCTACATCCCCCTTGTAGAATAGATCTAGTTGTTTTATTACGCATATTATATAGATCTAAAATAAAAATAAAAAATGGATTTTTCCTCAAATACCTCTATAGCAAAAACCTCATCCATATCCCTATTTTAGGGTCAATGAACAGTGTATCATCATTTGTGGAGCACTATCTCTATTTTAATGGTTAAATATAGGGATATGGAGGGATAGGGATGCTGTTTGTGGAGCAATATCCCTATTTTAAAGCACTATCTCTATTTTAATAGCAAAGATAGGGATATGGATGCTGTTGTGGAGTATTTTGAATTGAGATGTAGTAAAATAATGATATGTATTATTTTAGAGATAAAAAATATGGATTCTGGTGTGAATGCCTTAATACACCATGTCATAATTGCTAACTCCAATAGCGTATATTTAAGTTGTTGCAGTTAAAAAATTCATAATTGGATTTTGGGATGGGCCGGCCGGTCCGCCTAATAGTTTGAAAAAAGTGAAATTTGATCCGTTTTTTTCACACAATTAGGGGTTCTATAGCGTATTCATAAAATACTATTGGCTAGGACACACTATGTCAGATTTGTGGCCGAGTGTAATTCTTCTATATTAAAACAATTTGATAAATTAATTTTTTTTGAATTTTTTTTTTTATGTACTCCCTCCGTCCGATTTTATTAGTCCCGTTTGACTTTTCAAAGATATTTAGAGAGATGTAATTAATGTTTTGAATTTCATTAAATGATTCAATATTTTTACATTTTTGTTCAAAAAAAAATATTTTTACATTTATGTCATTTCAGTAATACTTTGTCATAAATGTAAAAATATTAGATTATTTAGTGAGATTCAAAGTATTAACTACACTTTCTTTGTTGGTGTGAAAAGCCAAACAAGACTAATAAAATGAGACGGAGGGAGTACTAAAATAAAATTAAAGGATGTATAATATAATATAATAAATTAATAAATAAAAAGGATAAGTATGTAGTGTTTATCAAAAAAACAAATGTATGTAGTGATTGTTTATTGTTAGTAATACCATCCGCAGCGGAAACGATTTATGGATCTAGATCTATATACTACACGTAATAAAACAACTAGATCTATTCTACAAGGGGGTTGTAGATCATACCTCTTGGATCTCTAAATCCAAGTTGAAGAACCGCAAAGGATGAAAGTGAAGATGTGAAGAGCACCACGAGTCTTCCGATCGTGTGATCCAAGCAATTCCCGGTGGAAGGAATTCTCGACTCGAACCCTTCCGATATGCTACCCGGAAAAATCTCCAAGATTTTCCCCAAAACCCCTTGGCCGAATTTTCCCTCTTCTTTCTCTAAGAAAGTCGAAATTATGTAGTGTGTTATTTGGGAGAACTCTCTTTATATAGGAGAGTAAAACTTAAGCCCCAAGGATTTTATAATTAATACAAAATCAATTATGATAATCCTATTAAATAAAAGATAATCCCAAAATATTCTAGAACAAATCTAGAATAATCTTTATCTTTATTTCTTACCATAAATATTTATCCAATAAATATTTTATGCGCACATGTCTTATTAATCACAAAGAAAACTAATTTCTTGTTCATTAAACATGCTTGGGGTCGAAAATCATCATCATTGACCTAGTCAATATGATTTATTTCCACACACACAATAATCGCCAAGAGATTATGGAAAATGTCTTTTCCACATATTTAATTATTTAGCCCAACTAATTTAATAGTCCACTAAACAATTAATTCACATATCGTTTTAATAAAGTCCAATAAGAACTAAATTAATATTATTAGGATTCGACGTCCGAGAATATTATGCTTATATAGGAGCGCACGTCGGGGGCCGGACTAATAATCGGCGGCTCCGATAAATCAAATAAATAATTATAGAATAATTATATTCGATAAATCAATCACAGGAATATGCCACCATAATCCCGTGATCGCACTCCTCCGATTATGAGATTATATTTATCTCCTCACGAGAATAATAATAAGCGTCCATTGATATAATCATTACATATGGATTAATCCTCCATAGACTGTTCATTCTAAATCGGGAAGTTTCTTCATCCGTATTTTCCAAAATTTTGAAGTCGGTTCGATTGTGTATCCAACTTGGAAAAATGACTTTAAAAAGTCCGGATCTATCAAATGAAAACCAAGGGGATTTTTTGATTATGTCCAAAAAAAGAGGAGAATGTACATTTGCTTGAAATGGTTCCCACATACAAATTAGTTACCGTTAACCCTTTTTAGAACCTCTTATCCTTATTTACCATTAACCCCCTAGTGATCAATTAATTCATACAACTCACTGGTGATCAATTAGTGTGATATGAACTCGCGCGATCGATCGGTTTTAGGATTAACAAATAAGGGAAGCGTCTATCTACTTCCATAAATGGAAGGAATGGATTCCGTATCCGTGATAAACACGACTACTCACTCAATCCAAGATACAATGCCAAGATGGGGTAATTCGGACCACGACTCGGTGTAATCCTTAACCGTCAAGTCAAACCTCATACCGATTCAAGGTTTGATCGTGATCACCTCGGGATTAAGATATATCCATAAATATGATCATCCATTGATTCGATAAGACTTCTCGATTACGGAATTATATCGTGAACTCTAATCAAATCGGTCCACCCCTATATGATATATCTATCATATATAAATGCCCCATTAGGTTCTCTTAACCGAAAGTCCGGATAGGACTATCACACCTTTTGTGTTCGGGCGCATTAATAGCACGTTAAAGGAGAGACCCGTTACTCTCGATTAACTTTACTACGGGCTAATTGTATTTTAAGTACATCTTCACTAACTCAATCCTCCCGTGTATATACCATACACTGAGTTAAGTGATTACATAAACGATATACTTAGGGTTTTCTGTAGTGTAAATACTATTGTCACATCGGTGATTATGAGAATAATAAATATGAATAATAACGTCAATTCATTTATTAAATAAAACAATTACAAAAATTGTCTTTCGGGCATCACACCTAACATTTATGTAGTACGATAAATTAAGAGGATAAGAATTGATAAAAATAAAAAGGGATATATAAAAAAAATATAATAAATAAAAAAAAGATAAGTATATAGTGTTTATAAAAAGGGGAGTGATAGAGCTACTCCCTTAAGTCTACACCATTTTTACACCATCATCATCTCACCACATGTTTTCCACTTGTAAAAGAATTTGAAAAAAATTGAAAAAATCACAACACACAAGATTATGTTGGGAGTAAAAATGGTGTAAACTTGAGAAAGTAAAAATGTAGTGAATTGTTTATTTATTATGGTAAAGAAAAAAAAGATAAGAATTGTAATTATCTGTGTTGTAATTTATATCGTAGAATAATTAAAACAAAAAAACACTAAATGCAGGAAACACTTTCTTGAAAAAAACGAATGTAGATACACTTTTGGGAAACACTATATAGCATTTTTATTATGAGTATAGATATAGATATAAATATATAGATATAGATAGATATGTAATTAAAATGCATTTTAAACCTTCCAACACAATGTGATCGTTGCCACGACATTATTATCTAATTTTCAAACAATATTTTTCACAGGGCAGTATCTTGGATTCAATGAATTCATTCCTCCGTTTGCAACAGCGGAAGGTGAAGAGATCATTAATGGAGTTAATTACGCATCGGCGGCATCTGGAATACGTGATGATACTGGTTCCTCATCGGTACAATATAAATTGATTAACGTGCAATATATTTTCTTCCAAAGTTGTTAGGAAACGCTCTCATCAGACTATGAAAACACGGCACGCGGCCTATATCGTTTTCATCACGTACTTTTATTTTTATTTTTTTATTAACCTGCAATAGTTTATAGTTGATCGTTTACTCGATCTGTACAGGGAGATCGATTCAGCATGAATATGCAGTTGTTGAACAATAATACAACACGAACACCACTCGCAAATTTACTTGGAAACCACTCTACAGCAAATGAGCATCTGATGAATTAAATGTCTATATGCTGTGCATACAGGGGGCAATGACTACAAGAGCTTTTCCTTCGCACCCCGATTTTATAACACCAGCAAATTATACACTCTAGAGGAGTATACCAGAGTCTTGATTCGCCTTTATTTTCGACAAATCAAGGTACGCTCGCTACATGTACGCATATACTTAATTAGTTGATCTTCATCAAGAAGCTAGCTAGTGTAATGATATTTACGGTTATTCATGAATATATTAATGTACTCGATCATAATCATACTTAGGCTTTGCACGGTTATGGAGCACGAAAAGTTGTCCTATTTGGACTCGGCCCTAATTATGGACCAAGAAAAGTTGTCCTATTAATTTGGACACGGCTCACACGGCTGTCTTCCCCTTGACGAGTTAAAGACGGACAGAGAATATGAAACTGTATCTTGTGGTGATCAAAGAGTTGTTCAAATGTTCAATCAAAACCTCAAAGCACTCGTAGACAGGCTCAATCGCAGACTCCCAGATGCAAAATTTATTTTCATAAATACTTCCGGCATTGTGACAACAGATCCCTCGGCTCGTGGTAAGTTTAAATCCAAAAAACAACTTAATTTCTAAACCCTAATTAAGCTAGCTAGTGTCGGTTTTGTCATTTGAACATCTTACTAAATTTTATGAATGGGATTAATTAATTAGGATACTCCAGTGAACCATGTTGCAAAGTAGCAGGTATTGGACTATGTATTCCTGAACAAATTCCATGCAGCAACAGAGCTCTGCACTTGCATTGGGACGGTTTACATTTTACAGAGATTGTGAACAGGTATATATCCATCAGATCATACACTTCACTTTTGCCATCAGATGCTTACCCAACAAGCATTCGTCAACTTGTTCAAAACTTGTTGAAGTTAATACAAGACAACAAACTGGATTCTGCAAACTCTCTCAGGCATATGGTCGAACACCTACATACAAAATCAGTTAGAAGTTAGTCAAATCAGTTAGGAGTTAGTTAGTTAGTTATTACTTATTGTAACCGCTCCAAGTTGTATCAATGCTGCCACTACATTCTATATAAGCGACTAAGATCATCAATTGTAATCATCAAGTTGAATATCAATCAATAAAGTCTGTTTTCTCCATTATTCGTTTCGGCTTTTACGGTTTTTGTTTTACTTTGAGTTCTTCATCTTCAATTATGAAGAAACTCATCATGGTATCAGAGAAATGATCACTTCCGCATCTTGTTTCTGTTTTTGATTTGTCATTGATACTTTGATCAGAATCGTTGCATCTTGTTTTTTTTCATATTCTTCGATTTCTTGTTTGCCTGTTTTGCAACTATGGCTATTCAGAATAATCTTGTTGCTGTTCCTGCCGATTTGATTCTTCATCCTGGAGAAAGTCCAGCGTTCATTTTAGTTCAAATTTGTTCTTGATGAATCCAATTATCACGGTTGGAAAACTACAATGTTGAATGCTCTTTCGTCCAATAACAAGCTTGGATTCATTGATGGTTGTTCCCATGCCCCCAAATTTGGTGATGTGCATTTAGCTCTATGGAGGCAAAACAACAGTATGGTCAAGGCCTGGTTAGGAAATGCCGTGTCAAAGAATATTGCTCAGAGTGTGATGAATTATGCAACAACACAAGAAATCTGGGAAGATCTTGCAGATAGATTTGGTGGTGGAGATACTGACAGATTGTCAGATCTAATGGATGAGATTCAAAGCATGAAGCAAGGGGATCTTTCAGTTTCAGAGTATTTTTCAAGGCTCAAAATTCTGTGGGATCAGTTAGTGTCCCTAACTCCTCCTCCTACATCTAAATGTCATGGGTCTTAATGATTAGTCAGGTTGTCGGCTCGAGACGATCCGTAGAATCGAAACGTTACCGGTCCATCAAATCATGTGGTGCGAGTAAACACGAGCCCGAGATCGACTTAACGATCATCCTCAATCGACTTAAAGTCAAAATCGGTGTATCACACATATCCAAGTTCACACATGAATATGTCCGCATATTGTTCCTCGTTCTCTTCAAGATACTAAAGGACATACTAAACTTGCTTTGTTAATCGCCGAATCTAAGATTCGATCAAAGTTGACGTTCAATAACCTGACCATCTCTTACTAGAAAGAGAATCTATCCCATTTCTCTTGATCCGAAGATTTAGAGAGTCATTCCGAGGCATAGGGTAGAACTTCCTCGTTGAATGTTGCATACACAGATGCATCATCTTAACCAATAAGATGGATGGGAAACCAGTGACTGATTCTAATGAATTCGACCGGGTCAAACTCTTAAGAATGTTGTCCAAATCTCTGTTGCAGAGAATTGTGGTATTGTCAGATTCTGACTTCAGATAACACACCCATGTTGATTCCAACTGGTGCAGTGTTATCCTTCACAAACACTAATATATATATTCACTACTGTACTAAAATTGATATCCAGTCTACAAAAGACTTATCAATATTCTGGTCAAATCCATATATTGTAGAAATATATGACTTCCAATGACCGAGAGGTTTGCTTTTTATCCACAAAGGACATAAGCCTTGACGGTCATCCCGTCATAAGTTCATAAGTCAATACCCTTCGTTTCGAATGAATCCCGACTCCGTTTGTTTGGCAAGAAAGTCTCAGGGAATCACCCCTATTTTCTGCTTTTGAACGAAATCATGCAATACCGAACTCATTCTACTCTTTTCCGTGTAGATCCAATTACTCCCACTGGGCCTGAGACGCTCAGGTGGTTCTACAAGAGTATGAACAGAATTGGAGTACCGAACTCCATTCACAGGGTTATGGCTATTAAACCAACCTCTATTATCAGAATCCTATACTGCTCACAAAAGAGCCATAGGTCTTCAATCGATCCTCAGACTACAAAGTCCGCCGAATCCGTAATGGGTAATGGGTAAACCATACTCCCACTACATTCTGGGTGGATCGAAATTCTGATCTAGTTTAGTAGTATTTAGTATTATCACCAACAACCGATGTTGGATGTGGTCTGATTTTAATCAGTTAGTAACTACCTTGAGTAAACGTACTTCAAGGTTTAAGGTTTTACTGTTCATAGACTCTATCAGAAAGGACGCAACAATATAACTGTCCCTTCCCGGTTTCAAGAATCTTATAACAAACCTTTTTCTCAATGCTACAAGATATAGAACGATTGGTCACTGACCGAACGTGTACGCGAAATTCCCAGTCAAACCATCAAGCATCATGTGCTAAATGCTTATATTGACGGAATTTGGGTGAACCGAATCCACTCATTATCCGTTAATTCCAAAGCATATTCTAGGTAGACTTCTCGGTCTTACATTTCAACGTAAACCGTTATTTCGCTTCCAATATCTTTATTGAGTTAAGCAGTGTATTGTAGCACACCTAAAAACATATATAAGGCAATTTTACGGTTTCTCACTTAGTGAGAACATGTCACAATGAGGCAGGCCGAGCATCAGTCTCGAGGACTATGAATGGCCTATTCCGAGTATAGAATACTCTATCTCTGTTTAAAACAGAGAAACCTCAAAATATTTTGGATAAACTTACCGGAGTGTTTGAATAGTTATCAGACAAGAAGTCACTACTCGGAAGCTCCTACTAGCTCGTATCTTTCATCAGACCCCGAAGGTCGTCATGAACAAGCTATGTTACTTCTTTATATCCATTATCCTTTCCCGATTGAAAGGAAACTTAGTCATTGAACCTTTGAGACAATCTAACCAGACTGGGAGAAAAGGAATCACCCTGAGCCAGTCTTCAAGTCTTGTCTTTTAGGGACTATGCACTAACTATGGAATATGAAGAAGCGTTTATCTAAATATAGAAACCAATTGCTTTTAATAGTTCTTAAGATGTGTTTTATATACATATTTCAAGAAGCGGTTGTAAGTGGTTTTGACTTTATCAAACAAAAGTCCGAGTCTTGGATTCGTACTACAAATGGTATATTCACTTTCTATACGACAAACAAATTATCGAATAGAAGGTAAATCCATTCGTTCCAACGAATCTTAAACGAGAAAAATAAATCTTCGCGATATCCAAGGATTGAATCCGAGATTCATTTCCTCATATCACTCCCACTATTCTAGCTAAAATTAATCGCCCGTTGTTTACTCTTTTAATCGTTAAATGCACCTTCTTGCCTTGTTCTTCCAAAGAACTTAGCTCAAGAAAATCGCCAAGGATTCATAGGTTGGTGATCCGAAATCACTATCCTTATCCTATGATTTTCGTTTATTAATTTTCGGTTTAGCCTTAAAATCAACTCGAGTTTTAGATGACTAACACTCTTAGACATACTCTCCCATTCTTGACTTTCCGTAAATGGAAACGAGTTTTGAACTAGCGGTTCGTGTGACTAGACACTACTCTTGAACCGTGGGATGTCTATTTCGAGTGTTACTTGTCGGGACTTCTCGGATTTTCTAATATACTAGAAAAATAACAAATCATAACATTAAAGCTCCCACTAGTTTATCGGTTCCAAATACCGTCTAACCAAACAATGCTTTATTTTATGATTTTCCAATTTTTCAATTTGAAAATCTCTCGTGTAAACACTTACACAGTTCTAATGTTTCCGAGAAAAATACAAATCATAAAACTCCCACTAGTTCATCGATTCCAAATATCGTCTAACTAGCAACGATTCATGATTTTCCGATTTCTCAATTAGAACGGTTACGTGTGTAGTCACTACA
This sequence comes from Gentiana straminea, assembly GCA_036785695.1. Lineage (NCBI taxonomy): Eukaryota > Viridiplantae > Streptophyta > Magnoliopsida > Gentianales > Gentianaceae > Gentiana > Gentiana straminea. The sequence goes on from JAVUPR010000415.1 coordinate 1,607,917, forward strand.
CACCGAAAATTCACTAGAAGAATTTCAAAGTCCGAAATCACCTTTGATCAAACTAAGTTTGTCTCTCGTTTGACACGAATGACACTAGTGACATACCTATATGTCACTCGGTTTTTAAAAGGCTTAAGAGAAAATATCTCTTTCGAAAAATAATTGCATTATCGATTAACTAGTTCAACGTCCTAGTTACTTTCCATTTTTTAACAAAGTCAATACTAGTCAATTATAATTTTAAGCAATTTAGTAAGGGGATATAATCGTAAATAAAATGACATGTATTAATTCAAGTTTAACACTACTATATTTTATTTTAGGAATTGTAAACTAAAATTAAGTCTACTCTACCATTCCAAGGTTTTAACCTCGCATCTCAGTGCCGCCGTAGGGTAGGTCAAAGAGATGACGGTTAAATCGAGACAATCTCATCAATGAATAACTTGTGAGAATCGAACATCCCACGAGAATCGAACATCCCTTTATCCATTGACTACCTTCCTTTTTTAGCCTAGATATTACCAAAAATATCCTTTATGAGTGTGACCTACTATATCGGATCTCTTAGGTACGCCCCGAGTGTGCCGTCGTAGGATAGGTCAGTGACCCGACGAGTACCCGTAAATCCTATCCTTTCGGAGACCAAGCCATGAATGTTGATAGGGGTGAACACCATCCGTAGGGGGACGAAATCAAAGCGCCGCGAGGCGTCACCCTTCTCTCACTTACTTGTATCTATAGTAGAGGCCGTGGGGTTGGTTGTCGCCTCCCCCGCTCCCACTCAATAATTTGGAAGTGGTGGTGGGTTAACTAACCACGTCTTTTTGATGTTAACATAAAAGTACATCAAATCAAGGATTCCGAATGGTGTCGGTAACGTAGGCAAGCCTACCCGTCCTATTCGTTGGAACATATGTGACGGTCGGACGAAATCGGGTCAAGACAAACCCCCATTGAGATAAGAAGGAATCACCCCTCTCGCTCTCCCGGTGTAGCTTAGTCTTGCCGGACCCCCGTGCATACATCACACTAGGAGGGTTAAGTCGGTCGAGCGAAGCTCGATTGACCACCCAACCTATAGGCGAACCGTTTTTATCCAAGATTTATTGTTCTTTTACCATCATTCAATCTCGTAGACACTACGAATCGAAAACGTGATCTCGTTTGTGCTTTAAGGCGGTTCACCGAGAACACACACCGAAAGGCTTAACGATTTCATAACCCGTCCTCGGATCTTTAATTAGTTACTAAATTAATTAATTACCACGTATTAATTAAATTTCAACTAATTACACGAGTTTGTATATATGCCTATTTTAATTACCAAAATTAAAATTCTACATGTATGCATGGAGTGGATTTATGATATGATGCATGTCATGGCAATTCCGGTTTTATATCTATTTTATGATCAAACACATAAAAACTAAATGCGGAAAATTTAAACACCGAGATGGATCGTTGGCACCCCCGTATCTAATCTATTAGAAAATAAATAACCAAAACCCTAACTAGGGTTTACGACTTTCTAACTAAATCTGCAGCTGTTCGAACTCTTCGACGATCGGCATACAAACAAACTCGGATCGGGACGAAACTTTCCAGATCTTATCTTCACTCCTTGAACTTCAATATGGACGGTTGGATCGGTGCTTTGACTTACCAATTTTCTCCAGTAAACCGCCAAACTTGCTGCTGAATCTGACTTTAACTGCACTGCATCAAGGACTTCCTGAGGCAGATCGGGAATCGAGATGAATCCCGATCGACCTGAAATTTTTATGGTACGTCCAAAACTCATATTTGATCAATCTGAACGGTCGGATTTGCTTTTCAACGGTCCAAACTCTCCCAGAAAATCGAGGAAGTCACAGGTAGGGTTTCTGTGAATCCTGCGTTTTTCTGTTACAGCAGCCTCTTCGCAGCATCAAACGGATATCGAAACGGACTCTGATCGACGCCAAAATTTGTGGAGTTGATCATCATCTTCTAATCTTGATTCTGACCGGAGGGATCTTCGTTTCAACGGTTCGATCAACGGGAAAAGAAAAAAAATACTAAACAGCTACTAACTAGATCTATTTGCTGGAAATTAAACTTGCAATAAAGATAAATTACATAATTTCCTATACTCATATGGACGAATTTTCATCGTTTATATGAGTTTACAATAGATCTAACGGGTAAACAGTGCCAACCCCAATCCATCTCTTCAACCACGACATTCATAAGCATAAAAATTAAACATATGCATCGGCCCCTAAAAAAATTGGGACAAAAAAAAATCTAAATGTTTTACCACTCCTAGATCTAATATTTTATACGTATAAATATAGATCACCAAGGCGACTGATACCACTGTTAGTAATACCATCCGCAGCGGAAACGGTTTATGGATCTAGATCTATATACTACACGTAATAAAACAACTAGATCTATTCTACAAGGGGTTGTAGATCATACCTCTTGGATCTCTAAATCCAAGTTGAAGAACCGCAAAGGATGAAAGTGAAGATGTGAAGAGCACCACGATCTTCCGATCGTGTGATCCAAGCAATTCCCGGTGGAAGGAATTCTCGACTCGAACCCTTCCGATATGCTACCCGGAAAAATCTCCAAGATTTTCCCCAAACCCCTTGGCCGAATTTTCCCTCTTCTTTCTCTAAGAAAGTCGAAATTATGTAGTGTGTTATTTGGGCTTGGGAGAACTCTCTTTATATAGGAGAGTAAAACTTAAGCCCCAAGGATTTTATAATTAATACAAAATCAATTATGATAATCCTATTAAATAAAAGATAATCCCAAAATATTCTAGAACAAATCTAGAATAATCTTTATCTTTATTTCTTACCATAAATATTTATCCAATAAATATTTTATGCACATGTCTTATTAATCACAAGAAAACTAATTTCTTGTTCATTAAACATGCTTGGGGTCGAAAATCATCATCATTGACCTAGTCAATATGATTTATTTCCACACACACAATAATTGGGCCAAGATTATGGAAAATGTCTTTTCCACATATTTAATTATTTAGCCCAACTAATTTAATAATCCACTAAACAATTAATTCACATATCGTTTTAATAAAGTCCAATAAGAACTAAATTAATATTATTAGGATTCGACGTCCGAGAATAGCTATGCTTTATATAGGAGGCACGTCGGGGACCATGGACTAATAATCAGCGGCTCCGATAAATCAAATAAATAATTATAGAATAATTATATTCGATAAATCAATCACAGGAATATGCCACCATAATCCCGTGACTGCACTCCTCCGATTATGAGATTATATTTATCTCCTCACGAGAATAATAATAAGCGTCCATTGATATAATCATTACATATGGATTAATCCTCCATAGACTGTTCATTCTAAATCGGGAAGTTACCGTTAACCCTTTTTAGAACCTCTTATCCTTATTTACCATTAACCCCATAGTGATCAATTAATTCATACAACTCACTGGTGATCAATTAGTGTGATATGAACTCGCGCGATCGATCAGTTTCTAGGATTAACAAATAAGGGAACTGTCTATCTACTTCCATAAATGGAAGGAATGGATTCCGTATCTGTGATAACACAGACTACTCACTCAATCCAGTACAATGCCAAGATGGGGTAATTCGGACCACGACTCGGTGTAATCCTTAACCGTCAAGTCAAACCTCATACCGATTCAAGCGAGTTGATCGTGATCACCTCAGATTAAGATATATCCATAAATATGATCATCCATTGATTCGATAAGACTTCTCGATTACGGAATTATATCGTGAACTCTAATCAAATCGGTCCGTACCCCTATATGATATATCTATCATATATAAATGCCCCATTAGGTTCTCTTAACCGAAAGTCCGGATAGGACTATCACACCTTTTGTGTTCGGGCGCATTAATAGCACGTTAAAGGAGAGACCCGTTACTCTCGATTAACTTTACTACGGGCTAATTGTATTTTAAGTACATCTTCACTAACTCAATCCTCCCGTGTATATACCATACACCGAGTTAAGTGATTACATAAACGATATACTTAGGGTTTTCGTAGTGTAAATACTATTGTCACATCGGTGATTATGAGAATAATAAATATGAATAATAACGTCAATTCATTTATTAAATAAAACAATTACAAAAATTGTCTTGGCATCACACCTAACATTTTGTAGTACGATAAATTAAGAGGATAAGAATTGATAAAAATAAAAAGGGATATATAAAAAAAATATAATAAATAAAAAAAAGATAAGTATATAGTGTTTATAAAAAGGGGAGTGATAGACCTACTCCCTTAAGTCTACACCATTTTTACACCATCATCATCTCACCACATGTTTTCCACTTGTAAAAGAATTTGAAAAAAATTGAAAAAATCACAACCACAAGATTATGTTGGGAGTAAAAATGGTGTAGACTTGAGAGAGTAAAAATGTAGTGAATTGTTTATTTATTATGGTAAAGAAAAAAAAGATAAGAATTGTAATTATCTGTGTTGTAATTTATATCGTAGAATAATTAAAACAAAAAAACACTAAATGCAGGAAACACTTTCTTGAAAAAAACGAATGTAGATACACTTTTGGGAAACACTATATAAAGATTTTTTTATTATGAGATAGATATAGATATAAATATATAGATATAGATAGATATGTAATTAAAATGCATTTTAAACCTTCCAACACAATGTGATCGTTGCCACGACATTATTATCTAATTTTCAAACAATATTTTTCACAGGGCAGTATCTTGGATTCAATGAATTCATTCCTCCGTTTGCAACAGCGGAAGGTGAAGAGATCATTAATGGAGTTAATTACGCATCGGCGGCATCTGGAATACGTGATGATACTGGTTCCTCATCGGTACAATATAAATTGATTAACGTGCAATATATTTTCTTCCAAAGTTGTTAGGAAACGCTCTCATCAGACTATGAAAACACGGCACGCGGCCTATATCGTTTTCATCACGTACTTTTATTTTTATTTTTTTATTAACCTGCAATAGTTTATAGTTGATCGTTTACTCGATCTGTACAGGGAGATCGATTCAGCATGAATATGCAGTTGTTGAACAATAATACAACACGAACACCACTCGCAAATTTACTTGGAAACCACTCTACAGCAAATGAGCATCTGATGAATTAAATGTCTATATGCTGTGCATACAGGGGGCAATGACTACAAGAGCTTTTCCTTCGCACCCCGATTTTATAACACCAGCAAATTATACACTCTAGAGGAGTATACCAGAGTCTTGATTCGCCTTTATTTTCGACAAATCAAGGTACGCTCGCTACATGTACGCATATACTTAATTAGTTGATCTTCATCAAGAAGCTAGCTAGTGTAATGATATTTACGGTTATTCATGAATATATTAATGTACTCGATCATAATCATACTTAGGCTTTGCACGGTTATGGAGCACGAAAAGTTGTCCTATTTGGACTCGGCCCTAATTATGGACCAAGAAAAGTTGTCCTATTAATTTGGACACGGCTCACACGGCTGTCTTCCCCTTGACGAGTTAAAGACGGACAGAGAATATGAAACTGTATCTTGTGGTGATCAAAGAGTTGTTCAAATGTTCAATCAAAACCTCAAAGCACTCGTAGACAGGCTCAATCGCAGACTCCCAGATGCAAAATTTATTTTCATAAATACTTCCGGCATTGTGACAACAGATCCCTCGGCTCGTGGTAAGTTTAAATCCAAAAAACAACTTAATTTCTAAACCCTAATTAAGCTAGCTAGTGTCGGTTTTGTCATTTGAACATCTTACTAAATTTTATGAATGGGATTAATTAATTAGGATACTCCAGTGAACCATGTTGCAAAGTAGCAGGTATTGGACTATGTATTCCTGAACAAATTCCATGCAGCAACAGAGCTCTGCACTTGCATTGGGACGGTTTACATTTTACAGAGATTGTGAACAGGTATATATCCATCAGATCATACACTTCACTTTTGCCATCAGATGCTTACCCAACAAGCATTCGTCAACTTGTTCAAAACTTGTTGAAGTTAATACAAGACAACAAACTGGATTCTGCAAACTCTCTCAGGCATATGGTCGAACACCTACATACAAAATCAGTTAGAAGTTAGTCAAATCAGTTAGGAGTTAGTTAGTTAGTTATTACTTATTGTAACCGCTCCAAGTTGTATCAATGCTGCCACTACATTCTATATAAGCAGCTAAGATCATCAATTGTAATCATCAAGTTGAATATCAATCAATAAAGTCTGTTTTCTCCATTATTCTGTTTCAGTTTTCTGGTTTTCTGTTTTACTTTGAGTTCTTCATCTTCAATTATGAAGAAACTCATCATGGTATCAGAGAAATGATCACTTCCGCATCTTGTTTCTGTTTTTGATTTGTCATTGATACTTTGATCAGAATCGTTGCATCTTGTTTTTTTTCATATTCTTCGATTTCTTGTTTGCCTGTTTTGCAACTATGGCTATTCAGAATAATCTTGTTGCTGTTCCTGCCGATTTGATTCTTCATCCTGGAGAAAGTCCAGCGTTCATTTTAGTTCAGCCTGTTCTTGATGAATCCAATTATCACAGTTGGAAAACTACAATGTTGAATGCTCTTTCGTCCAATAACAAGCTTGGATTCATTGATGGTTCTGTTCCCATGCCCCCAGCTGGTGATGTGCATTTAGCTCTATGGAGGCAAAACAACAGTATGGTCAAGGCCTGGTTAGGAAATGCCGTGTCAAAGAATATTGCTCAGAGTGTGATGAATTATGCAACAACACAAGAAATCTGGGAAGATCTTGCAGATAGATTTGGTGGTGGAGATACCGATGATTGTCGGATTTAATGGATGAGATTCAAAGCATGAAGCAAGGGGATCTTTCAGTTTCAGAGTATTTTTCAAGGCTCAAAATTCTGTGGGATCAGTTAGTGTCCCTAACTCCTCCTCCTACATGCAATTGTGGTCAGAAATGGTACCAAGAACACAATGAAAGGCATCATGTTATCAGATTCTTGAAAGGTCTCTATGATAGTTTTTCAACTATGAAGTCTCAGGTTTTACTGATTTCTCCATTTCCAACAGTTAAGAGTGTTTTCTCAATGGCCTTGAAACAAGAAAGGCAGCAACATTATGGGAGTTCAGGTTCTTCTGCCAGTGCTGTTACAAATCTTGGAAGTACCTTTACTTGAGGTTTTGACAAGGGTGCTATGTTTACTCAAAACCAGTCTTCAAATGGCAATTTCAGGCCTTCAAATGGAAATTTTAGGAAGACTTACAACAATGGAAATCAAAAACCTCAGTGTACTCATTGTGGTATGCAAGGGCATACGGTTGATAGATGTTACAAGAAGCATGGTTTTCCTCCAAATTTTAGAGGAAGAGGCAGAGGCAGATTTGCTTCAGCAAACAATGTTAATTCAGATAGTGTTCAAGATCACATTGATCAAGATTCAACAATGGATGCCAAGGCTCCTGTTACACAAGAACAGTATCAGCAAATTCTAAACATCCTTAGAGCAGGTTCTGTGGCTCATTCTTCAAATCTGGATAATGGTGATGCTGGTTTTAGTTCTGGTTTCAATTCAGTTAATTCAGTTGTTCTTGCTTCCAACTTTGGTCCTATGGATGCAGGTTTGTCTAGAGCCTTTACTTGTTTAGACTGGATAGTGGATAGTGGTGCAACAGATCATATTATATTTGATAAAGCTTTATTCAGTAATTGTAGATCTGTTGCTAACCAATTTGTGAGCTTACCAAATGGTAAAGACATTAATATCACTCACATTGGACAAGTTAAAGTTAATCATGACCTGATCCTAGATAATGTGCTTTGTGTTCCTGATTTTCACTGTAATTTGATGTCTATAAGCAAGCTCATTAGGTCTAGGGCATATAATGTGAAGTTCTTTATGGATTCTTGTGTCATACAGGATTTGATAACACTCAAGAGGATTGGTTCAGCTAATCTTGTAAAAGGGCTATACATTTTAAAGGCTGATAGTACTTGTTATGATTTTCCTGTTGTGAATAATGTGAAGACTAATAATGTGAAGACTACCTGCAATCAAGCCTTGTTGTGGCATTACAGACTTGGTCATGCTTCAGACCAGAGATTGAAAGTCTTAAAGAAGGACAATGCTCACATTCAAGTGCCTGATGGACAGATTTGTGATATATGTCCTTTAGCTAAACAATCTAGACTTAGTTTTCCATTGAGTCATTCTGTGTCCAAGTCCTGTTTTGATCTAGTACATATGGATATTTGGGGTCCTTATAGAGTTGTTGGTGTTCATGGACATAGATTTTTCCTTACCATTGTTGATGATTTTAGTAGATTTTGTTGGATTCATATGTTGAAGTCAAAAGGAGAAGTCAGAAATCTTGTAAAACAGTTTTGTTTGTTGATTCAAACTCAGTTTGATAAATCTGTAAGGTGTCTGAGAACTGATAATGGATTAGAGTTTGATCTTCCTGGATTTTATGTAGAAAAAGGCATTATACATCAGACTTCAGTCATTAAAACTCCCCAACAAAATGGAGTTGTTGAGAGGAAACATCAACATATCCTAAATGTTGCAAGGAGTTTAAGATTTCAGTCTGATGTGCCACTGATTTATTGGTCTTATTTCATTCTACATGCTGCTAATCTGATAAACATTACTCCATCTCCATTGCTTAATAATAAGACACCACATGAAATGCTATATAATGTCAAACCTTCTTATGAAAATGTTAAAGTTTTTGGTTGCTTGACTTTTGCATACAATTTACATCATGATAATAACAAGTTTGCAGCAAGGGGAATTAAGTCCATATATCTTGGTAATGTTCCTCATGTGAAGGGGTTTTATCTTTTAAACTTGCATACAAGGCAGATTTTTGTGGCAAGGGATGTTGTTTTTCATGAACATTTATTTCCTTACAAAGATGGTAAGGCATCAGGTAATATCCAACATTTACCCTTACCTGTTTCATTTGATCAAGACATGTTTACCATTCCTAATTCTAGTCCATCTTTGCCTTCTCACACAAATAACACTAATTCTGAGTCTGGTGCTTATCAACCTAGTAATGTATCAGACCATCTTCATAGTCAAACACAAAGTCAAAATAATCCTGTCAATAATATCACTCAAGAACCTGTGAATGATATAATTGATCAGGCCCCTATTGACAATGTAGATGTGCTTGATTATGTAGAGGCACTGCCACATAATCAAGAAATCAATAACAGCAGGCCATCCAGAAATAGAGGACAGCCCTCTTATTTAAAAGATTATGTCTATCACAACATAATCACTGACACCTTACCACATAACTTGGCAAAGGTAGACACTTTACACAATTTATCAAACTCTTACAAGTCCTATGTTGTTAATACACAGGTTCTTACCGAACCAAAAACTTATAATGAAGCAGTCAAACATTCTGAATGGAGGGAGGCCATGGACAAAGAAATTAAAGCATTGCAACAGACAAAGACTTGGGAAATTGTACCATTAACTAAAGACAAACATCCTATAGGATGCAAGTGGGTGTATAGGATCAAAAGAAACTCTGATGGCTCCATAGAAAGATACAAAGCCAGACTTGTGGTAAAGGGATACACTCAGCAATTAGGGCTAGACTACCTTGATACATTCTCACTTGTTGCTAAACTGACTACAGTCAGAACACTGCTTGCCATTGCAACATCAAAGGGGTGGAATCTTCACCAATTAGATGTAAACAATGCCTTTTTACATGGTGATCTCACAGAGGAAGTTTACATGGAAGTTCCTCAAGGCTTCAAATCTGAACCAGGGCATGTTTGCAAACTAATCAAGTCTTTGTATGGTCTTAAACAGGCAAGTAGACAGTGGAATATTAAATTAACCCAAGCCTTGCTTGAGAGGGGGTTCAGACAATCCAAACAGGACTACAGCCTGTTTGTAAAAGGATCAGATGATAATTATATAGCTGTTCTAGTTTATGTTGATGATGTTCTGGTGACAAGTCCCAATATGGAAGAAGTTAAACAGCTAAAGGGATTCCTAAATGACAGATTTGGCATTAAAGACTTAGGTGAACTGAAATACTTCTTAGGGCTAGAAGTGGCAAGATCAAAACAAGGCATTGTATTATCTCAAAGGAAGTATTGTTTGGAGTTACTTGAAGAATATGGATACTCAGATTGTAAACCTAGTCAAATACCTATGGATGCTTCTACAAGTCTACACAGCAAGGATTCTGCACAATTAAAATCAAATAGCTACTACATAAGTTTGGTTGGAAAGCTGATGTACCTAGGCTTAACAAGACCAGATATCACTTATGCTACACAACAGCTCAGTCAATTTCTTGACAAACCAACTGATCTGCAACTACAAGCAGCATACAAGCTACTAAAATATTTGAAGAAGGCTCCTGGACAAGGCATATTCTTTCCATCAGAAGGCAACTTAGAACTTAAATGTTTTGTAGATTCAGATTGGGCTAGGTGTAATGATACTAGAAGATCTGTCACAGGATTCTCTGTATTCTTAGGAGGATCACTCATAAGTTGGAGAACAAAGAAGCAAACCACAGCATCTAGAAGTTCATCAGAAGTTGAATACAGGGTTATGGCAATGGCATTATGTGAGTTGCAATGGCTTACATACTTGCTGTCAGAGTTTAACATTAAGCAAGACAAACCTATTCCAATGTTTTGTGACAGCAAAAGTGCTCTATATATAGTTGAGAATCAGGTATTTCATGAGAGAACTAAACACATTGAAATAGACTGCCATGTCATAAGAGACAGATATCAACAAGGACTCCTAAAACCTCTACCTGTTTCAACAGAGTTGCAGCTGGCAGATTTGTTTACTAAGCCACTAGACAAAACCAGATTTCAGACTCTATTGGAATCCTATCCCATAATCAACATCTACAAACCTAAGAATCCAGTTTGAGAGGGGGTGTTGAAGTTAATACAAGACAGCAAACTGGATTTTGCAAACTCTCTCAGGCATATGGTCGAACACCTACATACAAAATCAGTTAGAAGTTAGTCAAATCAGTTAGGAGTTAGTTAGTTAGTTATTACTTATTGTAACCGCTCCAAGTTGTATCAATGCTGCTACTACATTCTATATAAGCAGCTAAGATCATCAATTGTAATCATCAAGTTGAATATCAATCAATAAAGTATGTTTTCAGTTTTCTCCATTATTCTGTTTCAATTTTCTGGTTTTCTGTTTTACTTTGAGTTCTTCATCTTCAATTATGAAGAAACTCATCAAAACTCGTAGAGAGAAATGTGAAATATGTTCCATATCGTTGTTGATTTTTATGTTGAGATGTACGCAGGGGCGGTTCTGCCCTTTAGTATAGGGGGTCCGCGGACCCCGTTAAAAATAGAAATACTCTACATTTTACCTATAGAAAAATATTTCGGACCCCGTGAAAAAAAATATTTACTGTGTTAAATATTTACAGACCCTGCTGGATAAATTTTCTGGATCCGCCACTGGATGTACGGATATTAATTTATGTCTTGCAGCATGTCCTGTAATCGAAACGTATTCAACACGGATACACAACAGCTACTTAGGCTACAAACATAGGCGAATACCGTCATATATCTAAAATGATGAAAAACTATTAAAAATTGAGGGGATCCGCTAAAAAATATTTTGAATTATTTGTTTTAATATTTATTAGTTTGTCTTTAAATATAGTCTTATTATTTATTATTTGGTCCTTGTATTACACATATACACTATGTACACATATACACTATGTACGCGTATCCTATATTTTTTGAAAACCCGTAATTGTGTATCATGTATCCAGATATCCGTACCTACATATTTATATATACCCGAGCAAAAACCTGGAAGTATTTTCACTCCATATTTTATTATCAAAAATTTATGACAATAATCTACTTTATTATTCTGTGTAAAAACCTGGAAAAACTTTATTATTTTGTGTGAAAACATGAGAAAAACAAATCGTAAAAAAACTTTTTCATGGTGTACCATCGTCTGGGAAAAAGGAAAAAAAAAAAAGTGGTTCATATAAGTTGAAATTACAACGAAAAGTACATATCCGAATGTCATAAAAGAGGGCATAAAGTGATAATCGACAAAGCAAAGAAATTACACGATACATGCAAAGATTTTGTATGTATTGTATCCAGTATCCACATCCGCCCTATAATTATACTTATAAACCCTATGATTTTTATATGGTATATGTACGTCACATAAAAATTTACTCGCTTAATATCAATAAAGAAACTTAAGCTGAAGCAAGTGAAGAGTACGTATCAGTGTATCACTATTGTGCATTGGAAATATAATTACTCCTATTCTTCTACATCGTCGACGGTGTCATATATCGTGGTAAAAGATCTGATACACAAAGGGCTACCCTAGTGTCACAACGACAACTACTCGAACACATCCTATCCTCATAACATCCGACGACTCTTCCGTTACAATTTGGAATGACGTTCAGATTTTCGGGCTCGTTAATAATCGGGCCTTCTGGGTCTCGGATAACGATCGTTTGATCTGGCCATTGAAAATCTACTGACTTCCTGAATTCCCTTCTTAATCTTTCGCCACCTCTTCCATTAGCGGTATCTGCTTCAACTGAACAAATTTTGAGAGTTAGTAAGATAAGATAAACGTTATACTATCACGAGGGTTATATAACTTGTATCTCAACCGGTAATATAATACACTTTGATACTCTTGGTTGATTATGCTAGGCATCATATTAATACTTGAGTCAAAGATCCTGGTCAATGATGTAGAAGTGTATTATGTCACTCGTCGTAGTATAATCTTTGTGGAAATAACATTTCAAAATCCCCTTAAGAAACGTAATTTTACTGCACCAACCAATTAAATAATACAAACATATGTGTAAAATACAAATAAAAATGATAAAATTTTGACCCATTGTAAAATTCCTCGAATCAGTTGCAAATGCATGCATGGCAATAATAATGATGAAAAAAAGTTTAATGATATATATACATACATATATATACTAACCATGGATGAGGATAACAATAAATTAAGAACATGAAGAGAGTGAAGAAAACCATCCTATTCATCTTTTCCTCCTTATAGCCTCTTGAAAATTTCATCTTCTCCTCCTTAATTAATTAGCCTCTTGAAAATTTACTTTTTCTGAGTTATTCTACCTATAATCAACCTTTTATTTATAGGAACAAAGTGTTTGTTAGAAAATGTAACTTGACCTGTCATCAGAGCTGAGTATTAAGCAGAGCTAACTCAGTAGGGCAAGATCAGCTGAGTATAGTCAGCAGGGCAAAGTCAGCTGAGTATAGTCAGCTGAGCAATGTCAGCAGGGTAATGTCAGCAGGGCAAAAGTCAGCAGGTTATGTCTGGTGGAGTCAGCTGAGTATGAGTTCACATTTGAGGTATTTTAGTCAATCTGCTAGCAGGTCTTTATGTCGGCCAGGTCTAGGGTTTTGTGACTATAAATACTAATATGTTGTAACCTAGAATATTTGCAGAAGCAGTTAACAGTAGCAATTGCGTATGCAATTGCAGAGTGTAAAATCTCCAGTGATAATATAATCTCCTCGTTTCTGCCCGTGGACTTGTCGACACATAGCCGGAAAACACGTTAAATCTTGTGTTATTGTTTCTTGTGTGATTTATGCTTTCTCGTTGATTCTTGATTATTGCAATCCGTTTTGGATCCCTGACGGCCCTATTATAACAAACTGGTATCAGAGCGTCGATGTTATCATCAGGGAATCCGAAATCTGTTCGAGTTAGGTTGATTGGCACCATGATTGTAATTGACGTTAGGTTCTGGGATTAACGCTAACTTTCCGGTGAGATCAAGATGTCTGGGTTAGAAGTAAAGATTGATAAATTCACAGGAAGGAACAATTTCAATCTGTGGCAAATCAATACGTGTGCTCTGTTGAAGAAACTAGGGCTCTGGGCTCTATTGAAAAAGGAGGTGGATGCAGGAAACGCTGAGATGGCCAATCTGCAGGAGAAAGCACATTCAATGATTTTGTTGTGCTTGTCTGATGATGTTATCACTGAAGTTGTTGAAGAGGATTCAGCAGGAGGGCTGTGGCTGAAGCTTGAGAGTCTGTATATGACAAAGTCGTTGACCATCAAGTTGCTGATGAAACAACGTCTGTTCAGTTTAAAGATGCATGAAGGAATGCCTCTCAGAGATCATCTGGAAAAGCTAAACACAATATTGCTTGATTTAAGGAGTATTGGTGTTAAGATCGAAGATGAGGATGGAACTCTAATTTTTTTGGTATTACTGCCAGCATCATATGAGAATTTTGTGCAGTCTTTTATTGTTGGAAGTGACACAGTGTCATTGGAGTATGTTAAGGCATCTCTCCATAATCAAGAGCTAAGGCATAATGTAGCTGGCACAAGTACAGACAATCGGGCTATTGGTTTGGTTGCTAGTAGCAGTTGCAAAGGGAATGCAAATCCGGTCTGAATCTGAATCTAGAGTATTGACAAGCAGGTGGAGCTTCAGGTCCATACTCAGCTGAGTCTGCACAACTCAACTGAGAACATTCAACACTAATCTGGCATTTGGTTGTGCATATGAACTTGAAGAATCAAGAGCTAAATCTGGTGGAACCAAAATCCGGGGGTCGGCTGAGTAAAGATCCGCTGATCTAGTACCAGCTGAGTGAAGGTCAGTTGAGTAGTGGAATGTTCAAGTCTGGGAAGTCTGCTGATAAAAGTCAGCTGATTCCATCTGTCGGCAGAGTGGCATCTGTTGAATCTGTTGAACATGTCTGTGTTGGTTCTGCATCTGTGTCTGGAAGCCTCAGCTGAGTGAAGTCAGCTGAGCATCTGGTGAACATGTCTGAGTTAGAGTCTCATCTGATCTGGGAGATTCTTGTCTGAGGTGGAGTTCTTATCTGGAGTTAAGTCTCATCTGAAGGAGTCTAACCTAAAGTCTGTTGTGTTCACAACTGGTCAGCTCATAATTTGAATCTGAATCTGCAAATCTTTTTGGTTGAAGTTGAATCTGAAGAACTCAGCTGAGGTGGTTACATTTGAATCTGGTAATCACATCTTGTCTGGTGATCAAGTTTGAATAGTGACGATACAGGGTTTCACTCCCTCCACGTTTCATCTATCGGTTGGTCATCACGCTATAAATAACGTCAGTGTATTCACGTCGATGCCCAGGTTCGAGGCCAAGGCCATCTCATAAACGCCAGGCTACGATGATCGACTATCGACTACCGAGCAGTGCAGGAAGTTCAGTCCGCACCAGCTAGCAATGTAGGACAGTGAGCCCTAGAGTCGATAACCACAGGTCGGTATATCGACATCGAGGACAGAGTCCGCATCAGCTTACTAAGCCCATTAACAGCGATAGCTTGGGCAAGGGTCAAGGCCCATTTAAGGGTAAAGGTGACAATAACATAAGCCGACTTAACCTTAGGGTTTAGGCAAGTATTGTCATTATAAATACCCCCATTCCAGGAACTACGTAAGGCTTGATTCCTGGAACCTAACAGGATACGTAGGCAATCCAAGATACGGTCTTGGACTCAGCCGCATACATAAAATCCACCCCCTCATTCCTCTTTTTGGCATTAGGATTCTTGTGTGTTCATCACTAGATTAAATTAGGGCTCAAATCATTAAGGTGACATAATTTGTCATCATCAAATAGTTTGATCACATCTATTCTCAATTCAATCAAGTCTGAATCTGTTAACAGCAGAGGATCTCATCTGAATCTAGAGATTCTCATTAGGGCTAAGCAAAAAACCCGATGAACCCGAACAAACCCAGAACCCAAACCGAACCAACCCAAAAAAACCAAACCAATTGAAACCTGAAATATTCGGGTTGGTTTTAACCCGAACTGAATGCAAATGGGTTGGTTTGGTCTTTTATTTTTTTATTTTGGTTCAACCCGACCCGACCCAAAATACTCTACTCGGTCAATATTAATGCTTCTATTCATTCATTCTGTATCGACAATTCAAATATTCACAATCATTCCTATCTGGCTTTCTCAATTCTTGCCGCTGACATAGCTCACAATAATGGCGAAAATTTTACCTCGTGATCAAAATCAAATTAATATTGATTGTATCTGATCTGATTTGCGTCATATGCGTTCCTTGCGTGTATTTATTGGGTCGTTCTACTGTAGGGGCTCCCTAGTATGGAACTGCATACGTGGCAGGATCTGGACCACACAGTTTCCTGAGGTGGAATACACAGTGCCCGTGTGTGGAAATTGTGTGGTCCAGATGCTGCCACGTAGACAGTTCCCTAGTAGGGAGTCTCTAGGATAGAATTTTCCGAATTTATTAGCTGCTCCTCTGAGTTTTTCTTTTTCAATCAAATTGCAAGAAATACTGAATAGTCGTATTTGGCTCTTTTCTACGAATTCGATTCAAGGTCCTCCCATGCTTCTCCCTTCGAGTTTCAATCTTCCGTCTTCTTTTAGAAAGGAACAATCTTCTGCAATTTTGGTTTGCTTCCCTTCGCAAATACTAAAAAAGGTATGTGTTTTTCTCTGTACTTGTTAGTGTAAAGCATTCATACATATTGATTGACTGACTAATTTTTTGTCACACTTTCCAGATCTTGTGCTTTGTTTTATTAATAAAATTGACTTTTTTTACTGTGCATTTCAGAGTTTCTTCACAAACATCAGGGAGGTTGATTCATCTTTTGTGGGAAAATGACTGAGTAAGAATTAAGAAGCTTTCTTATATCATGTTTGGTTTTCCACTACCACATACAATGTTAAGCATTGAACAATGATTTTTTTTTTCAATATATGCAGCTCCGTTGAAATTCATGATTCTGGTGATGCTAATGGCGCTCAATTTCAAATTGACAATGTGGAGAAAATGACAATTGATGGTGAGATAGAAATGATTGAGTTTGAGGGAACATCTGGTAGTCACAAGTCCAAATGCAAAGGAAAAGAGGTCAAGCCTCCTCTTCCGAAGAAATCTTAACGGTACTAAGTATTGTTCAAAAGATTTCACTTGTGATTCCACCACTAATGGTACAAGTACAATGAATAAGCATTTGAAATTTATATGTCCATCTACTTCAAACCCTTATACTGTTGCACGTATTGATGAAGTTCGTAATGAAAAAGGACAAACTACTTTGTACCATCAGTCAAAATTACAATTTGGATCTTTCGATGGTGATAATAGTTGTTTTGGTTCTTCTGGTGGTGGGTTAAAACCTTATTGTTTATGCAGGATATTGGTAGGGACCATTTGAATAGAATGGTTATTGTGGATGAGTTGCCATTTGATATTGTGGAAGGGGAGGGTTTTAGAATTTACTCATATTATTTACAGCCTAAATTTGTTATCCCTAGTAGGTTCACTGTCAAAAGGGATGTCATGAGTCTATATGGTGAAGAAAAGAAAAAGTTAAAAAAAGTGCTTAAACATGAAAGTGTTTGCCTTACCACTGATGCATGGACATCTATTCAGAATCTTAGTTACATGTGTTTAGCTTGTCATTGGATTGACGACACTTTGAAGTACCAAAAAAGGATTCTTAATTTTTGTTTGCTGCCTATCCATAAGGGAGAACATAATTGGGAAAACTATTGAATCATGTTTAGCTGAGTGGGGGATTGAAAAAATATTGACAATTACTCTTGACAATGCCTCTGCAAATAAAAGTGCAATCAAGCATATGAAAAAGAAGAAAACTGGGTTTCTGTGGAAGGATAATATTTCTGATCATACATATTTTCATATGAGATGCCGCTCTCATATTACTAATTTGATTGTGAAAGCCGGACTGAAAAAGATGCATGACTCAGTTTCCAGGATTCGTAATGCTGTTAAGTATGTTAGATCCTCTCCAAGTAGAACATGTACAGTCTTTTGATTCTTGTGTGAAATCTGCTAATATAACTTATAAGCATAAGTTGATTTGGGATGTTGACACTAGATGGAATTCAACTTACCTTATGTTGGAGTCTGCTGAAAAATATGAAAGGGCATCCGATAGACTTTCTGAGGAGGATGGTAAGTATTCTCAATACTTTCATGTGATAGATGATGAAGATAGGAGTGATGAAGAGGATGAGAATCCTACTCCTGACAGTAAAGGTAAGAGACCCTCCTTCTTGGCCATTCTGATTGGGAGAATTCAAGAGTGTTCATAAAGTTTTTAAAGTTATTCTATGATATGACTCTAAAATTTTCTACTTCCACTTATGTGACTGCAAATGAATTCTTCTATGAGATTATACACTTGCATCGTATGTTGAAGAGACAGTTCGGAACTTGCGATCCATTGTTGAGTTCCATGGCAAATGCAATGGCCTTGAAGTTTAAAAAGTATTGGGGAAACTTTGATGGTATTAATAAGCTATTGTTTGTTGCTGTTTTGTTGGATCCGAGATATAAGATGAAGTACATCAAGTACTGTTTTGAAGTCATTTATGGTAAAAAGAAAGGAGACGAGTTTGCTGAAAAAGTGGAAGCTGTCTTAATTAGATTGTATGAGCAGTACATTCAAAACATGCAGACTTTTGGTGCAAGTTCTAGTGTTGGCGGCTCATCTTTTCAGGTGGGCATGAATGAAGTTGATGAAAGCATAGACGAGGATGATATGAGAACAAATTGGGAAAGACAAGTGTTTTAAGAGCAAAACCGACAGAAATGTCTAAGTCTACTACTACTCCTTTCGGTATTTTAGATTGGTGGAAATTGAATGCAGAAAAGTAACCGGTTTTAGCTCAAATTGCAAGACATGTGTTAGCTATTCTTGTTTCTACCGTAGCTTCAGAGTCGGCCTTTAGCACAGGGGGGCGTATTCTTGACACTTACAGGAGTTCTTTGGCACCAAATACTGTTGAGGCTTTAGTTTGCGCTCAAAATTGGTTAAGGTCTACCCCGAGTTTATTTGATCTTAAGCATGTTGGATTTCTTATTGATGAGCCTGATGATATGACACAAACTTCAGGTACCTTATCCTTATAAATTTATTTTTTAATGTTCCCATTAAATTACTTATTTAAATCATTTATGTTTCAGGGGCACCTTTTCCGAACGATTCAGATGATTCCAGTTGCAAGTAGCAATTTGAGTGGATGGCTTGGTAAAATATAAACTTGATAAGCAATTAAGTATACTTGTGAATTATGATTTATGCTTCTTTCTCTGATTTTCATTGATATGTCTTTGTATATTTTCGTTCAGGTGCTACATCTTGGAAGATGAGGAGCGGTTGTGCTTTGCTGGGATTGAAGAATTTAATATTTTTCTTCTTGTCATGAATAAAGAAGGAAATTGTCAAACATTGCAATTTCGATTTGTGCTTTTTTTTAAGTCTTTGATGCTTTGATTATTGGTCTTTTTACTATTTCTATGTTGCAATACTCTCAATAAAATTTCAACTTTTGTTAACCAAAAAATTGTTTTCTTTAATTGTTTCTGTATGTATAAATTTGAATTTAGATGAAATATGTGTATGAATTTTATAGCTTGAAAGTTTGACAAATGAAAACCGAAACCCAACACGAAACCAACCCGAACCAAACCATTGGGTTGTGAAGTAATTTGGGTTTGGGTTGGCATTTTTTTGGAACCAACCCGACTTATACTAGGTAAAAACCCCACCCAACCCGACCCATGCTCAGCCGTATTATTTCTCATCTGAAGTTGGTTTCTCATCTGGAGTTAACTCTAATATGGAGGAATCACACCTGAAGCTGTTAAGTTTGAAGAAAGAGGAGGAATCTGGTACAGTACATGTGACATTGACGAATGAATCTGGTACAGTACATCTGGTTATACATCTGTTTGAACAAGAGTTCAAGTCAAGGTGGAGATTGTTAGAAAATGTGACTTGACCTCTCATCAGAACTGAGTATTAAGCAGAGCTAACTCAGCAGGGCAAGGTCAACTGAGTATAGTCAGCAGGGCAAAAGTCAGCAGGTTATGTCTGGTAGAGTCAGCTGAGTATGAGTTCACAACTGGGGTATTTTAGTCAATCTGCTAGCAGGTCTTTATGTCGGCCAGGTCTAGGGTTTTGTGACTATAAATACTAATCTGTTGTAACATAGAATATTTGCATAAGCAGTTAACAATAGAAATTGCAGAGTCTGTAAAATCTCCAGTGATAATATAATCTACTCGTTTCTGCTCGTGGACTAGTCGGCACATTGCCGGAAACCACGTTAAATCTTGTGTTATTGTTTCTTGTGTGATTTATGTTTTCTCGTTTATTCTTAATTATTGCAATCTGTTTTGGATCCCTGACGGTCCTGTTATAACAGTGTTAATTAGCTAAGAGAAAGATTAAATAATATCATTATTTATGATAAAAGAATAGGTCATTTAGTTGGTTTTGGGTGTTCCTTGTGAGCTGTTCTACAGGACAGAACTTTAATTGTCGCTTATATGAATATCATTTAGTAAAAAAAGAAATTATTTCAACCTCCCAAATGACTGGCTGTCCTTTTCTTTTTTCTTTTTCCTTTTTCTTTTTGTCTTTTTAACACGGTGACATATAAATTCTCCATGTGTTTTCATCAAGTAAAATTTTGCATGCGTACGTTTCTTAAAATTTTAAATAACAATAATATAAGCTGTCTAGTTTTTATTTTTTTTGTTTTTAATTTTTATCAAAAGACAAGGAAATGTGTTTGGCTAGAAAACGTCTATGTCTTATAAGATATGTAGAATTGTCTATTTCCCTACATTCTCATGTACTTCTTGCTATTTCTGCAGATAAGGAATATAATAAAGTGCTCTTACCTTTAAAAAAATAAGGGCGGCCTCATGCATGGAGATCAGAACCAATGCCGGATGCACATTTTGAGGACCTGCAAACAAGTGCTTTCGGTTTTTTTTTTTTTTTTTTTTTGAAAACCCAAATTCATTAGAGTTAAATATCTGCTAAAATAGCATAGAAAACGGAGTTAGGGGGAAAAAAAAAAACCACCAATTAAACAAATTACAATAACCTGCAAGACAATTAGAAATGGAAAACCCTAAATTCGCCAACACTTCTCTTGGGAGGTTACATGACCTGCTAATAAGGGAGAAAGTACATGAATTGAACAGGGGTGTGATCCCCTACCGTGCAAGAATTCATGTGATCCATCCGGTGCACTAATATAGAGCTGCCATGTGGAGTCAAAAAATCTCAGCCATTAGTTTCCTTTTCCCCTTCTTTTATTATTATTAATTTTTTATTTTTTATTTTTATCCTTAATCAAACGTTGGGCATCCTCAACCTAAAATGAGAAAAAAATCAACTTCAGAATTTTTTTTTCCATAATATAATTTTGGTAATTTATTTAAAAAAATCTCGTTAGCTTTTTTACCAATTAATAATTTAATGAGTCTCCAACATTTTTTTTGTCAATCAATTAAGCACTACGATGGATACAGAGACGTCGCAAAGCACATCATTAGCATATTACTTGTCAACGACACATGTAAAAATATATATAATGTAATCTAATATTATTTGATATACGTAAATTTTAAAAGTTGCGTAAGTTGACTAAGGTGTGTAACACATCAATTATGTAATTTGTATAGTGTCGACACCGTGACAGGGTGTAGCAACGTTAACATCGTGCCAATAATTTGTCAGAGACATGTTTGAATTAAAAAAATATGTAATTTAAATTATCCGATATTTGTCATAGCAAAAAAACACACTGCGCATGATTCCAATATTGAAGTGTTGCTACTTCCTAGATTTCGGCTTCGGGTGTGAATCCATAAAATCAAAAAGGCTCGTATAAAAGGGTAATAATATATTCACAAACCATTTGTTTGCTACATGTCCAACAATACATTTATCAGTATTAATCAAATGTAAGATTCATTGATTGATATTAATTCTAACATGGTGAATAGTGTTGTGAAATATGTAATGAATATCTATACTTGAGGTTCACTATCCCATATAAAATTATTTGCTACAAATTCTTCAAAAATAATTATTTGCTACTAATACTAATAAACACGTTTTTATTTCTTATGTAATTTTTTTTTTTAAAAACAAACATAGACACGCAATAATTTAAATCTTCATCCATAAGGGTTTTTTTTAAAACATGTACTAGAAAGTTATCCTAGATAATGTAAAATAAAATACATGTTATTTTATCCAGAGGTTCCGGGTTCTGGGTCCACTGAGCCAACAAAACATTGACCTAGTGATAATTACTGTGATCATTAACCCGAAATTTTCGGGTTTGAGTCTCAATAGAAACTAAAAAAGTAAGTTTGCGTATGTAGATAATGTAAAATAAAATAAATGTTATTTTATCCCGAGGTTCCGGGTTCCAGGTCCACTGGGCCAACAAGACATTGACCTAGTGGTAATTATTGTGTTATTTAACCCGAAGTTTTCCGGGTCTGGGTCTCGGTGAAGACAAAAAAGTAAGCGTGCATATGTATTAGAAAGTTATCCTAGATAATATAAAATGAAATGCATGTTATTTTATCCAGAGGTTCCGGGTTCCCGGTCCACCAGGCCAACAAGACATTAACCTAGTGGTAATTATTGTGTTCTTTAACCCGAAGTTTTGCGGATTGAGTCTCAATGAAGACAAAAAATAAGTGTGCGTATATTTTATATATATCCGTTAAAAAAAATACATGTTATAAATTTTGGGAGACGATAACTTTTTTTTTTTATTAGAAATAAGGTTGCAGGCTTTTTTTTTTTATTTTTTTTTTTTTTTTTTTTTAAAGGAGGAGGGCCAACGCCTTCAATTTTGAGTGGATAAAAAAAAGAAAAACAAAACTAATGGATAAGATTTTTTTGACTCCACATGGCAGCTCTATGTTAGTGCACCAGATGGATCACATGAATTCTTGCACGGTAGGGGATCTCACCCCGAATTGAACATTCTATAAACTCTTTTTATACGAAGTATCAAAGATCCAAATGGAGAGACGTCTTCATCATCGGAATTAATTCTTCCAATATTAAGGGCTGAATCAGATTCCACGATGCACTTCCCACTCCAAATTCACGCAGCTTCTACAGTGCCATAAAGGTTTGCATAGCATTCTGCATATTCCTTATATTGATTCAGCTTAAAGGCTAAAATGTACCACTACTTTACGGTATAGATACCTTTGTTTGAGAAGTGCCAGACTAGTCGATCTTGGTATGAAATAGGATTAATAGGAATATATAGTCATTATAGTCTCAATTTGTTAGAGTATAAAGGGTATTTCAGTCTTTTGTACAAGTCTGTTAGTTTGTTACTATGCTGGCACTGTACTAGGAGATCTAAGATAGATTTTATTCCCTCTTCCTACTATATATGTAATGATCTATGGTGGTTAATAATGATGAGAATGTTATCCTAAATTCAAGTTGGTATCAGAGCTAAAAGGCTATGGCCGATTCCGACGAGGCAACCACCGGAGCCACGGCTCCACCGATAACATCTGCTCACCCAACAAGACATGAACATGTCGTCTCCACACCCACCGGAGTTCAATCTCAGTTCACCTCACTGCCTCAGTTCATCTCATTGCCTTTTTCTACCGGACCCTATCCCACCTTCAGATCAACTTTCTATCTCCGACCTTCTCTGCCGGAGTTTTCCACCTTTATGCAACAAAATCCCAATGTCACCTCCTTTCTGCAAACTCCATCACCACAGATGTCACCATCTCCACCATTGAGCACTTTAGCTCCATTCAGTAACAATTTAAACCAGGTTTGCACCATAAAGTTGGACAGATCTAACTATCTTTTATGGAAATCTACTATCCTACCCATTGTGCGAGGTCACAAGCTGGATGGTCATCTTCTCGGCACCAAACCAAAGCCTCCAGAAGTAATCTCTACTTATAACACTACTACCATGGTTCCTTACACAGTTCCAAATCCAGCATATGAGGAGTGGTATACCAAAGACCAGATCATTGTTGGTTGGTTGATGAGCTCGATGAAGGAGGAAACACTCTTAGAAGTTGTTGGAGTTGAAACTGCACATGAAATCTGGATAGGTCTGGAAACTATTTACAACAATAGGTCTGAGGCAAGGATGCTGGAATATAAGACAACCTTAACTCGAAGTGAAAAAGGATCCAAGTCCATGATGGATTATCTTTCCTAGATGAAATCATACTCAGATGGGCTAGCTGCTGTTGGATATCCGATTACCAAAGGTGAACTAATTCTTGCTACTCTATGAGGCCTCAGTGAGGAGTGTGAACCAGTTATAGTAAACCTAACTTCAAGAATAGGCTCACTATCTTGGCAAGGGGTCCATTCACAATTGGTGACACATGAAAGGATCCTAGCACATTTTAATCCATCTGCAAATATGGTTATGGGGATAACTTCAGCAAATGTTGTTGTCACAAGATCTGGCGGTAACAGACCTTCAGAAAATAGGACTGAGAACCAAGGAGGAAATCAAGAGTATGGTTCAGGAAGAGGTAATAGAGGTGGCAGAAGTTTTAGAGGCAAAGGGGAAGAGGAAATAGAACAGGAAATGCTGGAACAAGAACAAATAGACCTATTTGTCAAGTTTGTAACAAGACTGGGCACACTGCAGTAGACTATTGGCACAGATTTGACTCAAGTGTGGGTGTTCCAAGCAACAATTCTGGAAATGCAAACCAAAAAAGAAGCAACAATGCCTACATAAACCTCATACACAGTGAATGACACAAATTGGTACATAGACAGTTGAGCCTCCAGTCATGTAACCTCAGATCTCAACAACTTGCACATTAACTCTGGTTATGAAGGCTCGGATAATCTAACAGTTGGTAATGGTGAGAAACTTTCCATTCTTCACATTGGTCAATCAAAAATTTGTGGCCCTAATAGTACTCATAAACTTAAAAACATACTACATGTTCTTGAAATTACTACAAACTTACTTAGTGTATCTAAATTAACCACTGATAATCCAGTTGTTGTTGAATTTTATGCTTCTGGTTGTTGTGTGAAGGACAATGTCACAGGGATGATGCTGTTGGAAGGTGAAGTCAATGATGGTCTGTATCAATTGAAACCCCTCAGAAATCCAAGTATGAGCTCTCTTCAATCCAAGAATAATTCTGTGTTTGTTTGTCATGGTCATCATAGTAAAGGTCCTAATGAGTTTATTGTCTAATGTGGACCCTTAAAGTCACTAGTCTGTTCTGTTAATTCCTGATATTGTCAGAAATATCAGGTTTGCGATATATGGATTTTGAAGTGGATATCTAGCTGATTGTGTGTGGTTTTCTGGTGAGAGGCGGTGGAGCTCAAGAAAAAGATGGAGCTTTTGATAGGGAAAACAAGAGGAGGATCATGTTTTCTGTTATGAGTTTTGCCTGAAATGCTACCTACGTACCCTCCGTAAGGGATCAAGCCAATGCGTAGTACTTTGGAGAAAAAGTCAGAGAGTTCCAATGGAGGTGAATGTGATATTTATAGAGGCATGGAGCCGACACCGGCGAGGGCGGGGCCGGGGCGAGAGAGCGAGGACGGGGCGCGGGCGGGCCGTGAGCTCGGAGAGCCGAAAGTCCTTGGCAGACAGAGAGTCCTCACGGACTCAGAGAGCCCACGACGGGCAAAGAGTCCTCGCGGGCTCGGAGAGTCCTTGCAGGCTCGGAGAGCCCTCGACGGGACGGGCAGAGAGTCCTCGCAGCCTCGGATATCCCACGACGGGCAGAGAGTCCTCGCGGGTGCTGACAGAGGTCGGACTTAGAGGAACTTACTATCAAGCTGTGTTGAAGGATGGCGAGCCGGATAGGCAAGCAGGTCGGGCCCACAGTGCTTAGTACCGAGCTAGTTGTTAGCCGCTTTATTCCTTTGCCTTGACCAATGTTGATTTTGGTACATCAGAAATTTCAGGTTTGCGGTATATGGATTTTGAAGTGGATATCTAGCTGATTGTATGTGGTTTTCCAGTGAGAGGCGGTAGAGCTCAAGAAAATGATGGAGCTTTTGAGGAGTAGGGGAAAACAAGAGGTGGATCATGTTTTCCGTTATGAGCTATGCCTGAAAGGCTGCCTACGTACCCTCCGTAAGGGATCAAGCCAATGCGTAGTTCTTTGGAGAAAAAGTCAGAGAGTTCCAATAGAGATGAATGTGATATTTATAGAGGCATGGAACCGACGGTGGCGAGGCGGGGACGGGGCAGAGCAGCGTGGCGGCGGCGGCGACCGTGAGCTCGGAGTGCTGAAAGTCCTTGGCGGACAGAGAGTCCTCACAGACCAATCCTGAAAGACCACTCTTTCGTCTAAGGATGCCTAACCGCCGCACCGATCATTCGGGGGAGGCGGGACAGAGAGTCCTCATGGGCTCGGAAAGCCCTCGACGGGACGGGCAGAGAGTCCTCGCGGACTCGGAGAGCCCACGACGGGCAGAGAGTCCTCGCGGCCTCAGATAGCCCACGACGGGGGCAAAGAGTCCTCGTGGCCTCGGAAAGCCCACGATGAGCAGAGAGTCCTCACGGACTCGGAGAGCCCTCGACGGGCAGAGAGTCCTCGCGGGTGCCGACAGAGGTCGGACTTAGAGGAACTTACTATCAAGCTGTGTTGAAGGATGGCAAGCCGGATGGGCGAGCAGGTCGGGCCCCCAGTGCTTAGTACCGAGCTAGTTGTTAGCCGCTTTATTCCCTTGCCTTGGCCAATGTTGATTTTGGTATATCACTTCCCAAGAAGAAGCCATAATATGGTTTGAGGTTAGGTCATGCTTCTGTCAAGGTCATTGACCAAGTGTCAAAGCAATGTAATCTCCCTATCAATAAAATGTCTGAGTTTTGTGAAGCTTGTCAATTTGGAAAACATCATAACTTACCTTACTCAAAATCTGACTCTAAAACCACTCAACCTTTGGAGTTAATCACTCTGATTTGTGGGGGGCCTCACCAATCCGATCTTCAAATGGATACACATACTACATACATTTTATGGATGATCACACCAAATTTACCTGGATTTACCCCCTCAAACTAAAATCTGAAGCCTTAAATGCTTTTCTGGAATTTAAAGCAATGGTAGAAATCAGTTTGACAAGAAAATCAAAACATTGCAATCTGATTGGAGAGGGGAATATAGGGTGTTTGAACCTATTCTTAAACAAACTAAATCATTTTCAGACATCCTTGTCCCTATGCACATGCACAAAATGGCAAGGTTGAAAGAAAACACAGACATATAGTTGAAATTGGCCTAACCTTACTAGCACAAGCCTCTTTACCTCTAAAATTCTAGTGGGAAAGTTTTAGTTATGCTGTCACCATCATAAACTCCCTACCAACACTTGTTCTGTGTGATAAATCTCCTCATTAAAGTCTGCTAGGTCATAAACCTAGATATGACCAATTTAGAGTTTTTGGTTGTGCATGTTATCCTTATTTAAGACCTTATTAGAATCATAAATTCTAGTTCCACACTAAACAATGTGTTTTCCTAGGACCTAGCCTTAGTCACAAGGGTTATCTATGTCTCGAACCAACATGAAGAATGTACACCTCTAGAGATGTTGTTAGGAACATTTTATTATGTTTTGATGATGGTCATACTAGCTGTTATAGCAAGCCTGAAATAAGTTAGAAATCTTTGTATAAGTCTTTACTTAGAGTCTGACATGTTGTATAAGTTGAGTCAGACAAGTATTGTACTAGTTGGTAGGATGGCTAAGGGTCTGTTTGCTTACACCACTTAACACTTATTCTTAAAAGAATAAGTGATTATTAAAATAAGTTTTGTTTGATAATACTTTTTAACACCTCTTAATTAATTAAGATCTTCTGAATTTCCTGTGAAAAATTATGGAAAATTTTAAGTGGTTGAGGAACTACTTAATGCTGAATTTTTTCAATAAATCTACGTTAGGTAGGGGTACACCCTACACCCATACCTACCTCACACCTACACCCCACCCTCACCCTACCCACAACCCCACCCCACCCCACCCCACCCACACCCACACCCCCATACCCACACAACCCATACCCCCACACACCACACACCCGCCCCGGACCCTCACCCACCCATACCCACCCCCACACCCTCATAGCCACCTACACCCGACCAAACCACACCCACCTACACCCTCACACCCCCACTCCCACCCACCCTACACCCACACCCACCACCCACCCCTACACCCCAACAACCCCCCACACCCTACACCCACACCCACGCTCACACAACCCACCCCCACACACCACACAACCGACACCCACCCACACCCCCATTACCCCACACCAACACCCCCACCCACCTTACACCCACCCTCCACACACCCACACCCACACCCACATACACACTCACGAAACAAATTCTAATTTCGATATAATAAGTGTTATCAAACGATCTAATCAATTTCAAAGACTTAAAATATTCGGTTACTTAATTTATTCGTAATTAAGACTTCAGGTTTCAGACTTCAGATTTCAGTCTTCAGGTTTAACAAACGGCCCCTAAGTAAAACAGAAATCCGGCAGAGTGAAGCCAGCCAAGTACCAGCAGAGAAGCATGAAGACATATGGTATGACTTATAACCAGGGAAGTCTATGATCACATTGGATAAGTCTAAGTTATCATTCAAGTGATAAAATTCAATGTTAAATATGGTGTACCCTGATCACACACAAATCAAGGATCAATGAAGTACAAAGAGTCTTGTAAACTCAAAAGAAATCAATAAAGCAGTAAACCGGCAAAGTAAACTATCTATCGACTGAGTAAAGACAAAGCAGTGAAGGAAGAACTAAACAGCCGAGTCAGCAGGATCACTTAACCGTTCAAGGAACAGCCAAGTGAACTATACTTTTTCAAATTATGAAAAATAAGGAAGATTCAGAGGATCAAGCATTCAATGCATAATAAATCAAGAATCAATCAAGGACTGATTTTGTGATAATGTTTGAAGAAAAAATCCGATCACTGAAATCAAGGAGAATATAATTAAGGGGGAATCAAGAATTAAATCAAGTATTATTCCCCACATAAATAGCCAACGGACGAAAATTCAAATCAAGGCTTATCAAGGCTATAAATAGAAGGCATTAACACACAGGAAAAAGAGTGATTGAAACTGATAAGAAACTAGCAGAAACTCTGTCAATTTGAAAAGCCTTCTATCCGAACTTAAAAGGAAATATCCAGAGATCAACTCAGCAATCAGAACTCAAATTCCACATCAAGTACTGAGATTGATCAACAGAATCTGTGAATCCAATTCACACCAGTCAAGCAACTGAATCAGAGCCATCTGAGAATGAGTTGTGTTTGTGATAGCTGCTGAAGGATTTGTTCTCAAAGAGCAGTGTTGGAGACTGAGTCACTGAAACTTTTGAAGCCAGGGAGTGATAGTCTTGAAGATTGTGAATCTTGTGTAGTCAAGGACAATCTATCTATTGTATCAATGAAAACAATAGTGAATTCCTCAAATCATCGCAGGAGAAGAGTGGATTAAGGTATTACACCACCCTGAACCATTATAAACCTTTGTGTCTATTTACTTTCAGAACTTTACTTTACTACACTTACTTTATTGCATATTATATCTATGATTTCATATCCTACTTTGAATTAACATTTTAAGAAGAGACTTATCCGATGCCCAAAAGCTTTCATATTGAGAAAAAGTTTTTAAAACTCCAGTATAGTCATTCACCCCCCTCCCCCTCTGACTATACTTTTACCCTTCTCTGGGACCAACATATGTGGTGTTCAATGAAAACCTTTCCTTACAAAACTGGCTTTCCTAACAAAGTGTCAACACCCCTAGTTGTCTCTGGTGACTCACAACTTAATGGTCCAGTGTTCTCTATTCTTGGTAGTATTTGATAGCCCTGTGTCCATTGGTATCACTCATGTACCCCTGAATGATACAGAACAACCTGACACGGCATCACCAACTGGCAGCTCCTCCTCCTCTGGCCAAGATTCCTCTGAAAGTCAAGATCAAACACATATCAAAGACTCACCTTTGGCACCATCCTCACCTTCACTGTCTCCAGCATCACAACACACACCTTCGCCATCACCTACACAAATCCCACAACCTCAACCTGCACTAGTCCATCAAATGCAAACCAGGTCAAAAAAATGGAATTTTTACACCCAAAACCTTCTCTTACTTAGCCAGTATATGTTGTAAACACTCTGAGTCAGTATATGCAACATCCTAGAGTGGTTCATTGGCAAGCCCTAAAGAGATTACTCAGATATATTCAAGGAACTATTGAGTATGGACTACACTTTTTTCCAGATCCAGGCATTACCCGAACAGGGTTTTCATATGTAGATTGGGCATGTGATCCTTCAGACAAGAGGTCAATTGCAGGGTATTGTGTCTACATATGTGGTTCTTTGGTTTAATGGAGCTCTAAGAAGCAAGGAGTGGTCTCCAGATCGAGCACAGAGTCTGAATACAGAGCTCTGGCCAACACAGCGGAAGAAATGCAGTGGCTCAAGTCTTTGATTGGGGAACTATGTATCCCTTTACCTAAAACTTCTGTGATCTGGTGTGATAATCTAAGTGTTCAAGCTCTGGCCTACAACTCATTGTTCCACAATAGAACAAAACATGTTGAATTAGATGTTCATTTCATTCGAGATAAGATACTAGAAAGGTCAGTTGTTCAACATGTTCCATCAGCAGATCAAGTTGCAGAATGTTTTACAAAGCCTTTTTCCATCACCAAATTCAGTCAGTTTTGAGACAAACTCCATGTGGTTAAGACCCCTTCTCGTTTGAGGGAGGATGTTAGAGCATAAATGGTATTTCAGTCTTTTGTACAAGTCGTACAAGTATGTTAGTGCATAAAGGGTATTTCAGTCTTTGTACAAGTCGTACAAGTCTGTTAGTTTGTTACTATGCTGGCACTGTACTAGGAGATCTAAGATAGATTTTATTCCCTCCTTCCTACTATATATGTAATGATCTGTGGTGGTTAATAATGATGAGAATGTTATCCTAAATTCAAGTCAATTTCATGGGGGGAGAAAAAGACTACAAAGGATAGGCTGGTTCCAATTCCCAATAGAAATAAGTTGATCTATTGTCTCATGAATAGGGCAAGGTTCATACCTTAAGGTAACCATGAAGTTCGGTTCTTGCGAAACCACGGCTGCCTCCAGAAGTTGATCGATCTACCATTTCCAACAGTCCATCTCAAACGTTTAGCAAGTAAGTCTCTGCCCGATAAAATGCTCCTCCAAAAGAATGAAGGTCTGGCAGCCTCCACAAAGTCGGTACTCTTGTGGTACTTGAACTTCGGTTATTTTTCGAAAATGTTCTTTCTCTTTTGTTTATTAAAAAGAAATCGTTTTTTTGAGTACAAGTCACAAATTCTGAGTAAATTGAACAGGATTGTGTGCATGTCCAAGACTTTTCTTTAATTTGACAATGTTACGAAAAGATATGATGAATGTCAGATCGATCAAGTGAATGATGATAATAACGTGAATGATGTTATTAATTGGTCGTTAAAATGCGGTAAGTATTTATTTATTTATAAGAATATGCTTTTGAAATGTCTGGACGGCTTATGATATATTACATCCGTCTCATAATATAAGCAAATTTAAAATAAAATATAGATTTTTATCAAAAAGGACAGATTAATAAATATACAATGATGCGAGGATACTGATCATTAATCCGGACAAAATCTATTTAAATTTTCAAAAACACCCTTTTCTTATCTATTTATAAAATAAAAAACCCTATAATTAAGTTGGCTAGCTCTGTAGCCTCAAAAAAAAAAAAAAGTTGGCTCTGTCCATGATGACAACAGCTAAGCAAACTTCCTCCCTTTCCGTCTATGGCTTGCTTTGACGTCATCACCAAGTGGATATTATCATTTCCGGCTAAGCAATCTTCCTCCATTTCCGTCTATGGATATTCTCATTTCCGGCTGCCAAGTGGTGTGGTAGTCCCGACAGCGGCGATAATTGATGGGCGGCGGCCTGATTTACGCCGGCTGATTGGATTTGATTTGATCGCCGGATGATTTTCGCTGCCTGATTGGATTTGATCACCGGCTGTCTGATTTTCGATGCCGATAATTGATTCATAATCTTCTGTTGGGGTCGGTTTCTGTAGATTTGGGCTGAACGCCAGAGCTGAACGATCGGATTTGAACGCCGGAGCTGAACGATCGGATTTGGGACGATCAGATTTTTTTTATTTAAATTTATTTATTGGATGGAAAGCAGATTAGGAACGGAGGAGGGCAGGGTTTGGGATCATTGGCGTACCGTACGGGAGAGAACATGTATATTATAGGTTGTTACTATTAATTTTGTACCGTTACTACATTTTTGGTTGTAACATTATCAATTTTATAGGCTGTTACTACTTTTTATTGGCCGTTACTACATTTTTGGGCTGTTACTACTTGTTTTTTTGGCTGTTATTACTTATTTAGGTTAAAGGTTGTAAATGACTGTTTTTGATCTAAAATGAGGAAAAAGGACAAGAAAAAAAGATAGTGGTCGAGAAGGACAAAAATGCGCGTACGTTACTACATGTGTTACGTACATGTTGCTACAACCAAATGTAGTAACACATGTAGTAACATGCGCGTTTTTGTCCTTCTCAACCATTATTTTTTTTTCTTGTCCTTTTTTCCTATTTTATATCTTTTTTTGTCCTTCTGGCCTCTGGCCCCTACTTATTTATTGGTTGTTACTACTTTTTCATTTGATGTTACTACATTTTGTTGGTTGTTACTGCTTGTTTTTTGGCTGTTATTACATTTTATCTAGCGTTAGTACGTGTTTAATGTGTAAAAAAAATCATGGATATTTCGGTCCATTTATTATGAATTTGTTCTTTTTAATCACATAAAATGTAGTAACATCCTTCTATCCTCATTTATGATTTTTTTTTGTCCTTCTGGCCCCTTCCCCCAAATAAAATTAAAAAAATTGAGGGAAAAAAAATGGAGCCAGATGCCAGAAGGACAAAATAAGATACAAAATGAGAAAAAAGGACAAGAAAAAAAAAATAATGGTTGAGAAGGAAAAAAACGCGTCTGTTACTACATTTGTTACTACATGTGGTTGTAGCAACATGTAGTAACACATTTAGTAACATGTGCATTTTTGTCCTTCTTAACCACTATCTTTTTTTCTTGTCCTTTTTCTTCATTTTAAATCAAAAACAGTCATTTACGACCTTTAACCTAAAAAAAATTGTCTCATAATATAAGTGGATTTAGAATACCAATAAAGTATTTATAACGTTTTTCTCTTTTTACTCTTTATTTAATATATATTCACTCATGCTCATCTTCTAGCAAACGAGGGTTTATCTCTCGTATGTCTCAAACAATGGAGCATCAGGCCGCCTTCGCATGTAATAATGGCATGCTCTGTTTATGCGAACATATAAATGTCCTTTTACCCCTTAAACAAAATATATTCACTAGTTTTCACTAATTTACAACTATAGCTACCATTAATGACAGTCAAGGAAGTTATTTTAGACTTTACCATTATAATTAATATTTTTTTAACAACAATATTTTATTAAGTGGTTTATCTATTAAGTGTTAGGAAATCTACGCGAGAACGCAGCGGAATTCAAAATTTTATTTCCTTTATCCAGGATCGACTTCGTTTAAGCAATAAACAAATAAGCTAGTAGACGGTGGTTACCTTGGTTGATCTTTAAAATCGACGCTTTGACCGTCTAGGGAGAGTAGTTCTGCATAGAGCCGCCCAAGTGTTTGGCCTCTACCGCTAGTCCACAAGAACAGCCCGCCGGAATCACATCATGGATTGCTATTGAAAAACTCCGGTTGCTAGACCGGCATTTTCCCATCTCTCCAACTCTCTATAGGATGCTCTCTATTTTACACAAGAGCTTGACACCCACCTTCTATTTATAATGGATGTGGCGCCTCTTAGAAGAGTGGAGGAGAAGAAAACATTTTCCCAATAAAATAAGGAAAATCTCCTAGATTGATTTATCTCATTTAATTTAATATCTTATATTAAATATTTCCAAGATATTGTCAATATCTTATATTGACTATATTTATTTTATTACCATAAATCTATTTTTCAAAATCAATCAATATCTAATATTAATATTATGGTAATCTTATTAATTAAATTGCACAAACCAAATATATCCAATATATTAAAGATTGCGCCATTCATTAGCCAATATACGTGTGTCATACACACTTAAATTTTGGCCATATATATTTAATTAATAATATAGTACTATGATTAATTAATTTGCAAAATACATGTGTATCATATACACATAATAATTTCGACATACATACATCATATGTATATTTAATTAATCGATATAATCAATATCTTGTATTATATTTATTCATAATAAATAAATACCACAATATTAATTTACTACCATAACATTTATAATCGTGAGATAAACTTTCCTTATTTGGTTATCATCTATAACCACATTTTAATCCGGCTAGATGTTCATATGTGTGTGACCCGATAGGCTTCCGAATATGTTGGCCGTAGACACAAAGTGCAATTTACTAAAATGCCCTTCATGCCTAACGATCACGAGATAGCGTCTAGCAACACACCGTGACCCCCAATCATCGGAAGAGTCAAAAGCAATGAATACTACCTTTCATGTGAAGCAGTTACCATGTAACTTACAATCCTATCGCTGTAATAATATCCATACGATCGTATCTAGAGTGTCAATACATTAACGATCGTATCTTATAATCTGGATATCATGCTCTCTCGAAGTAACTTATTTACTCCCACTTTGCAAAGATTCACACGAGAGCCAGACATTCCTTATAAGAATGTCATTTCGGATATTCAATCCCAATCATAAGATACGCGATTCCCGGACGACCAATCATGTATACTTCGCATGCTTCAATATCATACCCAATCACTACCGCATGATCGCTCCGTGGCTAGGGGAAACCTCAATAGTGTCAAAGCATGACAATCCACACCGTGATGCCATGAATACTCCGGTCTAAAGGATAATTACACAACTGCCACATAGTGTGACACTTAATGTAAGTGGGTTAGTCTAACGTATGCATTCTCTAATACACGTCCACGTACAGTCCAATTGTCTATACACTTCGATAGACGAGATCTATCCCTGCCCTTGAAGACAGAAGACATCTAATACGTGCTAGCCTATTTATACTATCAATGCCCTGTTTAATAGTACATCAGCCTAGAGACATTTAAGTATCAAACTTATTAAAGTGATTAGAGATCTCATCAACCATAATCGTCTATCATGGTTTCTCTAACACAGTTTAATACTAAGGATGTTATCATATAACAATTCATAATTGGTTCTTTAAAAGAACATATATATGACAACAGAAAAGCCATTTAATATATGTATAAACATAAAGAAATAGTAGAAATGATCCGACCCGGTCGGATCCGGTCCAACCCGATTGGGTTTAGGACACTATTTCAACATCAAGATGGTAGAAAAGCAAAAGAGTTACAACTTACAAGGCATCAAAGTGAGAATCAAATAACCAATCAAAAGACCCAACAAAGCGCCTATTAGTTAATGTTACATAACCAACTAAATAAATTTTCTTAAACTGGTTGTTGGTGTTGTAACGGATTGCAATAGAAGCTACATAATAACAGATCAATCAAACGTAAACAATCACACAAGAAACAGATACATGAAAAGATAGCAATTTAACGTGGTTTTCGGTGTTGTGCCGATAAAAAAATACAATAGCACAACGGAAATAGTAAAAGACTCTGAAATGTTGCTTATTGAATTGATAAATAAAATGATACACTACATCACCTTTATACAGGAGAGAAGTCTTAATTTAAAGATAAAATTCCTATCTTATCCTAAGTGAATTTAAAAATAAAACAATAATCTTTTATTCAAAACAATTATATCTAAACTTAACAATATAATAACTTTATCTCATTTTTGACATATTTTATTATGCACAGAATTACACGAAGATTCACACACAATAGGTTACAATGAAACCTAACCTTAGCCGCCAGATTGACTTCTGTCGGAATTCTCATAAATACCTCAAATGTGTACTCAACAGTGACGGACCTAGGAAATTTTTTCAGTGGGGGCCAAATTAAAAAAATGATGGAAGATGGAAGAATTCCCATAAATACCCCGAATGTGTACTCAACAGTGACGGACCAAAGAAATATTTTCAGTTGGGGTCAAATTAAAAAAAAAGATGGAAGATGGAAAAAAAAACTCAACAACCGAGTGTCGAACTCATTACCTTAGGATAAGTAACAAAGCTTCTAACCATTTGAATTAAATGAATAATTGTTGTAGAAATTGTCTGAAATAATATACATACACAGTTTTATTATTATAAAAGGAGAACTTCGCCCAGAAATTTGAGTGGGGGCCATGCACCCCACCCTCAAAAGGTTAGGTCCGTCCCTGGTACTCAATTCAGCTGAATCACCAGATGCAACCAGGTCAGATGCATGGCCGGTCCACCATTAGGCGGGCCAGGCGGCCGCCGACGGCCCACCGTCAGGGCGGGCCCCAGTTATGTGTTTTGCTTAAAAAAAAATTGTTTAAGTCCAATCTTAATATGTTTTAAAAAAAATCAAGGCTCAATGACCAAAAATAAAATAAAATCCAGGGCCCCTATAATGTGTATTAATAAAACGCCAATGACCAAAGAATAAAATAAAATACATGACCCTTATAATCTATATTAACTATAATAAATAAAAAAAATTATCAAAACATTAGAGAGCCAAAAAGAAACCAAACTTGCTACAATGACTCCAGAACTTATGAATGCGCCAGCCATGATATTGATTGAGAAGAATATCGTTAATGAAATCAATAATTCTACTTAATTACTGATTTCGCATCTAAATGTGCTACAAGAGCAATATTAGAGTATGAATTTGTAAATATGTTTTGTGTAAATGCATGAATTTGGATATTGTTTCTAAATATGTTAGAAAAGAGATGTTGAATAATTACTTTGCAGGTATGTTTTGTGACTATTAATGAATTTGAATTTTTTATCTACAGGTGTTAGAAACGCGATGTTGAAAAAATATATTTTGTAAATGTTTTTCAAAAAAAGAACAGAAAAAAAACTTCAAAATAAAAAGGTCCATTCGGCGAAGTCGTCGATGGCCCCGAAAATATCAAAGCCGGCCCTGCTCAGATGCAAACACCGATTCAGACGTGTTCAACAGACTCAACAGATTTACTCGACCGACAGCAGAACTCATCTGAACACCACTTCAGCTAACTTTTCCATATTAGAACCCTTAGCTCGATCAGCTGACCTTAAATTTCAGCTCTGCTAGATTTAAGCACAGAGATAAAGTCACCTTCTAGGTTGCACGGACACGGACACATGGACACGGATACGCGGATACGGACACCGGGATACGGAAGTTTTAAAAAATATAAGATACGGGTGCGGGGGTCAAAATGTAAATAATAAAAGTATAAGGACTAAAATGTAATTAATAAAAGTATAAGGACTGGTATGCAATTATTAAAAATATAAGGACTAAAAGGTAATTATCAAATACTATAAGCACTAGAATGATAAATTTAACCCAAGCATAATAACCAAAGCAATTTCCTTCACAAATGAAGGATCAGAGCTTTGTTTAATGTTTAAGTCTTATGGGGATTAGAGCTTTTATTTTAAAAAATAAATAAGAGTTTTTTATTCAGAATAAATTATTGTATCTAGAGTCAGGGGAAAAAAAAATAGAAATACCGTCTCCAAAACTAAACATGCGTGTCCCAGGTCCGACTCGCGTGTCCGAGTTCCGACTCGCGTGTCTAAATTTTTTGAAAAATACAATTCGGTCCGACACCGTGTCCAGTGGTGTATCCGGCGTGTCCCCCGCATGTCCGTGTCCGGTGCGTGTCCGACATGGGACACGCGGCCTAAATGGAGTGTCCGTGCTACCTAGGTCACCTTGACCGACGGTCGGCATGATTGATTTTGTAGATAAAAGCTGTATCCAATTGCTATATATAAATTAGATACATTGCTGTCTGTTTGGGGGGTCAATGCTGAAGTTAATTAATTAGAGTCCGGGTAACTTAAATGTAATATTAATTAAGACAACAGTTTATAAGTGTTAGATCTGAAGGAATCGATTTTACTAAATTATATAACGAGTTCAAAAGGATGCCAATTAACTGTGATCATTCAAAAAACTATACAAGTATGACCAAAGCAAATGGTATGTAGGAACTCAACCCTATATATATATATATATATATATATATATATATATATATATATATATATTCTGAATGAAAAAAAAAAAAAAAAAAAAAAAGTTGATATGCGTTGAAAGTACAACGAATTGAAGAATACATATCCGGATGTCATAAAGAGAGCACAAATTAAGAATTCACACGGCAAAAAGAAATTACACGATAGATGAAGATAAACGTACATGGCTACATGCATTTTGTCTTAAAAACCTGTGTTATATTCTTCTGTGTATACAGATACACCACAGAAAAATTTCCACGTTTATTGTGAATAAAGAAACTTAAGCGTAAGGAAGCGAAGAGTAACACGTGTCACTTCTATTGTGCATTGGCAATAATTATTACCTACCCCTCATCTTCTTCATCTTCAAAAGATGATATTTGTACTGGTAAAGGATTTGATATGCACAGAGTTATATCAGTGTTACAATGACAAGTACTCCCACACATCCCATCCTCATAACATCCAACGACTCTTCCGTTACATTTCGGAACGACGTTTGGATTTTCGGGCTCGATAATAATCGGGCCTTCTGGGATAATGGTCGATTGATCCACCCCGTGAAAATCTAATGCCTTCCTGAATTGCCTTCTTAATCTTTCGACACCTCTTCCATTAGTATCTGCTCCAACTGGACAAAATTTGTGATTTAATAACCACGTACATGCCATAAATGAATAACACAAAATACTTTTACTTGTAATAACCAATGGACCTTATATCATGGTATAAAAATAAATACATTGTGTTACTCGTAATTGGAATATAATATTTCTCATTTTAAAATTCGCTATAAAAAAAATGTAATGATTCTGACACAACAATGAATGTTAGTATCAATGTCAACGAATACACCAACATTGCTGTCGAAGTAAGACATCTTATTGTGTTGCATATATATGTATGCATTCTCATATATGCTTTGAAGAGAGAGATATAGAGGTGTGAGAGGTATATATACTAACCGCCGATGATGATGATAGCAACAATGAACATGAAGAGAGTGAAGAAAAGCAGCTTATTCATCTTCTCCTCCTTAATTAGCCTCTTGAAATTATTATTTTTCTAACTAATCAACCCTCGATTTATAGGAATGAATTATTAATAACCTAATAGGTATGTTTTAATCCGGTCCATTTTGGATAAAATATATATATATATATATATATATATATATATATATATATATATATATATATATATATATATATATATATATATATATATATATATATATATATATATGATTAAATTATTTTATTGTTTATGTTAAAAGAAAGGGTCAGTTAATTAGTTTGGCGTTGCATGTGAGCTGCGTCCAGTTTTTTCTATATATGACAGGACTTTAATAGTTTAATTGTCATTTATAAATTTCATTTACCCAAAAAGAAATTATTTTCAACCTCATACATTGAAGGCTTCTCGTCAATTAAAACCAGAGACCGGGTGTCCTTTTTTATTTTTGTCGTTTTAACACGGTGACATATAAATTCTCCATGTGTTTTAAAGATAGAAAATTAATTACTAAATGTCCGCGAGTATCGTTGTAGTTGTATATACTCCAAAGGCCAC
Source organism: Gentiana straminea (assembly GCA_036785695.1). NCBI lineage: Eukaryota > Viridiplantae > Streptophyta > Magnoliopsida > Gentianales > Gentianaceae > Gentiana > Gentiana straminea. The sequence goes on from JAVUPR010000415.1 coordinate 1,647,736, forward strand.
ATTATAAAGTGAGGAGAAAGACTATTTCTTGGAGAAGGTGGCTCATTCAAACTATTTACGTTTTTCATAAATTTTACTGTGATCAGGCCACAGTTAGCCAGATTAATCAGTAGGATTTAAAGAAATACTTGTCGATCTATTCTTTTTAAAGGAAATAAACTAGATATTTAAAAAGTCTTATTGCTCATAGACGCTGACATGATGGTCCATTGTTGAATATATAAAATATTGATTATCTACGTCACCATCACCTTAACCTAGCTCCAAACATAGTCACTCAAACATACAAGTTTACAAACTATATTGAAGCTCGATGTGATCATGGGAATCATCTGCTGAGAAGCTCGATGCGATATATTATCATGTACCTGACATGGTTTACATCTGCGGACAAGATCCTCTGCATCTTGCCGCCTGGTCGGGCAGTAATAGCCGAATAAACGGTACTTTTGTGCTAATGTCCGAGCTCCGGGATGATTTCCGCATATTCCTAAATGGATTTCCAGGAGCAGATAGTTCCTTTCATCCTCTGTTGCGCACCTGAGCCAAGGTGCCACGAAAGACTTCCTATATAGTACGTTATCAAAGAGAGAGTACCGAGCCACTCTGAATTTCAACTTTCTTGCCAAGGTTTTGTCTTCGGGCAGTATTCCGTTGCGGAGGTAGGACACTATAGGATCCATCCAAGTATCTTTCAGTGTGATGGGTTGGACCTCATGGGCCTCATAACTTCTTTCCTGTAACAATTCTACTAATACTTTTTTTTGTTAGAGATGAAATTAGATGCCAACTTGGACCGTGAAGTGCTTTACTGACGTAGAAGATTGGCTTCTGCATATTGCCCTGTTCCTTGACAAGGACTGTACTTATAGCCTCATCACACACTGCTAAATAAGCGAGCAGAGTGTCTCCCTTCTGTGGTGAAGTTAGTGTGGGTAGCTCGGCTAGGTAGGTTTTCAGATCTTCAAAAGCTCGCTGGCATTCTTCGTTCCATCTGAACGGGTTGGTTTGCTTTAGAATCTTGAAGAAAGGGATGGCTCGTTGGGCCGATTTGGAAAAAAAAATGCCCGAGCGCGGCCATTCTACCCGTTAATCTCTGGACTTCCTTGATGTTCCTTGGTGTCGACATAGTTTATCTGGGTTAGCTCTGATGCCTTCCTAAGATATCATACATCCCAAGAATTTTCCGGTCCGGACTCCGAACGTGCACTTCTTGGGATTAAGTTTCATCTGTGAGATCCTAAGTACTTCGAAGACTTCCCTCACGTCAACTAAGTATTGTTCTAGGGATTTACTCTTGATTAAGAGGTCGTCTACATATATTTCCATGCATCTTCCTATTTGGTCTTTAAAGATTGTATTAACTGCCCTTTGGTAGGTTGCACCAGCATTTTTGAGGCCGAATGGCATAGTTTTGTAACAGTACGTGCCGAACTCAGTGATGAACGAGTTTTTTCGGCATCCTGGGGGTCGATGGCAATCTGATGATAACCCTTGTAGGCGTCCAGGAAACCAAAGACTCCAAAGCCTATAGTTGAATCCACCATTCGGTCTATTTTAGGTAAGGGATAACAGTTCTTGAGGCAAGCTTGGTTGAGGTCGGTAAAGTCTACGCACATCCTCCAACTACCGTCCGGCTTCTTTACCAAGACGGGGTTCGCTAACCAATCCGGGTAGCTCTCTTCTCGGATGATGTTGGCTTGGAGCAGTTTTGTTACTTCCTTCTTAATGGCATCCATTCGTTCTTGGGTGAAGTACCTCTTCTTTTGGCGAATGGGTTTCCGGTTCGGGTCGACGTTCAACTTGTGCATGGCTAAGGCCAGGGACAAACCAGGCATATCCTCAGTGGTCCAAGCGAACACATCCTTGAATTCCTTCAACAAGGCTATTAACTGCCCTTTGTATAGGTCGGGGATCCATAATCCTACTTTCACGGCCCAGTCATCCCGATCTTCCCACAGACAGATCTCCTCTGCTTTGTCATTCGAGGACCAGGTTTCCTCACTCTCGGGTAGCAACTCCTCAACGGGGACCGGTCCGGACTTGATGCTTTCGTTCATGTCAGACGTGTAGCAGCTTCTCGCTTGATCCATGTTGCCTACGATCTCCACGAGGCCTCCGGCGGCACAAAGCCTTAAGCTGTTATGCGCGGGTGAGACGACAGCTCGTAAGCTGATCAGCGGAGGTCGGCCTATAACCATGTCATAGGGGGATGGTGATTTAACCACCACATACTCAAATAAAAGAGTTCAGCCTAACGGAGGTCGGTCGAAGGTGGTGGGGAGGACAAGGGTGCCCTCCGGGTAAACTGGTGACCCGGTAAAGACGATTAGGGGAGCAGTTGCCGGTGTTAACTCAGAACTCTCTAAGTACATTGATTGTAAAGTAGAATGATACAAGATACTAACCGCACTTCCTGTGTCAATGCAGATACGCTTTACCAGATTTTGACTTACCATGGCCTCGATCGTGAGGCCGCCATTGTTAATCACCAGGGGAACATGATCTCCAGTGTTGTAAGCCACTTCTTCAAGAAATCTTCGCCTTTTGTAAGATGTTGTGACATCGGGGCATTGATCATCTTCTTCTTCTGGAATCCGGTTTCCATATCCTCCGGAGATGGTGCTCACGCTTTTTGTCTGGTGCCTCATCTTTACACAATTCCGTGAACAGGTTATTAACGAAGAGGGCCCTCCTTCTAATGCAAATTGACGATCCCAAAAATTGTCTATATGAAATCTGGGGTTCTTTCTCTAGTGATAATCTATTCAAAGCCTCAAGAACAACGAAAATACAAAGAGGGGGTGGTTGTGTAATGTTTTAGACTGCACTTGATAGTGATCAAACTGCCTACGTATCCAATGCGGGGATTTGAATCAAGTCTCCGTAGTTCCTTAGGGATTGTATATATAGAGGGGTTTGTGCCCTAGAGATAGCGTGTGGCGTGTCCATGGTGGACACTGATTGACGTGTTCCCTAAGGAAAATGATTATGATTAGTTGATCTCCTTGATATTAGGAGATAATTGTGATGTTCTAATATTTGTATTAAATGATAAAGATTGGAGCCTTTGCGGCTCATGATTTCTTCCATAATTATCTGATCTAGAGAGTGTGCAAGGGGTTTGGCCCAAGGGAACCTAGGCCGACCTTATAGGTCGGATATAGGTAAGTTTGAACACAAGTATTGGCCGACCGGCAGAGGCCGGGACAGTGTGTGCGCTTATATCGCTTGGAGGTCGGCCCTAAACATGGGCCGACCTAGAGGAACTGGGTAGAGTACCCGAACTACTCATGTTCGGCTGCTGGGAGCTCTGACCCTTTATGCAACCTTTCTCTCTCTATACTTAATATTGGATTACTGAAGAGTTGACACGTAAGCAAGTTTAATTTTTGACATCGTCATCCTTTTCTACAATAGGATACTGTTTATGAAGTTAATCGCCGGGGGAACAAAAAATTATCAAACACCTATGCCTTTTGCCGGTTTTTGGTCATTCAAAACTAAGACTATAGGTGTCCTTTTATTTATATTTATTTCTTTATTTGTTTTTTTTAAATTTTATCTTCGTGCACATAATTTCCCATATGTTAAAAGAGTAAAAACCAAATAATATTTTTGCTAGTAATTTTGTAGCTGTGATATATCCAACTTCGTCCTTCTTAACACGTATTTGGCTCGTTCTGAAAACACGTCTTCCTATTCTATAATTTTGTAATTGTGAGAAAGACTAATTCATCATCACTAGAAGAAGTAAAGTAATCTACTGCTTGACCCGGCCTTTAAGCTTTCATCCTTCTCATCTCTGTGAATTTGATTTGATCATCGGAGAGGTTTTACAGAGGAAAAAAAACAAAAAACAAAAAAAAAAAACTATATTTTTTTCTAATGTTTGTTTATCGTTACAGAGTGTTCAAATTAAATCAAGAAAAAACTACCCAGATTTCTTGATCATGTCGGGCCCTTGAGGAATCAATTTTTGTCAACTTATGTATTTATCTTTAGCTTTTTGATGAATTTCATTGTTGTAAACTTAAACTAGAAAATGATAAGATACAATGTATTTTCTCAATATTGACAGAGAATTATTTCCTAAGGAAAGCCAAAGCAAGTTGTAAATTTGATATGTGTCGCATTCTAAGATGCACCCACACTTCAATTTGGATGCCGTGTCTAACAAATTTTCGACATGACACGTGAACGACACGTGTCGGCTGATTAAAATAATATTATTTAAAATTTTAATATTCGACACGGCACCGACACTCCTGAACCTAATTTTTTTTTAATTTTTTCTTCTTTATTTAAGTTTTCTTCGATGAAAACGTTAAAATACATGATTTCTATTTCTATAATAATTTAATAAATAGTACCCCTGTTAAGTTTATATGTTTCTTATTGATAAACAATCATTTTTACAATTTGTAGTATTTTGATGCTCAATCACAATTTCTTTTGGCCCCGTATAAAGATCGGGCATCTAATTTAGATATTCATAGAGTTTACGTATTACCTATCTTATTTTTCTAGTTTTTTAGATTTTATGATTTTTTTTTTTTTGACAAATTGAATCTTATTACCATCATATATATATATATATATATATATATATATATATATATATATATATATATATATATATATATATATATATATATATATATATATATATATATATATATATATATAAACGTGTCGACGGCGTATCGTGTATTTAAATTTTGGAATTAGTCGTATCGTCGTGTCGTACGACGTATCCATGTCCGTATATGTACAAAATAGGTCACATTGTATGCTCCCATTGGGAAATCTCTCATTATTGATAATTAACTATTCTTTCTGTCCCTAAATATAGTTTGTTTTCACGTTTAAGAAAGTTGTTAAATGTCCTAAATATATGATTAAAATACCTAATACACTATTAGAATATTATGATAAGAAAAATCAGTAGATGATTTTTTTAGTGTTGTGAGAATGATTTATATATATAATAATGAATAAAAATAAAACGCTAAAATTGCTTATATTTAGAGCCGAAGGCAGATTTTTTACGGAATTAGTTGGCATAGAACGCAACTTCTTTAACAATATATCTTAATTTTGTTAGTGATAATTACAATTTATATCTTAAGTAAACAAGACAATTACAAACCACTAATGATAGTGGGACAACAATCGATTACAAGAAGACTATGACCCAGTACCAACACAAGGTCTTAATCTTTACTTTATTGAAACAAAGTCCCATGCACTTGTTAATAAGTCAATGGTAATAAAATTGCGACAGTGGCAATAACAATAATTTACCTACAAAGACCAAGGCAGATTATTATCCATATGGCGTCGATCTCCACAATCGTTCGACCGGAAGATTCACCAACGGCAAGACAATCACAGACTATATCGGTACGTACGGAGACCTTCATATATATGATCAATGATCATACATAATGGTCAATGATCGATATAAAAGTACGTCATGTTATTATTTTATGACATAACCATGCATCGTGACAACAATTAATGCTAATGAGACTTGATGAATGTCAGTGGTAAATAAAACAAACGGTTCTTAATATTCAATCTCTGGTATGATTTTTGTTTCAAGAATTCGATCGATCAGTTTGAAATGGTTTAAGAATTAAGATCGAATTCAATTCAACTAAATTGCTAAATGAATGAGTTAATATCAGGTTGTCACTCAAATTGCAGAAGGATTACAAATTGTGTTAACTCACTTTTTTTTTTTAACATTGTATTAATAACTTAATTATTAAAATATCTAACTATATATTATTATATTTCGGGTAATTTCACTGCAGGCGAACACCTAGGATTCCAGGAACTCATTCCTCCACATGCGGCACGCAGTAAAAACATCAAGCATCGGGATTCGCAGGAATACGTGAGAGAACTGGTAAAACCGAGGTATATAAATTTCCGATGTAAACAAATGATAGTGCCACAAGACAACAGAATTGTATAACAAAATGTTAATTAATTGAGTAATGATACGGGCATAACAGTCGTGCCACAACGAGTGTCACAACGGTGATCTGTACCGTGGATCTTGTTAGATGAGTAATGATAGAGACACAACGAACTTACACAACGGATTGACACAACAATCATCCACACCCTTCGTTGTTGGGACCTAAATCAATCAATATAAGTACCACACCAATGAAAGGCGTAGATGATTGTTGTGTACAATCTGTTGTGTAAGTTCGTTGTGTCTCTATAATTTCCCATGTTAGATTACATATATCATGATCAAATTAGACTCATTATGATCAACGGTGCGGATCACCGCGTTGTGTCACTCGTTATGCCACACCCGCATTTGTGTCTATATAATTACTCTAAGTATATATAGCCGGATGTCGTAAAAGACAAATTTTATAATACAACCGTTGTAGCGAGGTTTATGCAAAGTGGCATACATTACAACCATTCATTTCTAACCTCTCACACACGATAAAAGTGTATTATGTGAAAGAGAGTAAAAATGAGAGGCTACAATGTATGCGCCACTTGGTACAACCTTCTACAACCGTTGCACCATAAAGTCTCTCGTCGTAAAATATAACAAAGTGTAGCAAACCGTAACAAAACGTAGCAAGAAACACGAGCCTTTGCTCTGCTCCATGATACGTACTTTGTCATGTTTATTTGTTGTGATTTTGCTCCGACACTAATTAACACGAGCTGTTTTCTACATCTAATAGTTGATATTTCTTCATGCTTTGGTGTAGTTTCTAGATTGTCTTTTGCTCGCTTAAGCTTTTGTAACTGAATACTTCAGCATCTTGCTGTGTTGAGCATAATATTATCAAGTAGTTTATTATTTATAATAATTTGTATTTTACCGTTTTAGGCCTCTTATCTTTCTGCCTATAAATACTTGATGTAACACTCATTATGAGAACAATACAATACAATTACCATTTACAAATCTCTACATGGTATCAGAGCCTCTCTGAGATCCTCACAAAAAAAAAAAAAAAAAAAAAAAAACACAAAACTAAACCCTAAGCCGCCGCCGCATCCCCTTCCTCTTCGGCGCCATGTCTGACGGAGACGATAGCTCCACCACCACCACTGCTGCTACCTCAGACGCAGCCGGCCTAACTACGCCGTCGTTCACCCCCTCTTCTGCTATTCATATCACCCGTCTTACCCGTCACAATTACAATCTCTCGGCGTGCTCGGATAGTCCCCTACCAAAGGCCGGGGTGTCTTCGGTTTTGTCGATGGCTCTCTTCCACCGCCGCCATCCACCATCATCACCGGCATTGGTGCCGGCTGCCACAACGTACGCCAATCCCGAATTCACGGCCGGACAAAGACCGACAATTTAATACTCTCCTTGATCACCTCCTCCTCTCCGATGATATTATAATGCAAGTATACACGGCAACCACCTCGGCGGCAATGCGGACCGCCCTCTCCACCGCATTTGCATCCCGAGAGCAGGTCGAAGCTTGTCCATACGCGCGGCACTCGGCCTCCACACGCAAGGAAGAAAACTCGGTGCCGATTATTTCTTCAAAATCAAAAATCTCGGCCCGATCAAGCTGTCTCTCGCCGGTCATCCCTCTCTCCGACGACGACGTTATTGCCTATCTCCTTGCGAGGCTTGGGCCCCGAATTTGATTCTCTTGTCACCATGCTCTCGGTTCGGCCTTCTCTTTCGTTGGATGATGTTTATTTTCTGCTGCTTACAACCGAGGCACGAATTCAGCACCGCCGCCCCACTGTTATTGCCGCTGCACCTTCATCATCCAGCTCCGGTGGCTCCGCCTCCACTCCTTATGCTGGCTATGTCTCTGGTAATACCCGTCCTGCTTCTTCTACTAATAACTATAGAAACAATAATTATAATAATTCTGGGCATGCTCGCATTGGTGATAATTATGGCAACACTGGTTCTGGTAATTATGGTAATAATCGAGGCCGGGGGCGTGGTGGTCGTGGCAATGGACAGCCCCGTCCTCCTCCACCGTCCCCCTTCACCTCCACTGACTCCTTGCCCAAGTGTCAAATTTGTGCTAAGACGGGTCACACGACGGACTTGCTGCGGCGTTATTCGAATCTCGGGGTTCGGCACCACGGCCTCCGCACCTCGTGCTCCACAAGCTTATGCCGCTTTCCCACATCCCCGGCGGTATCCTACTCCACGGCTGATTGGATTCACGATGCGGGTGCAACTCATCACATGACGAATAACTTTGGCAATCTCAATCTTCATTCCGAACCGTATGACGGCACCGATCAAATACATGTTGGAGATGGCTCGGGTTTACCTATTACTCATTACGGTTCTTCTTCTATTGTTTCCCCACCCCACACTTATCACTTATCCAATATACTTGTCTCCCCAAAGCACTCACTAAAAATCTACTCTCTCGTTCAAAAATTTTCCACCGACAATTCTGTTTTCTTCGAGTTTCATGACACCTTTTTTGTTGTGAAGGACTACTCGGGTCACGTCCTTCTTAGAGGCGTTGTCAAAGATGGACTCATCACTTTATCCCTCAACCCGGTCGGTCTCCGCACAAGCTCTCACTTTGCCGCCCACCACTCCTCCACCACTTGGCATCGTCGTCTTGGCCATTGCTCCCTTCCGGTGCTCCAACAAGTCTTTAAGCGTCTTTCTTTTAATGTTCCAAATAAGGCACCTACTACTCTTTGTGTGTGCCCCTTGTCAAGCGGCCAAAAGCCATCGTTTTCCTCTTTATACTTCGGATTTTACTTCTAGTGCACCATTGGATTTGATTTTTTCGATGTTTGGGGTCCTTGTCTTGAATTATCTACTTATGGTTCGCGTTATTACGTTAGTTTTCTTGATGATTTTACCAAATATTTGTGGCTTTTTCCAATTAAATTAAAATGCGACGTTGAAAAGATTTTTCCCGACTTCCTCAAGTTCATTGAACGCCTTTTCTCCACTAAACTCAAAGCCCACAATCCGATTGGGGGGTGAATATCGCCACCTCTCTCACACCCTCACTACCTTAGGCATTCAGCATCGCCGCTCGTGCCCACACACACATGAACAAGTCGGTGCCATTGAACGCCGTCACCGTCAAATTGTTGAAGTTGGTCTTTCCCTCCTCGCCCAATCTAATCTTCCCCTCCCTTACCGGGAAGATGCCTTTATCACCGCCACCTACCTCATAAATCGCCTTCCTCTAAAGCTCTTGACTATAAAACCCCTTATGAAATGGTCTACCATCGTCCTCCCGATTACGCTTTTCTCCGCGTATTTGGCCGTGCTTCTTTGGCAGGCCATATACGCGTCCTTATAACCACCACAAACCGACTATCGTTACGCCACTGCATCTTCTTAGGTTACTCTCCAAACCATCATGGCTATAAATGTCTTGACCTTGCCCTTTGGTCGTCTCTATATTGCTCGCCACGTCATCTTTGATGAATCTCTCTTCCCCTACACATCAACCTCTGCCCCCATTGCCTCTCCTCCTCTCACAGTCGATCTACCCCACCTCCTAATCCACCCTCCTCCTATGTCTGCTTCTCCCACTTCGCCACCCGCACCCCACTCACCTCCTTCACCACACTCTGCCCCACCTGAGCCGTCCCCCACCCCCTCGGCCGAACCCTCCTCTCCTGGCCTACCCACGGCCTTGCTTCCTGCACCTCCCAATCCCAACCGCATGCTCACCCGCACCCAAACCAATAAACTTAAACCGGTCCAAATGCCTGACTACATTCGTTATCCTTTATCTCGGGCACTTCTTGCCACCACTACCTCTTTAGACCCTTCCTCCTATCCGATGCCTCTAAACATGAAATTTGGCGTCATGCGATGCGGGATGAGATTGATGCCCTGTTGAAAAATCACACTTGGGATCTTGTGCCGCGTCACCCTCATATGAACATTGTTGGTAATAAGTGGGTTTACCGTACCAAACACCTTGCAGATGGTCGCCTCGAGCGTCACAAGGCACGTTTAGTTGCTAAAGGGTTTCATCAAGCAGAGGGCGTGGATTATCATGAGACCTTCAGCCTTGTTGTTAAACCGGTTACCATACGTCTGCTTCTGTCTCTTGCAGTCTCTCAGGGTTGGTCTCTGCGGCAGGTTGATATACAGAATGCCTTTTTGCATGGTCATCTCTCCGAGCACGTCTACATGCAACAACCACGGGGCTTTGTCCACACGACTTCCCAGCATTACGTACGTCGCAAAGCGCGGTCTGCATGGCCTCAAACGGGCTCCTCGGGCTTGGTTTTCTCGGTTCACTTGCGGCGCTCACACGGTTTGGCTTTACGAGCTCTAAGGCCGACCCCTCCCTATACATTTACTCGTCGTCTTTGGTGCTCGAGTTTATGTCCTTATTTACGTTGATGACATTCTTATTCGGTTCTTCCACCTCCCTTATTGAGCGAGTTATTCGGTTTCGGCTACGCGTTTCCGGTGAAAGATCTTGGTGCTTTGTCTTACTTTCTTGGCATTGAAGTTCTTCCCACCGCCGACGGCCTCTTTTTACTCGGCGTAAGTATATCCTACGATTCTACAACGTGCATCCATGGATAAGGCTAAGCCTTGTCGGACTCCATGAGTGCCTCTACTCACTTGATTTGGGATGATGGTCCTCCGTACTCGATCTGCGCTCTACCGCACTATTGTGGGTGGTCTTCAGTACCTTGCTTTTACTCGCCCCGACATTGCCTTCGCCGTTCATAAGGTCAGTAAATACATGCATGCCCCAACAGATGCGCATTGGACTGCGGTCAAGCGTATCTTACGCTATTTGAAGAACACGATTTCGAGGGGCCCGTTTTTCTCTCGTACTTCTCCTATTACCATCCGGGCTTACTGCGATTCGATTGGGCGGCCGACTCCGATAACCGTCGCTCGGTTGGTGCTTATTGTGTCTTCTTGGGGTCGAATCTAATCGGTTGGCGTACCAAGCAACATTTGTTGTCTCTAAGAGTAGCACGCGAGGCTAAATACAAGACCTTGTCCAATACCGCGCTTTGAGATTCAATGGCTTTGCAGCTTGCTCACTGAAATGGAAGTTCCTTTATCGTCTACTCCGACTCTTTGGTGTGACAACATCGGTGCTACTTATCTTGCCCACAATCCGGTGTTTCATGCCCGCACAAAACATATCGAGATTGACTTCCACCATGTTCGCGAACTTGTTGCGTCTAATCGCCTTGCTATTTCCTTCATTACTTCGAAGGAACAACTTGCGGATGTTTTAACCAAACCGTTGGGGTCACCGTTATTCCATTCCATGAAGACCAATCTCCGTGTTCATGCGGGGGCGTGTTGAGCATAATATTATCAAGTAGTTTATTATTTATAATAATTTGTATTTTACCGTTTTAGGCGCTCTTATCTTTCTGCTTTATAAATACTTGATGTAACACTCATTATGAGAACAATACAATACAATTACCATTTACAAATCTCTACATGCTGGTTTTTATTAATATATAAATCTTTTGCTGTTCAAAAAAAAAAAAAAAAAAAAAACACGAGCTGTTTTCATTTAATTTTCCCAATTTTTTCACCATGATAAATGATTTTAAAATGGTTTAATTTTCAGGGAAAACAAGTATACATGAAGAAGCAATTGACGAAACACGAACGAATCTGGGGAAATTAATGGGGAATGATCAGGCTAAAGCAGATAAGTACCTGAAGAAATGTTTGTATGCAGTGAATATTGGAAGCAATGACTACGTCAACAATTACTTTGTACCCAAATATTATAAAACCAGCAAAAAATACAAGCTAGATCAGTATACTAATATCTTGAATCGCCAATATTATGAACAAATGAAGGTATATAATATACGTGTACGTACTAATTAAACTGCTAATCCACACATGCATATTTTCTTGCTCAATTTATTTATAAGAATTAATTAATTTTACGTACTACAACCAGAGCCCCGTGCATTATGAATAAGGTTATGTCACTATCATTGTGATATATAATATATATGGAAAATTAGGGATAAGGACACAATCTGAAATATTTTTAAGTAACAGGACAACTACATATTTTTATAGGGAGAAGGACAATTGCATAATTTTTATAGCGAAGGAAAACAGTGAATCCGAAAATCGGTGAATCTCCCTAGTGAATCCCGAAATCGGTGAATTTCGATAGTGAATTTCGACGGTGAATCCCGAAAATTAGTGAATTTCGACGATGAATTTTGAAAAATAGTGAATTTCGACGGTGAATTTCGTCGATTGAATTTAAACGGTGAATTTCGAACGCAAGTGAATTTCGACGGTGAATAAATAGTTTTGTCCTTTATGCAAAAGTTTCAAAAAGCTGTAAAGCCTACTCAATTGATGAAATATTTCTGTCCTTCTCCCTCATTCCCCCTAATATATATCCTCAATGTCTAACGTAGCATAACATAATATGAATCCAGGAGTTGTACGATACTAATGCAAGAAAAGTTGCCCTATTTGGACTCGTCCAGCTCGGTTGTGTTCCCGGTGAGTTAGCGTACAATGGAAAAAAAATGGAATGTAATGAAAAAATTAATGACGGCGTTCGAATGTTCAATCAAAAGCTCAAGGCACTCGTGGTCGAGCTCAACCAGGAACTCCGTGGTGCAAATTTTGTTTTCATAAATGATGAGTTTCTTCATATTTGAAGATGAAGAACTCGAAGTAAAATGGAAAACAGAAAGCATAAACAGAAACAGAATGGAGAAAACTAAAACAGACTTTTATTGATTGATATTCAACTTGATGATTACAATAGATGATCTTAGCTGCTTATATAGAGTGTAGTAGCAGCATTGATACAACTTGGAGCAGTTACAATAGATAAAAACTAACTAACTGACTCCTAACTGATTTGACTAACTTCTAACTGATTTTGTGTGTAGGTGTTCGACCATATGCTTGAGAGAGTTTCCAGAATCCAGTTTGCTGTCATGTGTTAACTTCAACACCCCCTCTCAAACTGGATTCTTGGGTTTATAGATGTTGATTATGGGATAGGATTTCAATAGAGTCTGAAATCTGGTGTTGTCTAGTGGTTTAGTAAATAAATCTGCCAACTGCAACTCTGTTGAAACAGGTAGAGGTTTTAGGAGTCCTTGTTGATATCTGTCTCTTATGACATGGCAATCTATCTCAATGTGTTTAGTTCTCTCATGAAATCTTTGGATTCTCAACTATATATAGAGCACTTTTGCTGTCACAAAACATTGGAATAGGTTTGTCTTGCTTAATGTTAAAGTCTGACAGCAAGTATGTAAGCCATTGCAACTCACATGATGCCATTGCCATAGCCCTGTACTCAGCTTCTGATGAACTTCTAGATACTGTGGTTTGCTTCTTTGTTCTCCAACTTATGAGTGATCCTCCTGGAATACAGAGAACCCTGTGACAGATCTTCTAGTATCATTACATCTGGCCCAATCTGAATCTACAAAACATTTAAGTTCTAAGTTCCCTTCTGATGGAAAGAACATGCCTTGTCCAGGAGCCTTCTTCAAATATTTTAGTAGTTTATATGCCGCTTGTAGTTGTAGATCAGTTGGTTTGTCAAGAAATTGACTGAGTTGTTGTGTAGCATAAGTAATATCTGGTCTTGTTAAGCCTAGGTATGCAGCCTTTCCAACCAAACTCCCGTAGTAGCTATTTGATTTTAGTTGTGCGAATCCTTGCTTTGTGTAGACTTGTAGAAGTATCCATAGATATTTGACTAGGTTTACAATCTGAGTATCCATATTCTTCAAGCAGCTCCAAGCAATATTTCCTTTGAGATAATACAATGCCTTGTTTTGATCTTGCCACCTCTAGCCCTAAGAAGTATTTCAGTTCACCTAAGTCTTTAATGCCAAATCTGTCATTTAAGAATCCCTCTAGCTGTTTGACTTCTTCCATATTGGGGCTTGTCACCAGAACATCATCAACATAAACTAGGACAGCTATGTAATTATCATCTGATCCTTTTACAAATAGGCTATAGTCCTGTTTGGATTGCCTGAACCCCCTCTCAAGCAAGGCTTGGGTTAATTTAATATTCCACTGTCTACTAGCCTGTTTAAGGCCATACAAGGACTTGATTAATTTGCAAACATGTCCTGGTTCAGATTTGAAGCCTTGAGGGACTTCCATGTAAACTTCCTCTGTGAGATCTCCATGTAAAAAAGCATTGTTTACATCTAATTGGTGAAGATTCCACCCCTTTGATGCTGCAATGGCAAGCAGAGTTCTGACTGTAGTCAGTTTAGCAACAGGTGAAAAAGTATCAAGGTAGTCTAGCCCTAATTGCTGAGTGTATCCCTTGGCCACAAGTCTGGCTTTGTATCTTTCTATGGAGCCATCAGAGTTCCTCTTGATCCTATACACCCACTTGCATCCTATAGGATGTTTGTCATTAGGTAATGGTACAATTTCCCAAGTCTTTGTCTGTTGCAATGCTTTAATTTCTTTATCCATGGCCTCCCTCCATTCAGAATGTTTGACTGCTTCATTATAAGTCTTTGGTTCTGTGAGAACCTGTGTACTAACAACATAGGACTTGTAAGAATTTGATAAATTGTGTAAAGTATCTACCTTTGCCAAGTTATGTGGTGAGGTGCCAGATATTATGTTGTGAAAGACATAATCCTTTAAATAAGAGGGCTGCCCTCTATTTCTGGATGGCCTGCTGTTATTGGCTTCTTGATTATGTGGCAGTGCCTCTACATAATCAAGGACATCTACATTGTCAATAGGGGCCTTATCAATTATATCATTCACTGGTTCTTGAATGATATCATTGACAGGATCATCTTGACTTTGTGTATGATTATGAAGATGGTCTGTTTCATTACTAGGTTGAAAAACACCAGACTCAGAATCAGTGTTATTTGTGTGAGGGGGCAAAGATAGATTAGAATTAGGAATAGTAAACATGTCTTGATCAAAGGAAACAGGTAAGGGTAAATTTTGGATATTACCTGATGCCTTACCATCTTTATAAGGAAATAAATGTTCATGGAAAACAACATCCCTTGCAACAAAAATCTGTCTTGTATGCAAGTTTAAAAGATAAAACTTTTTCACATGTGGAACATTACCAAGATATATGGACTTAATTCCCCTTGCTGCAAACTTGTTGTTATCATGATGTAAATTGTATGCAAAAGTTAAGCAACCAAAAACTTTAACACTGTCATAAGAAGGTTTAACATTATATAGCATTTCATATGGTGTCTTATTATTAAGTAATGGAGATGGAGTAATGTTTATCAGATTTGCAGCATGTAAAATGAAATAAGACCAATAAATCAGTGGCACATCAGACTGAAATCTTAAACTCCTTGCAACATTTAGGATATGTTGATGTTTCCTCTCAACAACTCCATTTTGTTGTGGAGTTTTAATGACTGAAGTCTGATGTATAATGCCATTTTCTGCATAAAATTCAGGAAGATCAAACTCTAATCCATTATCAGTTTTGAGACATCTTACAGATTTATCAAACTGAGTTTGAATCAACAAACAAAACTGTTTTACAAGGTTTCTGACTTCTCCTTTTGACTTCAACATATGAATCCAACAAAACCTACTAAAATCATCAACAATGGTAAGGAAAAATCTATGTCCATGAACACCAACAATTCTATAAGGACCCCAAATATCCATATGTACTAAATCAAAACAGGATTTGGACACAGAATGACTTAATGGAAAACTAAGTCTAGACTGTTTAGCTAAAGGACATATATCACAAATCTGTCCATCAGGCACTTGAATGTGAGCATTGTCCTTCTTTAAGACTTTCAATCTTTGGTCTGAAGCATGACCAAGTCTGTAATGCCACATCAAGGCTTGATTGCAGGTAGTCTTCTCATTATTAGTCTTCACATTATTCACAACATGAAAATCATAACAAGTACCGTCAGCCTTTAAAATGTATAGCCCTTTTACAAGATTAGCTGAACCAATCCTCTTGAGTGTTATTAAGTCCTGTATGACACAAGAATCCATAAAGAACTTCACATTATATGCCCTAGATCTAATGAGCTTTCTTATAGACATCAAATTACAGTGAAAATCAGGAACACAAAGCACATTATCTAGGATCAGGTCATGATTAACTTTGACTTGTCCAACATGAGTGATATTAATATCTTTACCATTTGGTAAGCTCACAAGGCGATTAGCAACGGATCTACAATTACCGAATAAAGCTTTATCAAATATAATATGATCTCGTTGCACCACTATCCACTATCCGGTCTAAACAAGTAAAGGCTCTAGACAAACCCGCATCCATAGGGCCAAAGTTGGAAGCAAGAAAAACAGTGAATTTACTTGAATTGAAACCAGAATCGAAACAAAGCATCACCATTATCAAGATTTGAAGAATTAGCCATAGAACACGCCCCTTAGGATGTTAGAATTTGCCGATCTTGTTCTTGTGTAACAGAGCCTTGGCATCCATTGTTGAATCTTGATCAATGTGATCTTGAACATTATCTACGAATTAACATTGTTGGCTGAAGCAAATCTGCCTCTGCCTCTCCCTCTAAAGTTTGGAGGAAATCCATGCTTTTTGTAGCATCTGTCAACCGTATGTCCTTGCATACCACAATGATTACACTGAGGTTTTTGATTTCCATTGTTGTAAGTCTTCCTAAAATTTCCATTGAAGGTCTGAAATTACCATTGGAAGACTGGTTTTGAGTAAACATAGCACCCTTGTCAAAACCTCCAGTAGAAGTACTTCCAAGATTGGTAACAAAGACGGCAAGAAGAGCACGAATTCCCATAGTGTTCCGCCTTTCTTGTTTCAAGGCCATTGAGAAAACACTCTTAACTTGTTGGAAATGGTGAAATCGGTAAAACACGAGACTTCATAGTTGAAAAACTATCATTGAGACCTTTCAAGAATCTGATAACATGATGCCTTTCATTGTGTTCTTGGTACCATTTCTGACCACAATTGCATGTAGGAGGAGGAGTTAGGGACACCAATTGATCCCACAAAATTTTGAGCCTTGAAAAATACTCTGAAACTGAAAGATCCCCTTGCTTCATGCTCTGAATCTCATCCATTAAATCTGACAATCTGTCAGTATCTCCACCACCAAATCTATACGCAATATCTTCCCAGCATTTCTTGTGTTGTTGCATAATTCATCACACTTTGAGCAATATTCTTTGATACAAAGCATTTCCTAACCAGGCCTTGACCATACTGTTGTTTTGCCTCCATAGAGCCAAATGCACATCACCAACCGGGGGCATGGGAACAGAACCATCAATGAATCCAAGCTTGTTCTTGGATGAAAGAGCATTCAACATTGCAGTTTTCCAAGCGTGATAATTGGATTCATCAAGAACGAAATTTGAACTAAGATGAACGTTTGGACTTTCTCCGGGATGAAGAATCAAATCGGCGGGAACAAACAACAAGATTATTACGATTAGCCATAATTGCAAAACCAGCAAACAAGAAATCGAAGAATATGAAAAACCAGGAAAAACAAATGCAACGATCCTGATCAAATGATCAACAACAAATCAAAAACAGAAACAAGATGCGGAAGCAATCATCGCTCTGATACCATGATGAGTTTCTTCATATTTGAAGATGAAGAACTCGAAGTAAAATGGAAAACAGAAAGCATAAACAGAAACAGAATGGAGAAAACTAAAACAGACTTTTATTGATTGATATTCAACTTGATGATTACAATAGATGATCTTAGCTGCTTATATAGAGTGTAGTAGCAGCATTGATACAACTTGGAGCAGTTACAATAGATAAAAACTAACTAACTGACTCCTAACTGATTTGACTAACTTCTAACTGATTTTGTGTGTAGGTGTTCGACCATATGCTTGAGAGAGTTTCCAGAATCCAGTTTGTTGTCTTGTGTTAACTTCAACAATAAATACTTCTAGCATCTTCACCGCGGCAATTGCAAAGTCGCCCTCACCTGACAGTAAGTTTTTTAGGTTCTGTTAAGGTAGATGTATAGATTTTTGGGCATTTCAATGAGGTTCATCAACTTTAGAAAAACCGAACCTGGATCAGCTCATGACGTTCGACTTTTCTTGTTCCAACTCTGAAAAGTCGAACCTCATATATATATATATATATACCCAGATGGCCAGATGTAATGTCATGCATGCATGATCATAATATGCTGTGCTACATATATATATTGTTGATTCAGGATATTCCAAAAAACCATGTTGCAAAGTAATGCAAGTATCAAGCGATGAACCGCCACTATCACTCTGTATGCGTAAAAATGATCCATGCAAGAAGAGAAATCAGTATGTGTACTGGGACAACTTTCATCTTACAGAGATTATAAATCGGTATATATCCTTAAGATCATACAAAAGGCATCAGCCATCAGATGCCTATCCAAAAGACATTCATCAACTTGTCCACAACTGATCATAGAAAAACTTATATATATACGTACACTATATGTATTGTACATCTTTTAATATGATGTTTTGTTCCGATGTTGTGGTCGGTAATTAAGAATTCTAATAAGGAAATTAATATGGTTTTGGTACCATGATTTCGAGTATCGACCGTATAATGTATGTCAGTATGTGTTGTATTATGAGAGTTCTTACGTAATTAATGGACTTTCTTTGTTATGCGTCAGATGTCACAAGTATTAATATCATATGTGTAGTATTATATCACATGATATATATTCAGTTAGGAACTTAGTCGTTTACCATGTTGTTAAAAATAGAAATAAATCTAAATCAACATATATAACGAAAATTACAGACTTTGACATGCTTTACATATTGAACTGAAATTTGAAAAAATCCAAAACTGATACCATGAAAACGAAAAACTTATGGATGATGCGAGTGCATCATTCTGTCCTAGACGATATTATGTCGATTATATAATAATGAAAACTAACTTACTTGCTCGCTACGTACCTCTCTTAATATAATGAATGTATATAAAGAAAAAACAAAATCTAGAATATTCTCGGGTATCGGCGAAGAATATTCTCTAGTAGTTATTTTGCTAAATAATAAATATCTCATCATAAATAATTCATTATAATTAAATATGATATCTTACATTATAGATGTTACAGCGTTTTACCCCTTAAACTATTCCTTGCGTAAAATTTACAATCTTAAACTTTGATTGAATCGATTTACGACCTTAAAATACACAATTCGATCAATTTACAATCTCAAACAAAAAAATGATCGATTTACCACCCTAAACTATAATTTTTGATCAATTTACCTATTTTATCCATAATTAACAGTAATTGAATGTTCAATCAATGGTAAATATGTCAATTCAAATCATCTTCTATCTTTTACTTCTCCTTTCTTCATTTTTTTCCTCTACCACCGGCCCTTTCCCACCCGCCCATTATCCATGATCTATCTCATCTTCTTCTATCTTTCCCGTCTCATTTTTCTTCTCCCGGTCATGGAATTCAATATATAAAAAAAACATACTGCCATCTGTCAGAAAGTAAGGACTATTTGAGATTAACTAGTAATGTTGAGTCCTTATCATGTAATTAGTTTTAGACACTTGGCACACTGTGGTGATGTGTTAGATTCTCTTGAAGTAGTATATATATGTACCCGTTGGAAACATATTTAGTATGCTCATTATAATACAAAAGTTGTTATTTCATCTTGGTATCAGAGCCAAGCATCGATAACACCACCTCAGCCGCCGGAAGTTCATCTCCGGCGAGCTCTTTACCAGTTTTGAGTTTATATGTTGGTTCATCAAGCACATCCATCAACATTGGACACTTTACCACCCAAATCCCTGTCTCTACAACAACAGTTTCACCAGAAAGTGGAGCTCCTTTGTCTGCACCGCCGTCAGCTGCCATAAACACCACCGTCCAGCCGCCACCATTCTCTAATTTTGATTTTCATTGTCCATATGTCATGTTTTCAGGTTTACATCGTACTCTTGCACCATCATTTCCTCCATACATGTCTTCACCGTCTCCATCTTTTCTTTCTTATGTTAGACCTGTCACTCCTTTTGTTATAACCCTTACTCAAACTTGAAATGTTAAGCTTGATAGATCAAATTACTTGTTATGGAAGTCCTTGTTCTCCCTATCATCCGTGGACACAGATTAGTTGTGTTAGGTGTAGTGCCCGAAGACAATTATCTAATTGTTTTTATGACGAGAATTAATAATTCATCTTATTATATGCATGTATGCTTATAATTAAGACAACTATCGAAAACTCTAAGTACCTCGTTTATGTAATCACATAACTCAGTGTATGGCTATACACAAGAGGATTGAGTTAGTGAGATGTACTTAAAATTAACTTAGTCCGTAGCGTTTATTAATCTGAGTACGGGTCTTAAGATTAATTTGCTAATAATGCGCCCAGAACACTTTAGGTGTGACAGTCCTATCCGGATTTGTCGGTAATAGGGTACCTAGTGGAGCATTTATATATGATGATAATCATATAGGGTATTTGGACCGATTTGATTTGAGTTCTCGATATAATTCCGTGATCGAGAAGTCTTATCGAATCACAAAATGATCATATATGGATTAATCTCAATCCTGACGTGATCACAGACAACTGCTTAGACTAGGGTAGAGTTTGATGTGTTAGTAAGGATCACTTCGTAGTATGTGGTCCGACACTTCTCGTTGGCTCTATTCTGGGATGAGTGAGTAGTATGTGCTATCACAGATATGGAATCCATTTCTTCCCTCGGGAAGTAGACAGACAGTTCTCTTATTTGTTAATCCTATAAACTGATCGATCCGCGGAGTTCATATTATATTAGTGATGAACTAATTGATCACTAGGGGGTTAATGGTAAATAAGGATAAGAGGTTTCGAGAAGGGTTTACGGAGATATCCTGAATCGAAACGAACAGTCTATGGATGATTTATCCGTATGTAATGATTATATCAGTGGACGCTTATCGACTCAAAGTTGAGTGTAAGTTAATATCTATATTCAATATAGTTCAGTTTCGGGTTTATGGTGGTGTAATCCTGGAATTAATAGATTGAATATTATTGTTCGGTCTGACGAAATTTTTTTTTTAATTTATTGTAGCTACTGAATATGGGTCCATGGTCCCCGACGTGGCTCCTAACATAGCATATGTTTTCTCATCGTTTCACCTCAATTAATATTAAATAGTTGCATTGGACTATTTAACTGATATGTGGATTAATTGTTTAGTTGGACTAGATAATTAAATACATGGAAAAGAATTTTTTTGTGGACTCGGCCCATTTGTGATAAAAAAAATGTGTATGCCTATTTTAGGGAGGGGCGCATTTTTTGTTGTTATTTAATTATGGGAAATTAGTTTTCTTTGATAATTATTTAATGTTTGATTAAATCATTTATTTGTTAAGTGATAAATCATAGAATGTTAGATAATAATATTTATCCTAATTTGTTTGGGGTAATGATTATATTTATCTTTTATTTAAATTAAGGATTAATTTAATAATTATCTGTTAATTATTAAATCCTTGGAGGAAAAGGATTTCTCTCCTATATATAAAGAGTAGTTATCCCAAGCCTCAAAATACAATACATCACACGCATTATTGGGAGTTTATAGCCTAGAATTTTCGGCTATAATACTAGGGTTTCGAGTTGGGATAATCCTCGGGATTATTCCGGTAGCATATCGAGGAGGTCCGGCGGCTTGAAACACCATCCACCTGGTGGTTCTTGGAGACACATGTTGTAAGACTTTGGCTTCTCAACTAGGCTTTCAACTGGCTCGGATTGGATAGACCTTGTTCTTGGCGTTTTGCACCATAAAAAGGTTGGTAATCTAACCCCTTCGTAGGTTAGATCTATTATTCATGTATTTTGGTTGTTTAGATCTAGATCTTGTACTTTCCGCTGCGTAATCGGGTGGATCTTTGATCCATCCAGCGATATTACATCCAACAAGATGGTCATCTCTTTGGTACTTCGTCTTGTCCACCACAGTTTCTCAGATCCAATACTATTTTTTGATCAACTCCTAATCCTGCGTATGATGACTGGGTAGCCACTGATTCTTTGCTTGTTGGTTGGTTGAATAGTTCAATGACAGAGCAAGCTCTGGTTGAGACTATTGGATGTAACACAGCTGCTGAAGTTTGGAGTACTTTGGAGGTTCTTTTCAATAATAGATCTGAGGCTATGATGCTGGAGTACAAAGGGGCACTCAAAAGAAATGATAAAGGCAATAAGTCGATGGTGGATTACTTGGCCCTTATGAAATCCTATTCTGATGGATTAGCTGCTTCCAGATATCCCATTTCTACGTCTGAATTGATCATTGCTGCTCTGGTGGACTAGGTAAGGACTATGAATCAGTTATTGTCATTATAACATCCAGAATAGGCTCCCTTTCTTGGAAGAGGTCCAATCATAACTTGTGACTCATGAAAGGTTATTAGCTCGTTTTAATCCTTCTATGAATCGGATGTTCCATCCCTGCGCTCATTTGGCCACTCAAAAAACAGGGAACTACAGGCCAAATGGCAATTACAGACCTTTTTGTGGTAACAATTCTCAAGACTCAAACAGGGGCAGGGGAAGAGGAAATAGAGGTAGAGGTAGAGGTGGAAGAGGTAACTTCAACTCAGGATCAAGAACAAGTCACATAGCTGAAAATTGCTACCACAGATATGACTCCTCTTATACAGGTCCGACAATCAACAATTCTGGAAATACAGATAGTGGAGCTACCAGTCATGTGACTTCAGACCTTAATAGCCTCCATCTGAGTTCAGGATATGAAGGATCAAATGCACTAACAGTGGGTAATGGTGAGTCTCTTCATATACCACACATTGGTCAGTCTAGTATTTCTAGTTATAGCAACTCCACTCTATCTCTTTAATCATATTCTTCATGTCCCTAGCGTAACCAAGAATCTTCTTAGTGTTTCTAAGTTAACCTTTGATAATCTTGTGTTTCTTGAATTTCATTCCAACTGTTGTTTTGTGAAGGATCTAGCTACAAAGAAAGTCATCTTTGGAAGGAACTCTTAAGAATGGTTTAGACGAGATGCACCTTCATGTCACATTGAGCTCTCTTCACTACAAAGTTCTTGCTGGTCAACAGTCTTCCAATCAGCCCCTAATCAAGACAGTCTCCAGTTCGATGAGAAAAGTTTTTTTTTTTTCATAATGTCGTGAAGATTAAGTTGTGTGCCCTTTCAAAGTCCCAAAATTCCTCCGTCCCAAGAATTGTAACTTTTCTTTCCATTTTCTCTGTTAATCTCTATATGGACTGTTGGGTATTTATATTTACAATTTTGTCCTCGCATTTTAATTATTTACAGTTTGGTCCTTATATTTTCATTATTTACAAATACACCCCGTATCCGTATCCTATATTTTACGAAAATCCCGTATCTACGTATCCCGTATCCGCTTATCATGTATCCGCGTATCCGCATCCGTGCATCCTAGGTTGCTTTTGTCCAATTTAACGGTGCATGACCGATTCAAGCTTCCACCAAACGGAGATGGAGTATGAGAGGCTGAGGAGGTCAACGGGTGGAAGAGAGGATTGCACCGGTGTACCCTGAATCTAGTTCCGACCGAGGACCACCAAGACTTGTGGTGGAGTGATAGTATGTGGAAGGCACAAAGTCGAAAATTTGGTTGGAAAACTAGTATGTGGAATAGAGGTGACCGGATTAGAGACGGTGGTCACAGCGTACTTGGCTAACATGATTGTGCCAAGTGTCCCAACACAATCTACTAGAGATTTGTTCGGTAAAAACGAATTTTAAATTTATAAACCGAAACACCCCAAGTATAAGGATCGTAGTATAGGATGTTAACGGGTCGTCTCAAGGGAGTGGAAATCGGATTCAAATATAAATCTATATCAATTATGTCACAATTATCTATCTAAACTAAATTTGGAACTAACTAAAACCTAAACACGAGAATTAAAACTAAAACAAGAATAAAAACAAGCGAAAATACGAAAACGAAGCGTCACGGGAGTCGTGCGGGAAAACGAGCGGGGACTTAGGGGTTCCGGTGCCGGAGGTGGCGATCTATTCACGAATTCAATTAAATTTCTTCAACCATCCGTTGCTCCGAGGTTGATACCATCTTACAACAGAGATATCAAAGAGATAGATTTTTGCATTAATTACTAGAATGTCAATATGTATGTATACAAGGCTTTTAGCCAACAATCATGGTGAACAAGATTCTTTGGATTGGAGAAATTCATCTCTCGTGTAAAAAGGCTTGTGGCCGCAGCTGACTTTTGGTGTGAAAGTGCGATCTCAATTATGTGGTATGAATTAGGGTTGGCTATATTTATAGGAATTTGATGTCGGCAGGGTTAAGACGGCCTTGAACGCCCGTACGAATATCCGGACGCCCGTCCACGGACGGCGAGTAAACGCTCGTTCATCCTCCGTACGAACTCTCTGAATGTAAAATACACGGACGCCGTTGCATGGACGCCGGTTCACTTCGGACGCTCGTTCAAGAGACGCCCGTTTGAGCTGGCGAGGATCGGATCTCTTCACAATCCAATTACTCACTTATAATTCAAGCTTCATTTATCCTCATATATACAATTACATGATAAATCAATTTAAAATCCAAATAATAATAATTCCTTCAACACTTAAAAAAAGCAATAAATAAACACATGTGCATAACATACATTTTAGTATTATTCCCATGTGCATACAAAGAAAGAAAGAAAGAAGGAAACTGCAATTCGCGAAATCCATTATCAGAATCAACCGAATATTTTCGCTTTTATTCATATATATTTTAGTTCGCTGAATGATAAGTTAAATAGAAACTTTGCAGAGATAATCTGCATGCCACAATAAGCAAAGGTCGATCGTGTGTCTTGGTTTGAACTTTTGTTTCAATCATTAACACAATATACTTTCGCACGCTTTGATTATGATGATTTTATATGATATACAACCATCATTAATGTGAAAATATTTTTTGCTAGTCTATTGGCCACCGTCCGAATCCATATATGTATCAAAGTCTGTGTTTTGGTCACCATCCGAATCTATAATTGTATCGGAGTCTGTGTTTTGGCCACTGTCCGAATCTACATGTGTATCACTGTATCAGAGTCTGGGTTTTGGCCACCGTCCCAATCTATATATATATCAAGGTCTTTCAATGTGCTTCGAGTCAAGAAGCACCCATTTTTTCTATCATCATAGCGGCAGAAGCACCCATCAGGACAATCCTTATGATTATTGCAAGTTAAATCTTCACCACAAGAAACCAATGAACCATAATAGCACCTTAGTTGTGCTCCATGAACAACAAGCCCGCAAACAGGGGCGGATCTACGTGTATGATAGGGGGGTCCACGAACCCCGCTAAAAATAAAAATACTCTACATTTTACTATAGAAAAATATTTCGGACCCCGTGAAAAAAATTATTTAGTGTGTTAAATATTTACAAACCCCGCTGAAAAAATATTCTAGGTCCGCCACTGCCCGCAAATTCAACCGTCAGGACAATCAGTATGAAACCAGCATGTTCCATCGTCACAGATCTCGGACCTTGTTCTTGCAACGTCTTTCTTCTTGGTAGTAGTAGTGGCACGGATGGACGTCCACGAGTCAAGCCACTTACTACTTCTACTGCAAATGAAATGAGGATGCGCAGACGAAGAAGAAAATAAGCACAGAAAGCTTAATCATCTAGTGTGTGTGTGTGTGTTTTTTTTCAAGAAATATACGAGGCTTGCTGGATATTTGGTTACAGGGCCGGCCCGCATTAATGGTGGGCACTGCCAAAGTCGAAATTGGGCGCTTTTAGTTGAATTTTTTTTTAAACATACTTATCACGTTTTTAACATCCGTAAATACAAAAGTCAATTTATTGATACTTAAAAACATCCTACAAAGTAGTCTTTTCTATCATACATATAAACAAAAATCAAATTCATACGTATACACAAAACATACTTTTTTATTTTTCTTTGTGTGCTTTTTTTTATATAGATATATAATAATATAAAATAATGTTAGATATTTTTTCATAAAGTAAATATTTTATAATCGTTTGCATACGAGTTGCCGTACGAATTAATGTTATCGCAACGAAATGGGGTTTGACCTGCCCGGTCAGGTCGCGGTGGGTCAAGGGGGCAGCGCCAACTCGTGGGAGTTCGGGGGCAACGCCCCCGAAACCTAAACCAATATATGCATCAGTTCATGAAGGGATATGCATTTTCGGATTTTCAGATACATGCATTTTCGAACTGATATGTACTTACCCTTTCGTGTAAGGGTTGCATGCTTTCATCCGGTGAACAGTGACAACTCTATCCTTTCGTGCAAGGAATACCTTCATTCATTTATGTGGTACTTGCAGCCTATAAAAGGCACAAGTATGCAAACGAAAATTCATAAGTTTGACAGCATCATCAGAAAAACTTTGAGTGTCCTCGGGTTTGTTCAAACAAGTCATTTGTTTGAATCAAACACCTCCGTTGTATCCGAGAGAGATTTTCGTTTGATCCCTTAGTGATAAATCGTGTGGGAGGAAATATCTCTTAAAAGACAACGTTATTAACGTGCGCTTGGGGTTTCTACTTCTCGGTCAAATTCTAAGTACTACATTTTTTAGGGAAGGGCCACAAGGACAAAAAAATTAATAAATGAGTCTGGAAGGACAAAAGTAACATTTTCATGATTATAAAGGACAAAAATCACAATTATTACTTTAAAATTGTTACTTCACGTGTTAATGTTACTTTGTGTTTCACAATTGTTACTTCATATTTTTACTTTATTTCACATCTGTTACTTCATATTTGTTACTTCATAAGTGTTACTTTTGTCCTGATTAAATTACAGTGTCCTTCTATCCCGATTTTTTGCTAATTTTGTCCTTCTCGACAAAAATCTACTACATTTTTTCCAACAAATAATATATTCTTTTTAATTTCTATAGTTTTTCAAACAAAAAATTAATTATATAATATAATATAGATATATAATAATATAAAATAATATATTCTTTTTAATTTCTATAGTTTCCAAACAAAAAATTAATAAAACTTGTTTGTATATCTTTTTTTTGGTCAGCCTAGTAAATTTTTTTATTGGGACCTTTATCGATTGAAGTAAATAAAATTTGGGCCTTTATCAAAAAAGAAATTAACATATTATATTATGTTGGATCGGATTAAATCTACACGATTTTTTTTTTCTTTTAGCGAAACGTATCAGTTGGGCTCCGACACCGTCGTTGGGCTTAAGACCCGGGTCTCGAAGGCCTTAGTAGAGGGCTGGCCATGTTTGGTTATGTGATTTTCTATGCCCATCTTGACCTCAATTTATATGCATGAACCGGAGCGATTAAATATACGTAAATTTGCCTATGAAGCTAAATGGCATTTCCCTGTGTCATGTTGCCGGCTGTAAAGCAATGGCGGACCTACATCCAAGGGAGGGAGACAACTGTCATTCTTGATACGAAAAAAATACATTAATATTTGTATTATGCATACGGATTACTCTCTTTAAATTTTTTATTTGCCTTTAAAAAATTTACTGACTCCTCCCCGAGATCTTGCGTCCAACCCTGTCGTAAAGCGGAAGCTTTCTCAATATGACTGGGTAGAAAATTTCCTTTGTGGGTATCGCGCGGAAATCAATGGATTGGCTTTTATCATTTGTTGTTTTACTTCCTATCATATGGCTATATTTCAGGGAATTTATATTGCATGCCAAGGGCATTTTCTATGATTTAAATGAAGTAATAGCAAAATTTTAGCCAGGTTTTAATTTGTTTTGACAGGTAATATCTCATTACATTTTGACAACTAATTAATTGCTACTTCATATGTGACAGGCTTTTCCATTTAGTATGTACTTCAATGTTCTATGATTTTAATTTAATTCTGTATCATTTTAGTATATACATGTACATATACTTCAATTTATTAAAATAAATAAATAAATAAATAAAACAGTAGGGAACTTGTAAAAGTATGTTTCTGTTAGGAAAAACAAACCGAGCGATAGACCTTAACGACGGTAACACAAAATAATAAACGGAAGGAAAAAGACAGAACACCAAATTTACGTGGTTTCCAGAAATGTGCCGACTAGTCCATGGGCGAAAGAGAAAATATTATTATGGAGGAGGAATACAAAAGATACAACTTTTACGAAGAAATTTAAAAACAAAATTTAAAATAGCTAAAGTAATTAAGAGTTTATCTCGATTTTGGTACATCAAAGCAAAAGACATAAAGGTCACTTAAATATTAGCCTATGTCGGCTAACACAATCATCACAGCCGATATGGGAGCAAATTGCAATTTCACAATTGTGATATTGGGCTTTGGCCCACTTATCCTAACAAATCTTCACCCTGGGACAAAGACCCAAATCCAAAAATAATAATACTACTCTTTCTCCACAAACTCCAAAAGTCTTCAGACTGTGTCAAATAAGTCTAAACATTGCTTGAACTTAACAAATGGATGACGCTTCGTAATGTCTAACTCTGAACGGGATGACACACGGATTGCAGAATTGTCAATAACTGTGGATCCTTGCAAAACATACAAATCACCAGACCTGCAAGCTTTCATAACAACAAAAGCACCTTTAATTATTTTCAAAACTCCACCTTCAGTGATGTACCTAAATCCAAGAGTCTAAAGTGCGCCCAAAGTTATGAGATTTTTCTTCAAATCCGGAACATGTCTTACTTTCTTAAGTGTTCTGACAACACCATCATGGATCTTGATTCTAACCGTACCAATACCAGCAACCTTGCAAACTGCATCATTGCCCAACGAAACAACTCCACATTGAACTGAATCATACGTGGAAAACCAATCTCTATTAGGACACATATGATACGTACAACTAGAATCCAAGATTCATTCATCAACAGACCTTAATTTATCATCAGCAAAGAAGATATCTCCATCACTCTCATCTTCTACGATACTGGCCTGAGCAGACTCTTTACCACGCTCTTTCTTTGTTCTTAAGACTAAAGCAATCATATTTGATATGCCCAACCTTTTTACAATAATTGCATGTCAAATCTTTATGTCTGGGATTCAAAACATAATTTCACTATCTGCATCATTCTTATTTGATCTGCCCCGAACTACCAGCATGTCTGCATGACTACTACTACTTCCCCCAGTTATATCTTTATCAATTGACTTAATTTTAAAATTGACTTAATTTCTTTGTAAGAAATAATATCCTTACCATAAAACATCGTTTCCCTAAAATGCTTAAACGACTGTGGAAGCGAACACAATAACAACAGGTTCTGGTCCTCATCATCAATCTTAGCATCTATATCACTCAAATCCATAAGCAGGGAAACAAATTTATCTAAGTGCGATAATATAGATGATCCTTCAGACATACGAAGCATATACAAACTCTGCTTTAAATAAAGCATATTCTCAACGGTTTTCTTCATATATAAGGATTTTAATTTTTTCCACAAATCCTTAGCAGTAACCTCAGTGGCTACCTCTCTTAAAACCTCATCAGAAAGACGCAAGATGATGCCTGACATGGCCTTCTTGTCGAGACCATCAAACTCCTCGTCTGACATTTTCTCCGGTTTTTCTCCTTCCCAAGCATAGCCCTCCGAATCGAGCATAGCCTTCATCTTCAAGCTCGCCACATCCCGAAGTTGACGTTTCTATCGAATTTCTCAAAATAATATTTAGTTACCGTCATGATGACTAATTAATGAAAGCTCGGAAAATCACCTCCGAAAAACCTCAGCAAACCTCGGCTTGGATGTCTTCGGCTCGAGAAAAACCTCAGAAATATCCATGTCTCTGATACCAGTTTGTTAGGAAAAACAAACCGAGCGATAGCCCTAAACGACGGTAACACAAAATGACAAACTGAAGGAAAAAAGACAAGAACACCAAATTAACATGGTTTCCAGAAATGTGCCGACTACTCCACAGGCAAAAGAAAAAATATTACTATGAAGGAGGAATACAAAAGATACAACTCTTCTGAATCCTAAAAACAATAACTAAAATAGATAAGGCAATTGGGAGTTTATCTCGATTTTGGTACATCAAAATAAAAGACATAAAGGTCACTTAGTTAAATATTAGCCTATGTCGGCTAACACAATCATCACAGCCATGTGGGAGCAAATTGCAACTTAACAATTGTGATATTAGGCTTTGGCCCACTTATCCTAACAGTATCTACAACGATGTTGATGAATTTGCTCGACATTGTCTTTTCGAACGTGATATTTTAGAGGCCTTTTGAGGACAAGGGACGGCTGCGGAAATTCTGAGATACGAGTCAGGATTCGAGGGTGGGTCATAGAAAGTTTCTCCAGAAAGCTAGCTAGAGGGTGGTTATGACAGTAGTAACATTACTCGCTTAAAGGCACTTAAGTAATTTAATGAATACTATAAATTGTTTTTCCTAAATTAAAATGTTATTATCATAAACGGTTGTATAACAACAACCGACAGAACACGACACAACACCTTTTTACGTCTTTGATCATGATGTAGACTCACGAAAATCAAATATGCACAGGTGTATTGCATCAAAACACAACTGCACAAAGCAGAAATACCAACAGAAACTTCTGCACAAAACACAACTGATTGAATACAGAAAAAAAAAAAACCGTCACCAACACTTTTACAGCATTGATTATCAATGGTATAAAAGGGTGTTGTGTCATTCATTGTGGTAGTAAAAGTTCACAGAAAAACAAGACGAGATGGTCAAAGTCAAGTCAAGCAACAGTAACTCAGGAGTTGAAGGAAGAACATCGAGATGAGCGTGTTCGACTACTACTGGCTTCCATAGTGTAAAAGCATTTCAATGGCTTCACCTGCAAATTTTTAGAGCATCCACAAGACCACAACCAATGTAAGAACCTTAAAATGGAAAAGATAAAACAAAAAAAGAAAAAGCCATTAATGGCCTATTGCCACCACCTTGACCTTCCAACGCCATCTATGGCCGCCAAAGCGACTAGAAATGATCTCCAGCCTTGTGATTATTTGCTTGAATGTTGGTCTGTTTGCTGCCTTATCATCCCAACACTCCTTTATCAACCTATAAAGTGCAATTAAACAAAAAAAATGATAATTGTCCCAAGTGCAAATACAAGAAGTTTATCGGGAAATTCTATTGTGATAAACGTTCATACAATCAAACACGAGACGTGACTTGATTTTTCTGTGTTTTTCTTGTTTATGGATTTGTCTCTAACGTGTTTGATATCACGTATCGCGTTTTGATTAGACAATAGTGAATTTCTCATTAAGGACGCCCCACTTAAAATTTCCTAACTTTACTCGTAGTTGCTGGACACCTTTAGTGACAACACGGTGCTTTTAGCATGCATCACACCAGAAACAATCAACCGGAGCCAATTTTGATTCTAGAGCTCATAATCAACTTTCACACCATCAATTGTGACAATCAACCATCAGCAAGTCCATTCTAGAACTGAGAATCGACTTTTACACAATCAATTGTGATAATCGACCATCAGAAAGTCGATTCTAGATCTCATAATCGACTTTTACACGGTCAATTATGGCAATCGACTATTGGAAAGTCGATTCTGATCTGTAGAATCAACCGCGTAAAAGTCGATCGTACCGTGGTGTCAAAAACAGTAGATTTGGCGTGATACCACTAAAGACATCAGTTTATTAACGGCAAACATGCCGACAAATATAAAAAGAGAAAAAGTCTGCAAAGTTTTTTTCTGGGACCATAAAGCAATTTAGAAAACATACTCTTTTAATCCATGGCCATAAAGTTTTGTTGGTGCTCTAAAAGGAGGACGTTCTTTTTCCACATACATTTTTGCTACATCAACATCTTGCTTTGTATCGAATGGCGGTAATCCTTCTATCATCTACACCAGAAATACAAAAAGATTAATTTTCCAAAAAATCCAATGGTTCTTCAAAGAGAAAATATGTGTCCTTTACCTCTTGTAAAATTAAAGCAAATGAAAAAACATCCACCTTTGTATCGTACCCTTCATGTCTGAATACTTCTGGAGCTACATAACGCCCTGTACAACAATATAAACAAATACATATTATCGATAACATTTGATTTTAGTTGAGTTATCTCATAAAGTATTCTTCATAGCAACACAAGCCTCCAGTTGCTTTGATGAAAGCCAAAATCTTGTCCACATAACAGATTAACATGGCTATAAAGACACATTCAGTCCCTTTTGTTTCACCTTTTCTACACTTCTACCCTCAATGTTTCATCTTTGTACTTTAACCCCTTATACACTTGTTTGTTT
This sequence comes from Gentiana straminea, assembly GCA_036785695.1. Taxonomy (NCBI): domain Eukaryota; kingdom Viridiplantae; phylum Streptophyta; class Magnoliopsida; order Gentianales; family Gentianaceae; genus Gentiana; species Gentiana straminea. Next base: position 1,680,055 of record JAVUPR010000415.1, read on the forward strand.
TTCTTTATTTTCAGTTCATTGTTGCCACACGTCAAGTTTCGATTGGTTGTGTCGATCAATTGTGGGGGGAAAAACATAGATGAGAGGTTAAAGTGTAAAGATGAAACACAGAGGATAGAAGTGCAATTTTCGTGAAACAAAATGGACTAAAAGCGACCATCCCGATTAAAGCTTATGATTCATACAATGCAATACACTCACAAGAAACATGATGGCTAGACAGTGGTGTATCTTCTTTATCACTCTTGGAGACTTTTAGTACCTTGCTAACTCCAAAGTCCGCAACTTTCAGATGTCCCGAATCATCCCTCAAAATATTTCTGTTTTTTTAATGCAGAAGACAAAAAAGGCAAGCGCCACACGTTCAGGAAGTGACAGTATGTTATATATTAACAGAAGCGAAAAGATGATCATATCTTCAAACTATACGCATGTGGTAGTTGAAAGGAAGTGCTTACGAAGGTTCTAGATCTCGGTGAATGATTGGTTCTGGTTTATTTTCATGCAAGTAATTCATCCCTCTGCAATAGCAAGTCAACCATAAAAATAGTCATGATTGAGATGGTATGATCATTTGTAAGATGTTCCGGGATAAAAGAGAAGACACGTGTTAAACACAAGATGTCTTATACAATCAGAAAGATCAAAGAAAACTATAGACCTCGCAATGTCCATGGCAAATCTGACAGCGGTTGATGGCTTGAGGGCACCTTTCTTACGCAAGAACGAACAAAGATCACCCTGAGAACATATCATGTATGATGGTATGCAAACCGAGTGCTGAGTTGCTTCTAGAAAACTCCTTGAGAGAAATCAGCAAAGAACAATAGAAACGGGTCTGACCTTTGGAAGGTATTCGGTAACAATCATCATTGGAGAACTTTGAGTAATGGCTCCAAGAAATTGAACAACATTCGGATGTCTTAACTTCTGAAGCAATTCAAGCTCGTTTCTAAATGCCCTCCTGCATGAATCTCAACAGAACTCAAATACCTTAAAAATAATATCAAATGCATGAAGAACGGAATAAAAAAAATATTCAAACAACTTTTAAGACTCAAATAGTTACTCACATTTTGCTCTCATCCGTAAAAACTTCCTCACCAAACTTTTTTACAGCAACTAGTGTTCCTTGCCATGATGCACTTTGAAACGTTCCCTACCATATTTTACAGATTTTCGACGTAAATGACCCGTTTACTTCTAAATCAAGTTGCAAAAATGGCACCACAAAATAAGAGATTACATTAGCTATCTGAACGCAGTTTGTGAAATCGAGTTCTTTAGGATCAATCTCGTATTCAGGAACCTCGTAGAGATTCTTGACATGCATGGGAGCCATCTGAGACAAGTACCATGCAAACAGAATCACCACAAACGAAAAACAACAGTCAGACGTCAAGACTTGTCAATCCTAGCGGAGAGGGGGAAAGGTGATAAGAACCAAATTCTTTCTAAACAGTAATAAAAGTAAAAGAAAAAAAACATAGTGCATACCAAAGGTTTTGCACCATGCTTCTCCAATATTTTAATAACATCATGCATTTTATAATGAATTGCATCAGCAAGTGGCTGTTCAATAGAAACAACAATCTCATAGACGTTAATTAAGCCAAAAAATGCACATTCACACAAAACAAGAAAACTAATAGAAGAGAAGAAAAAAGAAAGCACAGATCGAAAGAACTCAGGTTAACCAGACAAAGTGGCATATAACATGATTTTTTTTTAATTAACAGTGGATAACATAGATCATGTTAATGTCAGGTCCTTCTTTAGTTCTTTAGACCATAGGCAAATGCTTACATGGAACAACTGCCCTTTTGAATGACACAAAAATATAGAAAATTTATTGAAGGCTAAACAAGCCATTTTTTATCAATTCGTTACCGACTGCAGCTAAATTTCCACAAGTTTAAAGTCAACGAGCAAACATGAGATACAAGGCTCAAATAATGATCCAAAACCGACAATGTTGTGTTTTATAGAAATAGAAAGAGCATTGGCAAGACACAAAACACAGCACAAGAACAAAGGGACCATAAGAAAACAAAGTTCCATACTTCAGTTTCACCTCTCTGTTCCCATCTTCTTCAAGAGCAAAATAGAGATGGTACAAACCATAACAATACATTAACAAGTCCGTTGTGAGATCTAGAACCCTTCACTTCTCGAGGACACATAGAACCCAACATTATACATATGCCTTCAGCCTTCAGGATGGACTATAGCACATTTTCAATCTTAGTATCAATAAAGCAACTTGCCAGAAGAAGAAACCTTACTAAATGTAGACAAAGCAGTTCACACTACTGCCACATAAAAGAACATCAGATTTTAATTTTTTTAATCCAGAAAGAGAAAGGTGCAAAAGAATAATGTTTTTCTTTACTCATTGATTATCAGAGCTACAAGAGCATTAAATACAGCCAAGATATACTAAATCTAGGCATAGCAACTCACATTACCACAAAAAGAAAAGCAGTTAAATAGATAAACAATAATTCAACCAAAATGCTACCTACAATAAACTATAACAATCCACACATGAAATGCTTAAACCTTCCTATAATCAGAGAACAAACAATACGTGCACTAATTCGAACTAAATTTGAATTCCTTCTATAATTCACAACAAATCACACGACCAAAGCAAATTTTAGCATCAAAGAACCTCATGAAAGTTCAATTAGTAATCAATTTCATCAAATTGTGTTACCGTGCTGCCCCATCGATCTTTTGGGTCAACTTCAGCACCATGTTGAAGCAATAACTCAACAACCTCAGCAAACCCTTGACAAGCAGCTATATGCAATGCAGTCCGGTCATCAATATCTCGGAAATCAACATTTAAACCAGAGCCCAAAAGCTCTTTGATCCCATCTAAATCACCCTCATTAGCCAAATACATCAACCTCACCCCAGGATGAAGGTTCTCTGCAGCCCAATTCTCCTCCTCATCCTCCTTCTCCAACACCTCCTCCCACCTCTCGGGTGCAAGAGATGATTGTTTCCCCAATGTAAACCTCTTCGGTGTTATCGGCATTCTTGGCTACAAATGAAGAGCTAAATATCCTCAACCTCAATTTCACTAATAAACCGAAACAATCAACTTAAAACTGCATTCTTGGCTACAAATGAAGAGCTGAAAAGCATAAACCTCAATTACATTAAATTATCCAACAATTGACTTAAAACCTAACGCGAAGATGATTTTTGAAGTTGAATGCCAGCAATGTCAATAGTACAGAGATTGAAAAGCCACCAAGAACTATATTGTTTCATAATTTCAGATTTTTCCTAGTTTGGAATAAACCCATGATCCGAATGAACATTTATGATCAATCACAACAGTATAGAGGTCCATGAAAGATTGTTCAAGCAGAAAAAAAAAGGCAAGAACAAAAGGTATTCAACTTAATTGCAATATCAAGTGTTCTAGCTGCTTTCAAGGGAAAAAAACAGAGTTCTTCATTATTACCTGGGTGGTTCAATATCTGATTGAAAAAATCACCAAACCATGAAGCGTTTAACCAGATTTACAAAAGAAAAACGAATCTTAGAAGGGAAGACGGTGACTTAAGAATTTGGAAGAAGACTTTCGCATACACCCGGAAAATTATATGGGAAATTTTATTATAGTCCGGAAGAATGATGACTTGATCAGAATGATAATAGAAAAAAATGACAAATAACACAAGCGCGCGTGTAAAATATAAATTACATGTATTGACGTTTTTACCCTTCTTATAAGACATTTCATTGGTGGACAAGTATGACATGATGGTCCACCACCATAAAACCACTAAAATTATATATACATTAAAAAAAAAAGTGGGGCACGTAAGAAGCACGGCGGGATGGGTCTCTTAAATGAAATTAAACTGATTTTTGTCTTTAATTAGTTATGTTTTTCGATTTTGGTTCGGTTTTTTTATACGATGACAATTTTAGTCTATAAATGGTCTTTTTTTAAAAAAGTCCCCGAACGCGGAAAAACCACTTACTACGGATTTAAAATTGTCACCGGAAAGACCACTTACAAGACTAAAATTGTCGCCGAAAAAGATCAATTTTAGTCCTGTAAATGGTCTTTCCGACGTTCAGGGCTATTTTTGCGAAAAAAGACCACTTACAGGATTAAAATTGTCATCGAAAAAAAACCAGGACCAAAATCAAAAAACGTATCTAGTTAGAGGACCAAAATTGTAATTTAGTCCTTACGCGTTAACGGCGTTAGTTCCTTTTTATAAAAGTGTTTTTTGTTTTTTTTTTTTTTTGAAGGTTGTAAAAGTTTGTTATGATGCTCTCAAAAGAAAATTTATATAAAGTTGGGATACTTACGGGTTTTTTTCAAAAAAATGGCATCGGTATCTCAAAAGTGTCGGTGACACCACAATTATTTTGTGTACGTTTTAAGTTATTCCTACCATGATTATTATTTTATTTTTTTTTGCAAATAACGTCTGTAACATTGACGTGTTTTGAAAAAAACAATGCACTGACATTAGTTTTTCGATAATAAAGTAACTTCAGCTGATTTGAATCGTAAAATTTTTAAAAACTCTATTTAGAGATTTCGGCGAGAAAAAAGACAATTTGGAGGAGATATATTATAGTTTACTTGTGAAATACAGATACTATGAAATTTCCTTCACGCCTACAATATTTTTACGGATTTTGTAATTTTTTTTTATATCTACTTCATTATGTGAAATAGAAAATTTAATGTATTTCATCGTGGTTAGAAATTCTTTAAGCTAGAAAAACGTATATTGAAAACAGTAAAATTAAGAATTCATTAAGAGTATCTGATGTAAGTGCTTTAACATCAGTGACACGTTATAGTATTATGAGTGAATAATGTCAGCTTATTGACGTTTATAGTATGGTGTCTAAAGTACAAAGAAATACATTTGTAGTGTCGGAATTAAGATGTCAATAGCAAATTTGTTTTGGTAAGAGAATTCGAAAAAAAACAAAACAAATATCCAAGAATACAATCCGGCCCACTTTTTTTAATTGGACCAAAACCCAACACAACCCACCGGCTTTCTTTATGTTCAAGTCTCCGTTGCAATTTGCGTACGTCTGAAGTACAAGGGGATTTGTATACGACGAAAGGGTTAGCGAATAAGGATTCAGGAAACAAGGTACTATCAATTTTTCCCGATCTTCTTTTCAATTCAAATAAACAATTCTGATCTGAATGCTGTAGGTATAATTTGGTAAGGGTTCTGAAGTCCAATCGCTAGTTTTCTAGTTTATTAGCATTATTAGTTGAGCTAAGTGAACGGGTTTTTTTAATTGAAAGAGCTATTGAGCATTTTACACAACAGAGTGATTAGAATATCCGATTCTTTTTCTGTTTATGGTTTGGATTCGTTGCAAAATTTAGCTCGATATTCCTCTTGGTTGTGTTGTGTTTCCCTGGTTGTTTCAGTACTAGGATTGTTGTTGTTAGCTGAAATCCTTTTCCGGTACTGAGTTGATTGATTGAATTGAGCATTTGAACAGCCACTTTGTTGAAAATTTTGTGTTGATTCTGTGAATGTTTTGTTTATTTGCTGCAATTATTCATTATTCCCTAAAGTTTGTTTTTTTATTATGACTTTGCTTTTTGTTATGTGATTGAATCATTTTGAACACCAAAATCTTGTCTTGTTAGTTTTTGACACAATTTTTTTTTGATTCTGTCTGTTTTTTGGTTCTGGACATCAATTTTGTCAAGTAAATTAGGGGGGGGGGGGGGGGGGGGGGGGGGTTTCTGCGCTTATGACCGATCGAAATTTAGCATCTAGACCAATATGTTGTGGCTATTAAGGTGCTTAAGTTGTCATATGATTTGCTATTCGTGCTCTTCTTTTTCATTCCATTTATTTTCGAAATCTCGCTTTTTGCCCTTGTTCCTCGGTAACTTATTCTCATAACATATAACTCTGTTCTTGAGATTAGCAGCTTTATGTGCTTTAACTGATTGGAAATAGCTCCTCCATAGATTACAAAACCGGCTGTTAATCCGAGCAGCATACTTAAAGATGGAAGATAAGCAACTCAGTAAGAATTAATTTATATAACACGTCAGTGCCACTTGTAACTGCCAATTATGAACCAGGCAATTCTTTCAAGAAGACTTTGGACTGGATAGTGAATGCTATGCATGTAGTTTCTTAAACGTGCTAGTATAGAAATTTTCGTATTACTAGTCCAAAAGGGGGTGGTGGGTGGGGTTTCGATTTTTCAGCATATGACAAAAAGAAACAAATTCTGTCGCATAAGTTAAAAATGTCATATGTGGAAATGTATATTGATTTTTTCATTTTTCCATCATACAATCATTTGTATATGGATTTGACTTGCAGGACAGTGTACCCAAAAGACTAAGTCGCCATGTCAACATCTCATCTTCCTGCAACTACCGACTCGCTTGCACTGGCTTCTGAAGCTAAAACACCGGCCGAATCCATTTCTATTCTTTACCAGATACTTAACAGTCCTTCGTCTTCTTCCGAAGCCTTGAGGATAAAGGAAAAGGCGATATCCAATCTTTCTGATCTTCTAAGCCAGGAAAACAAAGCAGAAGAATTAAAAAACCTTCTCACTCAACTGCGACCGTTCTTTTCCTTGATCCCTAAAGCCAAAACTGCAAAAATCGTTCGTGGGATTGTTGATTCTGTCGCTAAAATACCGGATACATCTGCTCTCCAGATTGCCCTCTGCAGAGAGATAGTGCAGTGGACCCGTGATGAGAAACGTACTTTCCTCCGTCAACGCATTGAGGCTCGACTTGCTGCTCTGTTATTGGAAAACAAAGAGTATACCGAAGCTCTGACTTTGCTTTCTGGGCTGGTTAAAGAGGTGAGGAGACTAGACGACAAGCTACTGCTCGTGGAAATCGACCTGTTAGAGAGCAAGCTGCATTTTTCTTTGAGAAACTTGCCAAAAGCTAAAGCCGCTTTGACAGCTGCTAGAACCGCAGCAAATGCCATATACGTGCCGCCAGCTCAGCAGGGAACAATTGATCTGCAGAGTGGTATCCTCCATGCTGAAGAGAAGGACTATAAGACCGCGTATAGTTATTTTATCGAAGCATTTGAAGCGTTCAATGCACTGGTTGATCCACAGGCAATATACAGTCTCAAGTACATGCTGCTTTGCAAGATCATGGTGAATCAAGCTGATGATGTTGCCGGAATAATCTCTTCATCCAAAGTCGGACTACAGTATCAGGGTCCGGATCTCGATGCAATGAAAGCGGTTGCTGATGCTCATTCGAAACGATCATTAAGACTCTTCGAGTCAGCTCTTCAGAACTTTAAAGCTCAGCTGGAAGAAGACCCCATTGTTCACAGACATCTTTCTTCACTGTATGACACATTACTGGAACAAAATCTTTGCCGGTTGATCGAACCGTTTTCTCGGGTTGAAATCGCGCATATTGCAGAACTGATTGAGTTGCCTTTGGAAAACGTGGAGAAGAAACTATCTCAAATGATTCTGGACAAGAAATTTGCTGGAACATTGGATCAAGGTGCTGGATGTCTCATCATTTTTGAAGATCCTAAGACAGATACCATTTTCCCAGCAACTTTGGACACCATTGAGAATATGGGCAAAGTTGTGGACAGTCTTTTTGTGAGATCTGCCAAAATAATGGCTTAGAGGATTTATCTTTCTTTATATTTTCTTTTGATTCCAGTGTTTTTCGGCGTATTAGTATGTGTTACAGACTGTTTTTCCTTTTAATTCCAGACTATTATCCCCTGGTAAGCTTGTATTATTGCTATTTCGATTAATTGGACGCAAGTTTTTTATCTTCGTGGGGTTGTTTTTATTTCTTACCAGTGAAACTTAGCTTTTGAAGGTGCCATAATTGTTTAAACTTAGAGCAACCATAGTGGAAAGGTCTTAGAGATTGTCTGTCTACTTTATGTCAGAATGGAGAACGAATTTTGTTAAAAAGCAAAATAATGGTCATTAAATAGAATTTTTTTTTTTTGACATTCTCTACCTCATTCTCCATCTGCAGATAATGTTATAGAGAACCTCTTTGACAAATGAAATATCATCAAGGCCACCTATCATCGGGAAATAAATTTCACAGCCGGTAGATGATTTTTTCATTAGTCTTCTTCTTCTTCTCTTTTCTTTTTTTCCACAGAAGATGATCATAGTTGCAGGAATCTTCAGCCGTCCACCACTGGGAAGGGGGTCTGAAATGGCCGGAGAAGAGTTGAAAAGTGTTGTTCTTTCCGATATAGTGCTAGAAAAAACAATACTTCATCACCATCGATTTCGGTTTCTCCCTTGGAGGAGAAGTTGATTTGGCTTCATTTTCTACCAAGAAACCCGGTAGATCCATGAGCAAAAAAGGGAGAAAAATTAGACACGCCGGAGTTTGAATAGTCTCTGCTTCAAAAACTCGCCGGCCGGTGTTGCAGTGTTTTCAATGAGAGGTTTAAGCGCCGATGATTCGCGACAGCTCTCAGATCGGAGTAGAATGGTCGTGCCGGAGTAGACGGTGGTAGAGGGGTTGAGCTTGGTTGAGACTTCTACATTTGCTAAAAATAATTTAACAACCATTAGAACATCTTATCACCAATTCTTTTCATGAATTCGTTCTACATTTTTTTCTCCAATCTTGAGGTGTAAAGTGTTCATTTTCTGTCAGAATAGATAGATCAAATAGAGAGAACCATTAAAGTTGCTCTTAGCTTGTCTATCATTCTAGCGATGCATAACACTACTACTACTTGTGTCTACATCGAATCGACTTACGGAAGTTGATTTTTGAGTCAGAAATCGACTTTAAAAATGTTTATCCTAGCAATCGACTTTCAAAGTTATTTATTTATTTATTTTTTGGATAGAGACTTTCAACGTTTATTGTCTACCTAATTTGTAATTGATATCTGATGTATTCGGACTCCAAAGTACAGAAACGAGTTTCGTGTTTTAGTCTAGATTTTTTTATCTGCCATATCATGTGTATCACTCCCTAGTTGTAAGAACACATGCTTGTTTTGTAGTAATTACGTGTGTACTCCAAAGATGTACGTTTTTTCTGAGGATTGGTGCTTGGTGTTATTATTTTTTTTATTTTGGAGGGTAATGATATTGTTGTCACAATCATTCAGACACAAACTTATTTTTACATTATTAATTATGATGAGTCCATACCATAATATAAAACATTCAGTATCGTTCGTTGTGTCTGAAAGATTTTAAAAGCATTAGCATTAAACATCTTTTATTAGTTTTTGGTAATGGAATTTGGTTAGCCCGACTATTCCAAAATTCGGTTTAGGTTGTGTCTCCAAAGTTTGAACTCTTACTTGATGAAAGAAGCTGACTCAAAGCTCTTTGACATAGAAGGAATCATAAAACTTTTAGGTATTCTCAACTTACTTACTTATTGTCCCGATCAAAGTAATTCTTTTACCCTCTAATATAACCTATCAAACCCATAGAGAAATAGGTATATATTATAACCAACATTTCAAATATAATTGAAACAATGCACAAGTATCTTGATACAACAAATATTATATTCTGACGTCACGGTGAGACCTCAAACGAGGTATGTGTTTTAAAGAGAAATAATGCTATGTTACTGACGATGACAAATTACGTCACCTTAAAGATCCGGGCTTTCCTTACGTTATTGATGAATAATCAAGAACCCTAATGCCAAGAACAAGGAAGGGGTTTTTATATTTGTGGCTGAGTCTAAGTGGAATTCTTAGAGTGCCTACGTATCCTGTTATTATTCCAGGAATCAAGCCATACGTAGTTCCTGGAACGTTGTATTTATAAGGACAATGCATGACCTAACCCTAATATGAGTCGGTTTGTAGCTATTGTCATATTTACCCTTAATTGGGCTTTACCCCTTGCCCAAGTTATCCTGTGGATATTGGGCCAACGTAGCTGGTGTGGCCTCTGTTCTCAACATCGATCTATCCGACCTGGGATGATCGACTTCTGGAACTCATGTCCTGCACTGCTCGTAAGTCGATAGTCGTGACCTCGAGTCCCTAGCCATACTTCAGGTTCGAGGGTCGACATGCATGCCACGGCTTACAAGTCGATTATCCGACTTGTATGCCTTATCTCGCTCCTGTGCCTTAGTGAATATTTAATCCATGAGGTCCACTCGATGATGATATATCGAGGTGCGTAACCCGGTATCGTCATAAGCCCCCGGACACTGAGAGAGGCGACTTCCGTTGTCCGAGGTCGTCCGCAATTTGAAATCATCTTTGAGTTGGACTAAATCTTGGGCGGGAAATGGTGCAACCGTTTCGTATGCCACCTGTCTCCCTAGCCAATCGTGGCCGTTCGCTATGACGTCAGAGCGCACTATCGTTTCGTCTTCTGCCATAAATGATGTCATCCTAGATCTTCGCGATTTCTGGGGAGTTATAACTACTAGTAACCCCCCTAATCACTGTCATTCGGCATTAGCAACGCATAAAAAGGGGAAGAAGAACCAGACGGTGAAAATCATTTCTGCCTATCCATTTCTCCGTTTTCTCCTCAGAAAATACAAGTAAGCGTCTTTTCTGCTATCATCTTTTTCTTTGTTCCTACCGTTCTTGCTTGAATCTGTCCATGTCTAATAGTGCTACAATTTCTGATAGGATAGAGGAGTCTCGTTCCGGCGATCAAACACCCATATCTGCTCCTTCCGATCAACCCCTACCCCCAAATCCCGAGGAGCCCTTAGGTACTATCGGGAGCCCAAGAAATTGTCCACCGAATGGATGGAAAGGGCCAAGCGGGTGTATCTCCCTGTCTTACCATGGATGATCTCAACCAACTGCGCGGCGGAGGTATGGGCTTTCGACCCTCGGCGGTGGTTCAGCTTCCTTCCGGCCACCATCAGTTTGCCGATGAGCCCCCAGAAGGGTTCTGTACGGTCTATGAGGCCCAATTGTCGAGTGGGTTAAGGTTCCCTCTCTGTCCGGCGGTCCTGGCTGTTCTTCACCATTACGAGATCGGTGTATCTCAACTGGGCCCAAATGCGATCCGGACTCTGATGGGCTTTTTGATTGCCTGCCGAGTGGCAGGTATCGGTTTTACCGTTCCTTTATTCCGGTGGTGGTACAAGATCGCTGCGCTGCCGGATAAAATATGGTACACGTTTCAGAGGCGTACCAATCGTCATGAGTTCGTGTCTCGGGGACCTTCATCTCACGGGAATTGGAAGCCCAGGTTTTTCTTTCTCCGACATGGATCGGATAATCCTTATATCGGCTTATGGAGGTCGAGAGACGGAAGGGATGACAAACTGGGTCGTGAGGCCGCGCCCGACGAGGCTCTTTCTCTCGAGAGATTCAAGTTCGAGGTGACTACGTCGGACCGAGTCTTCTTTACGAGCTTGCTCGTCTCGGGAGGCGGGACCCGTACCATACATAAGCCTTCCTGCTGTCGATCAGGAAAATTGTAGGAAACTTTATTATTTTGTTGCCAAGTCTTATTGCTCTTTGAAGTTGTATTTTTACTATTTCTGATACTGACTTCTTTTTTACTTGTGTAGTGGGCAGATTCTCGAAGGTCGCTGTCCCAAAGGCTTCCGCGGTAGCTGCTGCTGTCAATGCATCTAAGTCGAGGGCCACTCCCCCCGTGTCGGAGGAGAGATCTGCCCATATTGAAGACTCGACTGAGGGTGTCGAGACTGCTACCCTTGTCGCACAACCAACTCCGCCCTCTACCTCGGGGGGACTTACCCATGAGCACCGGTCGATACGTGAAGAAGAGGATGTTATCGACTTTACTGTTGGAGGGAGTGAAGAAGCCTCCGGCTCTGAAGCAGCCCGGTTGCAAAAGAAGAGGTCGGCACTCGAAGAGCCGGTGAGAGATCGGCAAAAACGAGGCCAAAAAGGCCAAACTTATCAAGCCTTCTCTCGATCTTCGCCTCGGGTGAGATGTCGGCCGACGATGTCAAGAAGGCCGGACGACCGAGTCCCGGCCTCTTCCTCCGAGAACCGGGTCGCGTGGTAAACACTAACTCTTGTCGATTTCATTTCTTCTTTTTTGCCCCTCTCGAAGCTTATGCCTTAACTATTCCTTTTTTGGCAAAGACTACTTTATGAGTCGAGAGGCTTCTCGACGTATGAGCATGCCGTCCGAGACCGAGGAAGGGCGAAGACACGGATTCGGAGGTTGAACGACGCGCTCGCTATAAAGTCGGCCGGGGTCGGTCCGGAATCGCGGCTCAATGTTTTCAAGAAAGAAGGCCGCCGCCGAGATACGAAGGCAAAGGAGGAGCGAGAAGCCGTCATTGCCGAGGCGAGGAGAGATCCGGGTCGCGGCCGAGGGAGAGAGGCTACTTCCGAAAGAGACTCTCAAGCAGGAATTGGCACGGGGAGCGGCCACTGTCGAAGAGAGAGATCAGTTGAAGGCCGAACTGGATCAGGTCCCTAGGCAGCTTGAGGAAGCAAGGGCTGCAACGATTCTCGAGTATCGGAAGTCTGAAGAGTTGGGTAAGGATCTCGACGTAATCATGCAGACAGCTATACTTGGAGGATTCACCAAGGCGGTGGACCAAGTAAAGAAGGCTTATCCGGAAGTCGAGATCGACCGGCTTGAAGAGCCGGTCGTTTGTTATGACCACGACTCGGAGGCGCCGTATGACCCGTACTTCGATGAATTTCAACAGGGTATATCACTTGCCCAGAAGTATGGTGGTCCCACAGCAAGCCCGACTCCTGATAATACGACTTCCGCTGCCATTGCTCCTACGCCGATCCCAGAAGATGCTACTCCGACTCCGACTCCTGATGCTTCTATTTAGTTATCTTGTTTCTTTCGAACTTTGATGTTCTGAACTTTAACTTTGCAACTATTTGTAAATTTTATTAACTTTTAGTCGACTTGGGTGAATATTCACTTTATAATGGCTGGTCTTTCGACCTGGCCTTAATTTGTTTTGAAATTTCTGCCCTTTTGTCTCTATTTGTTGTTATTTACTTTCTCATTTATTACTGTCTTTGGATTTCTTGCTTGTCGAGCCTTTGGCTCCGTTTGCTTCTGCCTTATCGATGTAATATTGCCCCCCCAAAGTGTTTTATCAACTTCAGTTCATAAAGCACTTGGGTTCTATATGGCTTTTATGTCGATCTAGTTGCCCTGGCTTTTTAGCCTTATAGGCTTGCTAGATCTTTGAGTTAGTCCGACATTGCGAACTGTCCTTGTCCCGGTCGAGCTGCCCCCTGGGCTGGTTAGACTTCCGACTTGGACGTTTGGCCCGACCCTGCGAACCGTCCTTTGTCTGCCTTATTCGACCCTTCGGTACGTTAGGCTTTTGACTTGGACATTTGAACCGACCTTGCGAGTCTTGATTTTGCCTTCTGCATTGTATGCTTATGGCGTTGTTAGGAGTTCCGACTTTCGGATTGCTCCATACTTTGTCGAGTGTAACTTCGTGTCCTTTTGGACTTAGAATATTACAAAAATAACTTAATAGAACTGTAGGAAAAGAAATCATCATTTATTATAACGAAGATAGAACTGTCTCATGGACTGATTACAAATCTTAGAAAACAAGTAGAAACAAACTGATCGACTAAGGCTTAGACGTAAAATTTCCTCAAATTATTCGCGTGCCATTGTCGAGGAACTGTGGTTCCGTCTGCTCGACCTAGTTGATATGAACCTTTAGGGTGGACTTTTAGAATCTGATACGGGCCTTCCCAGTTCGGGGAGAGTGTCCCGATCTCCTTCTGTCGACTGGCCTCATTCTTCCTCAAGACTAGATCTCCGACCTTGAAATATCTGTATTTCACTCTGGCGTTGTAATATTGAGAGATCTTCTGCTTGTACCTTGCCATTCTGGCTGAGGCCATTTCTCTCCGCTCCTCGAGATTATCATTCTCCTGTCGGATGTCGGGGTCGTTCGTCTCAATATTATACGCTAAAACTCGAGGGAAGGGACGCCGATCTCCGCGGGGATAATCGCCTCGCACCCATAGGTTAGGGAGAAATGTGTTTCATCCGTTGATGAGTTTGGAGTCGTCTGTATGACCATAGGATGCTCGGGAGTTGTAACGCCCAGTCTCGTCCTTCAGCCTCTAGCCTTTTTTTCAATCCGAGTTTAATCTATCGATTTGTCTGTTCGACTTGACCATTTGCTTGAGGATGAGCCACCGAAGTGAAGTGCTGGTCGATATGATACTCGGCTAACCACTCTCTGACTCTTCGGTCTTCGAATTGAGTGCCGTTGTCCGAGATTAAAGCCTTCGGAATACCATACCTGCATAAAATATCGACCCATAGGAATTTCTTGATTGTAGCTGCTTTGATATCGGGTAAAGCTTTAGCTTCTACCCACTTAGTGAAATAATCCACCGCAACTACTACAAACTTATTGTTCCCTGGAGCTCGAGGTAGGGGTCCCAAAATATCGACTCCCCACACGTCGAAAGGCCATGCTGACGAGATGATATTCATTTCTTGTGCCTGTTGATGAGAGATGTTATCGTGGATTTGACAAGAATTGCATCTCTGCACTAACTTGTTCGCATCTCGTTGCATTGACGGCCAGAAGTATCCTGCGAGCTTGCATTTCCGGGCTAACATCCTAGCCCCACAGTGATTTCCACAAGCTCCTCTATGGATTTCCTCGAGAAGATATTCTCCCTCTATCTCAGATGCGCATCTCAACCATGGATTCGTGAATGACTTCCGATAAAGTATGTCGTTGAAGAATGCATATCGAGCCGACTGTAGTCGGACCTTTCTTGATTGTACTTTATCATTGGGTAATATTCCGTCCTTTAAGTAAAGGACAATCGGATCCATCCATGTGACCTGCTGAGATATCGGCTGGGCCTCTATCTCTTCATAGCTCCTTTCGTTAAGCAACTCTACTAATACCTTCTTGCTAGAGACGAAATTCGATGCTAACTTGGACGAGCATCGGCCCTCTTGTTCGAGTTCGAGGTACTGTTCGAATTGAATCGAGTTGAATTTCGGCTTGAGGCCTTGAACTACGCCAAATACTTCTTCATAGTCTCTTCCCGCCTCGTATTCTCCTTTGATATGGTTAACGACTAATTGCGAGTCACCGTAAACATTGAGATTTTCGACCCCCAGCTTCAGAGCGAGCTTCAGACCAGTAATAATTGCTTCATACTCTGCCTCATTATTAGTTGCCTTAAAATCGAACCGGAGAGCGTAGGGAAACTCCTCCCCCTTCGGGCTGACTAATAGGAGGCCTGCGCCTGCTCCTTTTTTGCTCGAGGCCCCATCAGCATGGACCATCCATCGTTCTTCCTGACTTTGCTTTTCTTGCTCAAGTTGTACTGATATGCCTTCGGCTAAGAAGTACGCTAAAGCTTGAGCCTTGATTGCGGTACGCGGCACGAACTCGATGTCGTATTGGGCCATCTCGATTACCCACTTCGCGAGTCGACCGGATGTGTCGGGCTTCGCCGTAAATTGCTTGAGTGGTTGGTCCGTAACTACCACTATAGGATGGGCTTGAAAGTATGGCCTAAGCTTTCTCGACGCGTGTACCAACGATAATGCGAGTTTCTCGGTGGCGGGTATCGGGTTTCGGGGCCATGCGAGCTTTACTTACAAAATATATGGGCACCGGCCCTTTTCCCCCTCTCGGACCAAGACCGAACTCATCGCTTCCTCGCGGACCGATAAATAAACTAACAACCTTTCCCCTCTCGAGGAGAGGTGAGAGTAGGTAGTTCTGAAAGATATGCTTTTAGTTCTTCGAAGGCCGTCTGACATTCGCTGTCCCAATGGAAAGGGCTGGGCTTTCGAAGAATTTTAAAGAACGGTAGTGCACGCTGGGCTGACCGAGATAAAAAACTATTCGGTCGCCATCCGACTCCGTGAGTCTCTGAACCTCTTTCATATTTCGAGGTGCAGGCATGTTCTTTAGCGTGTCGATCTTGTCAGGGTTGGCTCGGATCCCGTCTCTCGACACCATGTACCCTAGAAATTTGCCTGATCTCACTCCGAAGGTGCACTTTTTTGGATTAAGTTTCATGTCATTATCTCTTAGCACCTCAAATACTTCCCTGGCGTCTACCAAAAATTGCTTCATCGATCGGCTTTTGATGAGTAGATCGTCCACATAAACTTCCATATTCTTACCAATCTGCTTCGCAAAAATTCTATTGACTGCCCTTTGGTATGTAGCTCCAGCATTCTTTAGTCCGAATGGCATGGTAACATAACAAAAGGTGCCAAACTCTGTAATGAATGCGGTCTTCTCCACATCTCGAGGGTCCATAAGAATCTGATGGTACCCCTTGTATGCATCGAGGAACGCGAATACCTCAAAACCGATGGTCGAATCAACTAACATGTCGATCTTGGGCAGCGGATAGGAATCTTTGGGGCATGCCTTATTCAAATCCGTGAAATCTACGCACATGCGCCAGCTGCCATCTGGTTTCTTCACCAACACTGGATTAGCAAGCCATTCTGGATAAAGTACTTCTTTTACTATATTTGCCGACAGTAGCTTCCCGACTTCGGACTCGATAGCTTCCAACCGATCTTGCGCGAAGTTTTGCTTCTTCTGTTTGACTGGCTTTCTGGCCTGGTCAACTTCGAGTTTATGGATGGCGATGTCCGTCGGTAGACCTGGCATGTCGGATGCCTTCCATGTGAAAACGTCCTTGAACTCTTTCAGCAAGTCGATCAATAACTGCTTTTCCTGAGCCGGGATCCAGACCCCGACTTGGACACTCTGATCGTCTTCCTCTTCCCACAAGCTGACATTTTCAACTGCTTCACTCGAGGCCCAACACTTCTCTTCCTCTTCTTTCGGAATAAGTTCCTCGACGAGGACTTGTTGTACCGCCATCTTACCGTTCATCACTATCGAATTGCAGCTTCTGGCGATTTCAATATCCTCTTTTACTTCGTGGGAACCATTTCGAGTCGGGAACTTCATCTTCGTTATGAAACGTCGAAATTATAGCTCCTAACTCGAAAAGGGCCGGTCTTCCCAAAATGACATTATACGCGGAGGGAGCTTTAACGACCACGTAGTTTAGCTCTAGCGTCCTCCCTTTTTCTCCAGCACCTACTGTCGTGAGTAGCTTTATGGAACCCATGGGATGGACTGCCTGACCTGTGAAACCGAATAGTGGAGAGGCTATAGGCACTAAGTCTTTCTCTTTGAGCTTCATACCCTGGAATGCCGAGTAATACAAGATATTCACAGCGCTACCATTATCGACGCATACCCTCGATACTCTGGCGCGACTTATAACCGCTTCAATCACTAACCCCTCACTATGACTTGTCGACTTAGGTACGTCGTCTCTAGGGCCATACCCGACTTCCGTGGTTAATTTCGACTGCTTACGTGGCCTCGAGTTGTCGTCTGGTTCTCGACTGGCTCGCTCTTTCTCGCTCTCCCCTGGCCCAAAAATCATATTTACATAATTATTTGGGCGATTGTCATCATAGCGGTCCTGACCATAGTAGTCCCTATCGTTATCAGGAGATCGGTCTCGTCTAGGGGATCGATCTCTTCTTCTCTGATTCTCACGACTTCGGCCTCTATCCTGGTCAGGATTTTTCCTTTTGAAATCTCGTTGCCCATTGGGCTCGGTGTAACGTGATCTGTCGATAACCTCGTCCAACTTCCCCTCTTGGATACGCGCTTCGATGTCTTTCTTTAAGTCGAAACATTCTTCTGTCGAATGGCCTGTATCCTCGTGGAATTCACAATATTTTGTTGACCTTCGCTTTTCTCGAGGTTTTTTGATCGGGGGTGGCCTCTTGGCTAGGTTCTTGGAGACCATGATTGATAAAACCTCCGTACGTGACCGGTTGAGAGGAGTAAAATCTTTGTCCTTTTTGCCCCCCTTTCTCTCTCGGCCGGCCCGAAACGGGAGCCTCGATGCGATCCCAACCGATGCTTTTCTCTCTACATCTTGCTTCGTCGAGGCGGTTCTTATTTGCTCCTCGACCATCTTTCCTCGAGTTGTCCATCCACTCGGCTTGGGTGTGCCTACGCACTGCCTCCTCGCCTTGACAAAATCGATGGACGACATTCACACATTCATCCATGTTTCTTGGTAGGTTTCTGCTTAACTTCTCATATAGCTTTGTGTTGCACAGTCCTCCTACAAATGAAGTGATCAAGACTCGATCCTGTGGGTCTTTGACCTGCATGGCCTCAAGGTTGAACCTCTTCAAATAATCCAACACCGACTCATCTCTATACTGCCTCACATTTGTGAGGTGTGTCTCACTCAACTGAAACTTTTTGTTGACGATGAAGGCATCTCTGAATTTTCGGGCGAGCACGGTGAAGCTGGAGATGGATCCGGGTTTCAACTTGGTAAACCACTCTCTTGCCCGACCTACGAGTAGAGTCTCGAATGCCCGGCATCGCATCTCGTCCGGTGCACAATCTAGCCTCATCCGGGATAGATACCATGAAGATGGTCCTCCGGGTCGGTGGTGCCATCATACGGGTCTATCTTAGGAATCTTAAACCCCGGGTTTAGGATAATCTTCAATCTCCTTGGTGAAAGGGGATTTTAACCACAACGAACCCCGGGTCTTCCCCTAGGATCATGTCCGGCTCTCCCCGCCTAACGCTATCTTCATCGACGCGTATGTGCTTTTGTTGGATTTCTCGCTTCCTCCTTTCGACAGAATTTGAGGAAGCGCTGATCTCTTCGAACTGCACTGGCTTAGGTTTATTGACGGCGATATTCAGACCGCCTTCCCCCTGGTGCTGCTGTTGTTGAAGTTTCTGTCGTGTAAATGCTTCCGCCATTATTCTTCTCAGAGCGTTGTGATCTGTCGCCGCCAACTGATCCACCATGGCTTGATGCTCTGGGGCCAGGCCCTGAGTTTGCTTTGGTAGATTTTCTTGATTTTCTTGGACGGTTTCTAAGGTTTGGATCTTTATCGCCACGAGTCTCCACACCCGCTCGCTCACTTATCCGCGGATTACGCGGATCCACGTTTTTGGAGGTGGTCTTTTCGGCGGTTTTTTCCTTTGGAGGCATGATGATCTTGACGTATTCAACAAAAGAAGGGCCCTCCTTCTACAGCAATAACGACGATGACAAATTACGTCACCTTAAAGATCCGGGCTTTCCTTACGTTATTGATGAATAATCAAGAACCCTAATGCAAGAACAAGGAAGGGGTTTTTATATTTGTGGCCGAGTCTAAGTGGAATTCTTAGAAGTCTTTACGTATCCGTTATTATTCCGGGAATCGCCCATACGTAGTTCCGGAACGTTGTATTTATAAGGACGACAACGTACGACCCTAACCCTAATATGAGTCGGTTTGTAGCTATTGTCATATTTACCCTTAATAATGGGCTTTTTACCCCCTTTGCAAGTTATCCACTTGTGGATATTGGGCCAACGTAGGCGGTGTGGCTCTCGTTCTCAACATCGATCTATCCGACCGGGATGATCGACTTCGAACTCGTCCCGCATCGCTCGTAAGTCGATAGTCGTGACCTCGAGTCCCTAGCCATACTTCGGGTTCGAGGGTCGACATGCATGCCACGGCTTACTGAGTCGATTATCCGACTCAGTATGCGCCTTATCCCGCTCCTTGTGCGCTTAGTGAATATTTAATCCATGAGGCGCCCACTTTCGATGATGATATATCGGCGCATGTAACCCGTGATCGTCGATCTACGATCATTCCGACAGATTGACGACATGCTTTTACACAACTAATTAGTATAATAAGTCTACATTACATTTTACCAACGATTTAAAAACATATTATGTCACTTGCAACGATTATTTCACTAACATTATTTTATAATAAAAAAAACGCTCAATCACATTATGAATTATACCATTAACATATTTTATTGCAATGTCAAACACACACACGAAAATATTTTTATTTATTATCCAATATTGCATGATAAGATCTTTGCCATTTTCTATTTCAATTCAATAATCCTCCCCTTCTAGATTCTAACCCTCATTTCCAAAAAAAAAAAAGAAGGCGTTAACACAAATCTTTGCAGGTTATATGGAAGAAACGAAATTGGGAAATGAAAAGGACAACGACGAAGAATTCTTCTGCGACGCCTGTGATGATTTCCCGTTCTTTGATTGCAGAGAATCATCAGATGACGTGCCATCATGTTCTTCTGTTACCGGCCTCAATTCCGACCCGTACCCGGGAAATTCGTCTCGTGAAAATCTGCGCCGCCGTCGGCGAGCATCTGGTGCTGGTTCCGGGGATTCCAATCATGATAAGTCCTCGTTAACTTTCGAAAACGGTCATGTGAATTTTGAGGTAGAAAAGCTTGAATTTTCACCTGGAATTAATGGTGTTAAGGAGGAACTTCAAAATTGTATAAGCCCAGAAGAAAGTAAGCTCGATTTGAACTTGAAAAGCAAACATTATGAAAACGAGATACCAGATGATGGGTGTTTGATTAAGCCCAAGATTGTCCAGGTAATTGATGATCCAGTTGAGGATGATGTGAAAAGTTCTGCAATTATTGACACCACTTTCAATCAAAACGATGATGGTGTAGAAGATAAGGTGTGTTTGGAAGACAAGTCTGTTGTAGAAGTTGATTCAAGTGTAGAGGAAATTCCTGCAGTTAATGATGCCAATTTCAGACGAGACGGTGATTACGTGGAAGATAATACACAGATTGCAGGAAACCGTGATGAAAATACAAGCTTTCTTTTAATGTTGGCTGGTTTTGTGATAAAGGCAATCTTATTCAAACTTCGTATTACGGTTTATGCGTTTATGTGGCCGTTGTGGCTAATTTATTCATCATATAGGATTCTAACTGATCCCTTTTATGCTGTGCGGCAATTTCGAAAGTTTTTGATCCGTAGGGTACTGGGACTTTGGGGTTATGGTAGTGGTCTTATTTCAGATTCTTTAAGTGAATTTCTTGAAGAGCATAAATCGTTCTTGAAGTTAGGTTTAAAGTTTGGATGGGGTTTGTTGTGGGCTATTTATGTTTGTGTTGTTTTGGTTTGTTTGTTGGTGGCAGCATTTGTGGTTGGTGGTATATTAATGAAGGTTTTGGTAGAGGAGCCTATAAAAATGAGGGAAAAATTGAACTTTGATTATACAGAGGTTAGTCCGGTTGCATATGTTCCTGTGGCTCCTGGAGCAAAATGTGGCTTTGGTTCTATTGGAAAACCATTGGATGCCAAGCTTGGTGGTGTTGACGGTGTACCACCTAAGCATAAGTTGCAGGTTACTGTTTCATTGACCTTGCCAGAGTCCGATTACAATAAAAACCTCGGAATCTTTCAGGTATGTGAACAAGCTATGGAAATCGTATGCTTATAAAAGTGAGTTAGTTGAGTTTTGTTTCTATATACTAAGGGATATTAATGAACATTTTATTTCAGCTATTCAGTGTTTTCATGTCAGTTATCTTGATTAGTTGTTTCAAAGTTCTCATCTTTATATATGAAAACATCATTACATGATACTTTGATTGCTTTTGGATTTTCGGTGTGTATGGAGGTAGGAGCATTTCCAAGAATGTTCCTTTTCTGTGATTTTTTGGGTAATTCTAAATGACCTTTGTATAATTTGATCATGAGTTTCATTAGCATGTGTATGAGCCATTGCATTTCATAGCTTCTGTGATTATTGCAACTTATGTTTTACAAGTATGGAGATAAATTTGACTAAATTATCTATCTTTTTTTTACTTGCAATAAGCCCTTTTGGTTAAATGGCTAGTAACACGTACCCCTTCCTTCAAGGTTTGAGTTAGCCATGTTACAGTTTCTGTAAAGTTGAAAAAGAATCTGTGTTTAGCTTGAATAAGCTTCAAATATCTGGGGAAAGTGCATGAATATCGGTAGAGAAGAAAGTACATTGTGCTATATGATTTGCTCGAGCATAAGAAGATCACATGAGAATCCTATTTTTCTTTATATTTATTAGCCATCTGAGGAATCAAGATAAAGCTTTCTAATGCTTCCTATACAGCTGGATTCGATTTCTTATCAATGAATCTTTGCTGGTTAACTTACTTTTATCTTTCTTCTGAAGGTGAGGGTGGATTTTCTCGGTGCAGACGGTGAATTACTATCCACTTTAAGACGTCCATGTATGCTACGTTTCAGCAGCGAGCCTATCCGCCTACTATCAACAGTCTTCAAAATGGCACCTCTTCTCACCGGTTATTCTGTAGAGTCCCAAGACGTGAGCGTCAAGTTAAGAGGTGTTACTCAGAAAGGTGATACGCCCATTACTTGTTTACGCGTAATGATTGAAGAACGAGCTCAATTAAAGCCCAGTGGGGCCGGCATTCCAGAAATATATTCCGCGTGTATGTCACTTGAATCAATACAGCCGTTTTTGAAAAGGATTATATGGTTTTGGAGAAGAACTTTGTTTGTCTGGATTAGCATGATGATCTTTATGATGGAGCTGCTCTTTGCGCTTATGTGCTGCACGTCGATTATACTTCCGAGGGTAAAGCTCGGGTTAGTCAATTCTGCTGGTAATGCAACTAGATAATGTCCCAACTCCATTATAGTTGCTGCTCTGCTCTATATGCTGAGCAGTCTTTTTTTTTTTTTTTTTTTTTTCCCTCTCATTTATGTGAGTTTACACGAG
This sequence comes from Gentiana straminea, assembly GCA_036785695.1. Taxonomy (NCBI): domain Eukaryota; kingdom Viridiplantae; phylum Streptophyta; class Magnoliopsida; order Gentianales; family Gentianaceae; genus Gentiana; species Gentiana straminea. The sequence goes on from JAVUPR010000415.1 coordinate 1,702,645, forward strand.
AAATGTAGAATTGTATTGTAAAAAAAGAAAGTAAAATTAGAGAGTTCTTTTATTAAAGTTGAAGCCTGTAATGCACTGCAATGCAATGATAATAACTAGTAAGATATGTTCTTTTATTCAACAATTTTAGGGTGCAGATTTTTTCCTCTCTTTTTTTTTCTTTTAAACTAGAAGGGCACCCGACTAAATCTATCATTACCTTTAAATGCATCCCAATACATGTTTATTTTTAAATGTTGTGGTGGTGTCTCAGACAGATGTAGTGTGGTGCAGACCCCTTCCTTTTTCATTTATGTTTATCAGGGGGCATATTGTCATAGAAAAGGAAAATGGCACTGCCCTTGTTAATAATATCACATTGAATCTACCGTGACACCAGACTTTGTGTTAGATATGACATTACAAAAGTCGAAAATAGACATTTGATATCTGCAAAGTCGAATGTTGAGTTTAGATTTGACTTTTGAAGTGTTAAATGATATTCAATCAATACATTCACGTCATGTATAATAAGTAGAAAGAAGATTGAAAACCATCTAGTAAGACATAGTCTAACAAAGAATAAACACAAGAGTACAATCAAACACCCTTGAAATTGCAAAGGAGTGAGTACAAAGCATTTTGAATCAAACTTATTACATTAGCATCAACTAAGGAGGGGCCGGGGTTGGTTTAAGCCGGTTTTCGTATGGAGCTTTTAATGAAGGAGGCGCTTTTAGTAATCTCGCGTAAAGGCTTGTCTGTAAACCTGACAGTATTATAGACCCAAGCACCCGCGATAGCCCCTGCAGTTGGACCAACCATATACACCCACAAGGACCTAAATTCTCCTGATACTATTGCTGGACCCAAACTTCTTGCTGGATTCATTGATGCCCCCGATATTGGCCTGACAACCAAATAACCTACTCGTTATATAATTATTATATATACAGAAATTAAATTAAACACGACGAAAACGAATACTTAATTTAATTTAGTCAACACGTACCCGGCAAACATTACATTTAATAAAACCGTAGCTCCAACAGCCAAACCAGCAAGCTCACCTATCTGTATATTTTCATTAAACACAATTCATATAATAATAATAATAATAAAAGTGATGATTCATCTATACACGATATATATATATATATATAAAATAAAAAAAATGTGAATTTATAATGAATAATAATACTAACCGCTCTGTTATCTGTAGCAACGCCAGATATAATAAACATAAGGTAGAAAGTGATGATAAATTCCAAAACAAGAGATTGTAAGTTGGAGCCACTTGGAAGTGTTCCTGGATAATGAAATTGTTTCCCACTAAATAGAAACCTCAATGTTCCACTTGCTAATGTTGATCCAAGTACTTGGGCTGCTATGTATGCTGGTACCTTTAACAATATCATCATAATTATTCTAAGTTAATTTGTGTTTTAAATGTTTTTACATATAATTAATTACCAATTAATGTACATTTTGATATAACCAAAACCATACATCATACAACTACCTTACCATATAGTATAAAATTTCTCTTGGTTGGACACATCTTCTTACTAAATTTCTTGTATTAAAATAAATTAATTATTGGATCAAATTAGCATCCATTTATGTATAGTTTTTTCTTCTTTCTATTTATAGGAATCAATATTCAGATTGAAATGAATCAAATTCCTATAACAAATAAAATTTAATACAAGTATGTATGTTGTGACAAGTGTGTTGTGTTACACAAGTGTAATAATAGGAACATTTCTCTAAATTTTTTTAGCTCTAATTAATAGGACAAGAAATAGAAAGAAAAAAATGGTTGGTGACACAAAAATAATAGCAATTTTCTGTTAAAGAAAGTCAAACAAGAAATGAAGTAGATGGGTGGAGGAGAAGATAGTCATAATAATTGAGAAACGGTTAACCAAATTAAACATCAACAAACTCAATCAATGATTCACAATTTCTCACATTTTTATATTTAAATCATTTTACTATTTTCAAATGGAGAATGATTAAGACACAAAATTCATCCCCACCCATCCTCCAAAAATGCAAGTCTTGTGGTCCAAAAATTTTGTTTCTTGTTTTTTTTTTTAAGGTAACAAAATGTATCCTTTCAAAAATGCTGGGACAGATTGCTCACATTCTTGTTATATAAAGAAATATAGTTGTGTCTTTATTACCACCAATTGGTTTTTTTACTACAACGGCATGCGCTTGATCTTAACATAGTATCAGATCCAAAGGTTACGGGATCGAACCCTGGTTGGAATATTATTTTTAAAAAAAATTGTGCAAGTGTTGAGACATAACACTTGAGGGGGTGTTGGACAAAATGTATGGTTACAAAGTGAAGTTGTGTAAATTTGTGCGGACGTATTATGTGTCATAGTCATCTTCCTTTGTAAATTGATAATAAAATTTAATAATCTATTAGACTCTTAATAAATAAATGATCATTAGCCTACAAAATCAAGACAATAAAGAAAAGCTGATTTAAGACACACTATGTACATTCGAATTATTGAAATTCCGAATATTTTTTTAATCGTATAATCAACTTTTTGAGAGGCTACATTGAAAAATTACCTCTTTCCATGGAAACCTATTACAAGTAGCAAAAGCAATGGTAACAGCCGGATTGAAATGAGCACCGGAAATATGACCAACCGAATACACGAGCACCATTACCGCCAGCCCCCAAGTTATCGATATCCCCGGAAATGTTATCATTTTGTCGGTGGCTAGATTAACCACCACCGACCCACATCCTGCAAATATCAAGAAATACGTCCCAAACACCTCCGCGATCAACTGCACCACGCGCATACATATATACATGAATGGTAAATCAAGACCAAAATCATTAATGAAAACGATTTCATTACGGTTTAATTGATAATGGAGGAAACGTGTGATCAGATGATGTGTGTGTTTTCTCCCGATCGATCTGTTGCGTGTCAATTTTTGCTTAATTATATATACCGTTCTAATTTTATCAGATGTCCCCGAAGAGACCCAATGTTGTGCCTTCTAATCATTGAATACAATGAAATGGTGAGAAGAAATTAGGGAATTTTACCTTTTGAATAAAAAGGACATTAACGGAGCAACCTGGAGGAGGATAAGAATCATCCGCATGATTGTGTTCTGCATCTTCCAGATTCAACCCATGGCCGTGATTACTTGCTGATGCTATTTCAACCATGATGATGATCTTTTATTATTTTTTTTTGTGTTTTTATATTCTAGCTGTGTGTTTAAAGATGGAGAGAAAATGGCATTTGATGGAGAGAAGGTGATGGATATGGATATATGGGAATAATATTAGCATGTATATATATCTGGAGAATACTATTTATTATGGAAACCGTTCATATATATATCTACATATATTTGGAAAAAACACAAGACTGTGAATTTTATAGGCCTAAGCTTTAATTCCATATTTTGTCAAGTCGGGGAATGATAGGTTTACTCTCTTAAGTCTACACCATTTTTACACCATCTCACCACATATTTTTCACTTGTAAATTTTTTTGGAAAAACTTGAAAAAAATCACAACCACAAGATTATCTTGGATGTAAGCATGGTGTAGAATTTAGGGAGTAACTCTGACAAGTTTTGGAAATTATAACTTTTTTGTGGCATTTGTCGGAGAATAATGCTCAAAACGAATAAGAAATAACGATTTACACAACATTGTTTCCTATCATTGAAAATGATTGGTCTACATTGATTAATAAGTTTACATAATGATCAATAATATAAAAATATGTTGTGTCGTTCATTGCATGTGAATGGTTGTGACGGTAATATTACATTAAATTATTTCAAAACATTGAAGGAAATATTGGAAAAATGAATATTTGCATACCATACCATAATTTGGTAAGTGTAGTCAACCATCGATTCACCATCATCATATAAATACGTAAAATAATAGTATAAGATAAGAAGGGAAAAAAAAATCAACTATGAAAGGATGAATATGGTGTGTGAATATAAAAGTTGAATTTGCATATATATAATTTTATATAGGGGGATAAGAGGCCAATATGAAAGGGGGAAAATAGGAAATATAGAAATTTAAGAAAAAGGACAAAGTTTTAGGCTATTATTTAAATATTAATTTTGGATGTCTAAAAACTCTCACTACTTATCTCAGTTAATGTACAAGTAATGAATTAAAAGTTACTATTGATCGACTTACTTCTTTTCTAAAAAAATAATTATAAAAAAAAAAATCAACTGCTTCTCTACCTTTATTACTTTCTTTCCTCATTTTGTATATAAAGGCCATTTGTACAAGATATATGGGTTGAAATAAGAGAATACTCTCTTTGAAAACTTTTTATGTTATTGTATTATTTTAAAATTGATACTGCTTGTTTGGTTCCATTTTGTTTACTTAGTTATTTTACAACACGTTATTAGCACGATAGTCTCTATCAATTGAGTGAGTGAGCGTATATTTTGGATTCATTTGGAGAGGCAAAGTTAACATTTGTATGACTTGTTCGGCATCCTATCAAGCATCATTATAGAAAAACACCTTGATCGTACCTACACGTTGGTAAATGAAACAATGTGAAGGTATCTGATCGCAAGCAATTCTAAGAATCTGTAACTCACTATATTACAATATTTGTTTCAGTGTAACATTTTTGTACCATATGGATTCAAGAAAACGCTAGCCGGAAAAACACTATATTTAAAAACTTGTTTTATAGTAGCATCTAGTGTTAAGAATACTCAGATAAATCACATGTCACAGGTTCATCTCTTGTATCAGTGAGCGCCTTAGGTTTTTGCTAATTAACAACAAAAACTAATGACTTTATATTAAAGAAGAAGAGACACATCAAATTACTTTTGCTATGGTATTAACCGCCAAAATTATTTATTCACATTTTCAGTATATATGGCTATCACCAGCTGACATGGGAGAAAAATGAACACAAAAATAGTTATAGCCCCCATAACGCATAACGAAAAACATCTAATATTTACACGAAAAAACGACAACAAAACTTCCAATGTGGTGCAGATATAACTACTAGTGGGAGAAAGAAACTTCCAATGTGCAGATGTAACTGGAGGGGGAGGGGGAGGGGGAGGGGGTGTATTGTTATATACACTCATTAATGCTTTGATGATTCACATACTTCTTCTCTCATTTCATGTAGACAGCTTCACATTTCTTCTCTCATTTCTTGTGGACAGCATCACAATTCTTTTTTATGCAAATGGTGGCACTCTCCGGATGTTTATCAACTAAAAAAAAAAAATAAAGTAATTGTAATTGTTAGATGGATACTGTCATAATTGAAAGCCATTAGAACAGATGTATTGACAGAAAAAGAACAAGAGCTACCATACACTACACTAGAATCGACTTTTCACGTAGGTATATTGTGAGAATCGGCCTTCGGAAAGTCGGTTTTTGAGGTTTATTCAGTGTGGTGTGCAAGTAAAGGCTCCAAAAACAAAAAGAAACCGTCAAGAGTCAACTTACTCAAGATAAACTCGTCAACACTGTCAACATCAATTGTTCCATGAGCCATTGCACCAACCTGTAAATCACATTATAAGATACAAAATACATTCATAGATCAATGGGGGACAGACAATTCAAGATAAAATTCAGCTTACCACAAAAACCAGGGGTTTCTCACTACTAATTCTACCTATATGACGTTGTATGTCTACCCGCTTTTCATAACCATTTGAGTTTGACCAGGCTGAAAAGAAACAGAGAAAAAGATGAATGGAGCTTTAAGAAAGTAAAAACATACACAAGTAAAAAGGGAACGATTTCTAACCTATTTTTACACAGTTTGCAGGCAAGTATCGTGTAACAGGATTTTCAACGATTCTTAAAACCTTTTCACACGTTCCATCAGCTTTAATACCTGACCTTAGTAGCAACAGCACTGCAAAAACCCAAAGAAATTGGACCAAGACGACAATGTCATGTGCAAAAAAGACAAAGAACGTAATACTGGCACTCTTTCATTGGTTTGGCAACAAGGAGCTCTAAAGACGTAAAGAAAGCGTTAACAATTGAACTTACCCATTAAATCAGCAAAGCTGTCATAGTCTGCAGAAATACGAGCATGAGGCTTGATATCAATGAGTACATCTTGTTCTGTCTTCACATAATACAATGCTTTCGATTGACCAGATTTGTTTAGTGGGGAACATAAAACCGCCTTGACTGCCTAAAATTTCAGAACATTATATGCATTATGTTTCCATGTCGTTGCAATGACAGAATACAATGGACGAATTCTACAAATCAAAATACCGGACAATGACAGAATACCAAGGGTAACCAGCTAAAGTTCTCAAGATCATCTCCATTCAAGTTAACACCCCCATCCATGCCCCGACACACAAAACAATTCTCTAGGGCTTTGTTTTAGCCTTATCTCATCCCTTTTAGGCAAGAAAAACAGATCGAACAGGTTTTGTCTCATACACCTTCGTGGGGAAGATTTAATCCAAAGGTTTCAAGTCTACCACAGTTACAGGGGATATATAGGGGGCATCCAGAAGAATTTCTAGAGGGGTTAATGTCTATCCCCACCACCTTGAGGTTCAAATGTGAGTTGCCAAAATCATCTACAGCTAAAACCATCCACATAAGACCTTCCCTAAGAACTTTTGGATCCTTATGCTCTTTCATGATTTTGTATAGCTAAATAAAACAAACAAAATAAGCATCAGACAAGAATAAGCCTCTAGTACATGATCAAAAGACACAATGCATCCACCTACAATTACATTTGACAACAGAAATCAATTCACACCACCAATATCTTTATCCAAAATTTGACAGATGCTATCAGAAATTCAGAAACAGAACAATCCAGAGAACATTCTGAAAACAAAATGCCAAAACTGAAAACTCTCTTCCAACCTAGGAGCATCAGGAAATTTATGTTTTACCCTAATAGTACTGAAAGCAACAAAAGGATACACACAACGTCCCTGCCTAATCAATATATCCCAGTTTCCTAAGACTGTTAAACCATGGGTCAATTGTATAATAAGGAATTCAGCTTACCAGAAAAACCAGGGGTTTCTCAATACTTTTTCTAGCTCGCTGTACGTCGACCCGCTTTTCATAACTATGTGAGAGTGACAGGCCTGAAAAGAAACAGAGAAAAAAATTAATGGAGCTCTAAGAAAGAAAACTTTCTCATTGGTTCGGTAACGGGGAGTTCTTTACAATATACAATTAAACACGTAAAGAAAGCGTTAACAACTGAACTTACCCGCTAAATCAGCAAAGCTGTCATAGTCTGCAGGAATAACAGCATGAGGCTTGATTTCAATGAGTACATCTTGTTCTGTCTTCACATACAATGCATTCAATTGACCAGATTTGTTCAGTGGGGAACCTAAAACCGCCTTGATTGCCTGAAATTTCGGAACATTATATGCATTATGCATCCACGTCTCTGTAATTTGTTGCAAGGACAGAATACAATGGATGAATTCTACAAATCAAAATACCGGAGAATGAAGCATAGTACCGACTAAGGGTATCAAACTAAGGTTTTTAAGAACATCTCCGTTCAATTTAACACCCCCATCCATTCGCCATTCACTCATGTCGTGCCCCGACACACAAAACAATTATCTAGGGCTAGATGTACTACTTCACTGCCTTAACTCATCCCTTTTGGGCAAGAAAAACGGATCGAACAGGTTTTGTCTTAAACACCTTTGTGGGGAAGATTCAATCCAAAGCTTTCAAGTCTAACACAGTTACAGGGGATATATATAGGGGGCATCAAGAAGAATTTGCCGCTCATCTTTGTGTCTTACTGTACTTGGATTTCTTATGGACGGAGGTATATTGAAATTCTAGAGTGGTTAATGCCGTCCCCCACCACCATACAGATACAATACACAAAAAAACCAATAAAAACTGGGAAACAAGATTCTGTTCTTACAGAAAGCATATTAATGTCTGCAGTTGGGTAAATTTCCAAATTCACATAATCACACATTCAGAAATCTAAAAGAAGTCAAGAATCGCAAACCTCATGAGCAATTTCGGGCTGGTAATCAGAAGGGTTTCCATACCACCTCGCATGATGCCAATTCTCCTTACTGCCAAACTCCTTGTTTTTTGGGGAAAAAATCATATACCGGTTCTGAGTGAAAAACCAAAAAAAAAAAAACACTTCAGCGAAAACAAGGAAAATAACAAAAAAAAATTGTGTCGCACAGCCAAGATTTTACCTCTTCAATGACAAGAACCGCAGACTGTAAACTCTTCGTATCAACCTCCCCTGCGGTGGATGTCAAGATCGGCTTGAGTGTGAAACACATTCCCGCAAACACCGCATTTGTACTGAAGAAATTTTTTATGGTCAGCTTTAATATGGGAATTGAGGCCATTTCGAGTCCTCTTATCTTCGTTGCAGAATGTGCATCGTCCCAAGACGTAGTCGGGGTGCGAACCATGGCCATGGACCAGGACCTGTTGACCATGCTGGGGTTGCTGAGGAGCTCCTCCATCCATGAAATCGCTAACAGAGTACAGGAGCGGAAAAAAGAAAGGAACGAGAATAATAGCAGATGAACGGGAAATAGCAGAGCACAATGAAATAACTGCCGCGTAATCAAAAGAAAAATGATTTAAGCGCCGTCTTTTATTTTTTTGAAATTTTAAACTTCATTAATATTTAATATCAGAATTTAAAGCTGAGAGAACAAGGGTGGGGGTTCGTTTCGGGAAGTTTTTATCTAGTATCTCTATATGCACAGAAGTGATGGAAAGAATGATCTATATCACACAGTTTGAATCCAGTTTAAAAACAGATGATCCTACACGTGCCTCCACACCGTGTGGAGACACCATCTAAAAACCTCCCGTTGGTTTCCCCAGTTACGGTACCCAGAAAATGTGTTCAGTAAGTCAAACTCTAGTCTAGCCAATTGATCAGCCGATTCATTACATCTTCGACTAATTAAATTGATATTACATCGACTAGACAGATTTCTGGCTTTTCGGATTCTTTCAACAATTGTCCCCTCCGTGGACAGATCTTTTTCCTCATAGTGAACTCTTGCAATGGATATAGAGGAATCTGATTCGATTTATACATCACCGCTCCATATTCTTACAGCTTCCTTGATGCCTTCTGATTGAGCTTAAATTCACCCTCCAAAAATAATTTATAAAGACTTGAAACCGTAGGCAAACTAACTCTCTAACCGGCAGTGTACCGGGTCGATTGCTAGCATAGCTACAGGAGTACGAGGTCGAACCCAAAGGAAAAGTGTTTGTGAGTACCAAAGCGAACGTATTACTTAGTCTAGGTTATCAATTTTTTTAAAGTGCTTGTATATTACAACGACACTAAGGTGATTTTTACTAACGAGTCTAAAGATAGAAAAGGAAGAAAGAAGATTAACTACTCGGTTTTTTAACGTTATACTAAGGGACATAGCCGAACCATGATCAAAGTAGCTAGTTTCAACCCTAAAGGTAGACAAAACCGGGAGTGTGCATTATAACAAACGAACTCTCGCATTCAATTTCACGGGTGCGTGCTCCTAATTCCGGTGCTAAGGTCTGAACAACTCTCTCCTAACACCTTATGCCATATTAACTACCCTTCCCTTTGGAAGATTCACTAACAAGACATGTTATGCACTAGAGCCGCTTAAACGTTAAAACGAGTAACCTCGCATTGGGCTCGGGCTCAACAACTAAGCCGAGTCTACGCCGCGATCTTATAACCCCTTATCCCACGTCTTCCCGCGAAATACATATGTAAGGTTGATGTGTGTGATTACTAAATTGGGTGTACAATCCAATCTAGCGATGTTATAGCAAGTTCTAAGACGTTAAACAAGCGAGATAAGACATTAAAAAGCACTACCCACTCCCAATTTCATCACCCAAAGGGTGATTTCACTAAATTTCACATGATTCGACTATGAAAAGGGATTAGCTACTCATTATACTAGTTAAAACATAAAAGCAAGAGTAAATTAAAGACATAATAAGTGAAAGAGAGAAGAAATATACCATAGAAATGAGAATTTCGAATTTGAGATCCAAAAAGTACACTTTGAAGAACTAATTAAAATGTGGTGACTTAGTGTTTAGAGTAGAATTGAGCTAGGAAATGGAAAGATTAAGCTAAGATTATACTAATTTAAGCTAAGAGAATGTATTCTAAGCTATTACAAAATTCGAGCTAAAAAGGGGTAGGGTTTTGCTAAGAGAGTAATAATAATTCAAGAAATGGTCTAAGGGGGGTATTTCTGCAGGTTTTCGTCTTCAAACGCGCGTTTAGATACTGTAAACCGGCGTTTCGCTTGGTCAACGCGCGTTTCGCATAGGGCAAACGCGCGTTTCGCTTCATTTCTGGGTAGGCTCTTGCTTGTTCTTCAACTGAACGCGCGTTTAGAGGGGTTTGAAATGCGCGTTTAGGAGGGCTTGAAACGCGCGTTTAGGGCAGGTGCACTCTGTCCAAAATCATGCTTTTGAAACGCCAGTTTGGGGGGGTTCAAACGCGCGTTTGACCCCCAATTGTTCCAAAACTCATCTTTTCTCCCTTCTGATCACTCATATCGCCTCGATCATGCTTCTCACCATGAATCATCACCTTCCGGGTCCTCAAGACACTAATACCCTACAACACCATGAACGACCAAACCAACCAAACAATTCCGGAGGGTAAAAGTGCTCGGGAATAGGGTTAATATCAACAAAAAAGGGTAATAAGCCATCAAAGTAACAGATTTACTCCCCGTGCCACAAACTCGCGATATTACCCCGAAAACGGTCTAAACCACCCAAAAACATGCTAAACGTGTGGTAAACGGGGGTAGAAAATGCACCTGAATCACGTAAAGTTGACTCCCATCACCTTCCAAAATCGCCATTAGTTCTGCAAATTCCACTGAAGCCGTTGGTCCCAAATCTCTAGTTATTGTAGATACCTGGCCACCATCATGATCTCTAATTGCTATCCCAATAGATCCATGGCCATTCATGTATCTTGCATCCATGTTGATCATATAAGCACCGATTTTTGGTTTCACCCAATGCGTTGGAAAAACATCTGGGCATTCTGAAAAGGCGTTCAATCCTGTCGCTCAGTGGAATTCTCCGAGAAGAGATTCAACATGCAGAAAGATGCGTTTAGAAGAGGGAGTGATACTGTTGAATGTGCACTTGTTTTGTTCTAGCCAGATAAACCAGAGGATCATAAAAAGGAGGTCTGCATCATTGTACATCCGAATCATAAGGAGACAACAAAGATCTAGAAAGCAGTCGTGTCTTGCCGAGGCAATCCAGTTAAGGCCGGGGTTAGAGTTACAGAAGTTGCTAATCCATGTACATTCAAACAGACAGTGCTTCCAAGTTTCAATTTCCATACCACACAGAGAAAATTCCAGTAGTAATTTTCCTCTTCCTCAAAGATGATCCCATTGGTAAAGAATCGGTTGCAAGTCTTCAAGCAAAGGCCTTCACTTTGGGGCGGTATCTTCCTAGCCCACATGTATCTCCATGCTTTTCCATTTAAATTAGATGAGGTAGCCTCTCCATTGCTATGGAGTCCTGTCTTTTGTTTAAGCACAAGTCTGTAACCTGATTTAACAGTATAATCACCCCCTTCTAAAGAAATGCCAAATGAATTTATCCATAGTGTCTTGCAAACTTAGAGGAATACTTGGATAGCCTCTGCCACATGCGGTAGAAAGGTTTGTTCAATGAGTTGTTTGTTCCATCTTTCATAGTCAATTAGCTGATTCACAGTTTGTAATTCCTCGTTAGAATTGAAAGTGGAAACTTTGAATCCTGGTTCAATGGGAATCCAAGGTTAATCCCAAATGCTGATTGTTGATCCATCCCCAGTAGACCATCTAATGCCACTAGCTAAGAGATCTCTGCCTTCAAGAATACTTCTCCATAAGAATGAAGGTCTAGACCCAAGATTAGCTGATAGAAAGGTTGTTCTTTTGTAGTAATTATGCATAAGAATCTGATTTACTAAGGATTGAAAATAATCCTCCAACACTGTTTGGCTAGCAAGGCTTGGTTAAACAGCCCAGATCCTTGAAACCCATTCCCCTAATAGCTTTAGGTTTACAAAATTTATCCCAGGACATCCAAGCTATAGAAGCCTCACCTATATTTTTACCCTACCAGAACTTGCTAATCATAGTCAGAATATCATTGAGAAGCTTCTTAGGTAGTTGAAATCACTGCATAACATATGCTGGAATGGCCTGAATGACTGTTTTAATCAAAACTTCCTTTCATGCATTAGATAGGTATAAAGATCTCCAGGTGATCAGTTTCTTCCATATCATGTCATTCAGATACTTGAAAATGTCATACCTAGACTTACCAATGATGAAAGGCAAGCCCAGATACTTTTCTTGAGTGCTTCCAATGAGGATCCCTAAAGTTTGAATGATAGGGCTCTTCACGAATCCTCCATATTCTTATTGAGAAAGATGCTTGACTTGGTGAGATTTACCTTTTGCCCAAAGAGCTGCTCATAGTGCCTTAGAATATTAGTGATTTCAGCAGCATTACATCAGCTTTGGAAAATAAAATGGTGTCATCAGCAAAGAAAAGATTGGACAAGAAAGGACCATCTTTACCAAACCTGAAAGCTCTATTGAGCACAGAGTGCTTGATAAGTGTTGAGAAACCTTCAGTGCATATGATGAATATGAAGGGAGACAAGGGGTCCCATTGCCTTATTCCTCTAAATGGTAAGAATCTGGGGAGGGTTGTCCATTGACAAGAACTTGAAAGGATGATGTAGTTACACACCTTAGAATAAGCTTGACAAAACTCGTAGGATAGTTCATTTTAAGAAGGACTAGCTCTAGATATTTCCAATCTACCCTATCAAAAGCTTTCGTCAAATCTAATTTGATAGCCATTTGCATTTCCTCTCATTTCCCACTACCAATCAATGTATGGAAAGCTTCAAATGCTGCTATAGCATTATCAGTAATAAGCTTGTCTTTCTGAAAAGCACTCTGGGATTGGTCAATAACAGCATATAGGGTCCTCTTGAGCCTATTTGCAAGAACCTTGGATAAAATCTTGTACACAGTATTGCTTAAACTTATATGCTTGAAGTCCTTGAGCTTTGAGGCCTGAGTGATTTTGGGGATAAGGGCAATAAAAGTGTCATTTATATCAGAAAAATCCACCCCATTAATAAGAGCATTTAGAATCAAAGAAAGAAGGTCATGCCTATAGATATGCCAATGTTTGTGCAAAAATATAGCGTGCATAACATCAGGCCCTGGGATCTTCTTGTCGGGAAGTCTCTTCAGGGCCTTAACCACTTCTTCCTCAGTGTAAGGTTCTTGCAAAAAACTGTGTTGCCTGTTGATGTAAGTCAACTAGATGATACTTTTTACGATATTTTATCCCCATTTCTCATGCATTTATTGATGTTTTCATATCAATTCAAGTCATTATTTGCTTAGTTTCATTCCAATGTGGAGATAGTAATTATTATATAAAATATCATGTTTTGATAGGTTTTGTACCGGTTATAGTAATTGGAGTGTCGTGCCGGGTTTACGCTTGGTATTTTGGTGTTGTATTGCAGGATTATAGGTTGACCAAGACCCCAAGTGACAACACGTGTTGATCCTACACACGTCTTTTGAGGGCTATAAGAGTGTGTTGGAAGCTGACGAGTCCAAACGAATCATTCGTCGTTAGCGTTTCTGCCGTAACCTATCTTCAAGAGACATTTGACCCACCATAGAGGCATTTTCTGCAGAAGACTTCTTATTGAGAGTTTTATATCTTCAAACAAGATTTCCAACGCATTTTGAATCACGTCAATTGGAGGACTACAACTCACGTTATAGCCGTTTTACTAAAATGCTATGTTGCAAAATTATAGAAGGGTTTACGGCGCGCGCCGAGACACCCCCGGTGCACGCCGGAACATCGCAATAAGCAGATTTTCAGCTTTTAAAATCGATTTTTGGTCATTTTATCACATCCATTCATTCCAACTTCATCTTCCCCAACTCTCTCCAACCCTTGGAGGCAAAAACCCGCCCCCATGGCTCTTCTAGCCAAAATCCCTCTCATTTAGCAATTAAATTTCCATTGTAAACATTGTAGAATTCTTAGTTTGATGTGTGAAGCATTTTGATTGGAGAAACACAACACTTTTGTGTATCTATCTCCATTGAAACACCTTGAATGTCGGATGAAGCTTCCAATTTCGAGTTCAAGCTTGTGATTGGTAAATTCTAAATCTCTACTTTGATTTAATTGTTCTTGTTGTTATGAATACTAGCTTTGACATGTTGGTATTTATAATTATGAGTGGCTAGTTTGTTCTAGCCGAGATAATGTTGTTGTGATAGCTATTAATCTCTATTAGTTGATTGAGAATGTTAGTTTGTAATTCATAGTTTCATGTGTTGTTGTTATCTTTTTGCAATATATTGCTTTTTGGTGTTGGATTGATCACCTAACACTTGTACACACATACTTAGTTGAGACTGAAAGGAGATGCTAAGTGTGGGAGAAGGGATAGGAAAACCAGAAGGTAAAATCGACCTTAAGTGGAACTCGTTTTCTTATCCGGGGAGTATTGACATTGTCATTGCATTCAAGATCTGAATCATGTTGAATCATTAGGTCTAGGGTTCTTAGACCAAGATGGAGGCATAGAGTAGTTTCATCCACTCGTATAAGGGGAAACTACTAGCTTAGGAGTGCACCGGTAACACACACTTGAACATTAATGGAAGGTTGGTACGTTCATTCCCATGATACTAGTAGAGAAATATTTGATTAATGCATTGTCTTGGCTAGGTTTTTATCATTTATCACCCTTTGTACTAGTATATTTTTAGATACATTTACCCTCTTGTATTATTGCGACTTAGATCAAGATAATAATAGCTTTTTGGTGTTCAACCTCACAATCCTCGTGGATACGACCTTGACCACTTACTAGACTACAATTGACCCGGTACACTGCCGGTAAGATTGGACACCTAAAAAAGTTTGATCAAGCTTTTTGGCACCATTACCGGGGATTGTGTAACGGTTGATACTTATACTAGCTTAAAAATTCTTGAGATTAAGTCAATCTTTTCTAATCTCTTTTCTATTTTGTTTTGGTGCTTACCTCTTTGGTAAGTTACCAAGTGTTATTTGATTGTGTTCTTGTTGTTTTTCTCTTGTAGTGGATGAACCATTCTCATTGAGGAAAGGCACCCGACACTCCCATCAATCCGGATATCAATACGTATATTAAGGATTTGGTTAAAGAGAAGAAAGGTAGTCAAGCTCGTCGTAGTTTGGAACTTGGTGAAGAATCTTCCCAAGCATCATCCTATCAAGAAGAAGAAATGGATGAGAATCTTGAGAATGCACAAGGATGACATAACCACGAAAAATGCCCTTTTTGAACAAAATCCCTTAAATCCAAATGACTATCCTCCACCACCACCACAAGAACCATATCCACAACCAATTCCTCCACCACCTTACAAGAACCATATCCATATGATCCACCTCCAAATCCACCCTACCAATATAGACCGCTTTGTGAGCAAGCCACTCAAAGAAAAAATCAAGTTCATAATCCTATTCGGCTACCTCACATTGATGCTAAAAACTTTTCAATCAAGTCTCATATGTTCGGTCTAGTGGAGAGTAGAGCTCAATTCCATGGAAAGGCCCATGATGATCCACATTCACATCTTTATAACCTTGAAGAAATATGCAATACGGGATTCCAAAATAGTGCTTGTCAAGAATTTACCCGTCTTGCATTATTTCCTTTTTCATTGAAGGGTCAAGCAAAGGAATGTCACTTCCCCACCATCACTTGCAATCATGGGATGACATAAAAACCGAGTTTTTGAAGAAATACTTTCCACCGGATAGATATTTGGAGTTGAAGGTAACACTACTAAAAAACCTCTTTGTAGTGACGAAAATTTCATGACGGGACGAAAAAACGGACACTAAAAGCTGAAGTTTAGATTTTTTAATGACTGTAAAAAATTGCATAGCTAAAAACGTAATTACTAGTGACTAATTCTTATTCCCAACACCCTTCTCCCACAAAACTTATCAATATTTTTATTTTAAGAAGGAAAAAAAGGTTTTCATTCTGATTGAGACGCTTTGTCTTTATCCTCAGTGCTCTTTATTCATCCCAAAACACGAAAGCTTCCTCCGGCTCCAGGACGTACGCGAGAAAATATACATTCAGGTCACTGTAGCGACCCATATTTCAAGTTAGGTCTGTTCAGGCCTGACATTTTTTTTAAGTAGGCCGTGCCTGTTCCACGGGATCGTGTAAATTTTCCACCAGATGGCGTGGAATTTGAATGGTTCACGTGGAAATTCAAATGGTGCCAAAAGTTGAATTTCCACGTGACCTGGGGGAAATTTTAATGAGGGCCACGTGGAAAAGCAAACGCAACGTGGAAAATTTCCACGGGCCCGTGGAAATCTTGAAACTAAACAGAGCCGTTTCTCTTCTTCTTCCTCACTTTGACTTCCTCAATTGTTATCTGAAAAAAATCGCCCCCACACACGAAAAAAAAAACGCACAGCCCCACACCCCCACATAATAATATGAACTCCATGGATCGATCAGTTTCTAGGATTAACAAATAAGGGAACTGTCTATCTACTTCCATAAATGGAAGGAATGGATTTCGTATCTGTGATAACACAGACTATTCACTCAATCCAGTACAATGCCAAGATGGGGTAATTCGATCACGACTCGTGTAATCCTTAACCGTCAAGTCAAACCTCATACCGATTCAAGCAGCTTGACCGTGATCACCTCGGGATTAAGATATATCCATAAATATGATCATCGATTGATTCGATAAGACTTCTCGATTACGGAATTATATCGTGAACTCTAATCAAATCGGTCCAAATTACCCCTATATGATATATCTATCATATATAAATGCCCCACTAGGTTCTCTTAACCGAAAGTCCGGATAAGACAATCACACCTATTGTGTTCGGGCGCATTAATAGCACGTTAAAGGAGAGACCCGATACTTTCGATTAACTTCACTACGGGCTAATTGTATTTTAAGTACATCTTCACTAACTCAATCCTCCCGTGTATATCCCATACACTGAGTTAAGTGATTACATAAGCGATATACTTTAGGATTTTCTGTAGTGTAAATACTATTGTCACATCGGTGAATATGAGAATAATAAATATGAATAATAATATCATTTCATTTATTAAATAAAACAATTACAAAATTGTCTTTCGGGCATTACACCTAACAGTCGCATGGCATTACCTTCAACTCTTCCATGAATATAATAAAAAACGGATCAAAGGGCGGCTTGAGACCGGAAACTAAGTGGTCGTAGTGTAACCACAGATAATCTTCGTCATCTCGACCGTAAGTCCACGACACGTTCGTTGCGCCCATATTGGCAAACCGGTAATCGACGGGTACGTCAAAGGCGGTCAACACCAAGGTATAATCAGATCGGTCTCGAAACTCCCTCCATCAAGCTATAAGATTGGTATCGGCCCGTTTCTGCTCCGCTAATTCCATCTTAACGGCGATGGACCTCTTTTTGGGAGGCCTCTTCTTTTTCTCGGGCCCGCCTGATGCAACCGTTTTCTTGGACTCTCTAGTTTTCCTGGATATAGAGGATTTTTTTGACACTTTGGCCCTTTTCATTTCCACGACTTCCTTGAACTCGGCCTCACGAGCAACTGCCCACTGAGGTATAATATTGTGACAGACATTAAGGAGGTCGCTGAGTTTCCATTCGTCATCATTGTCGACCTCACCCTCATTTGCTCCCTCACCAATGATTTCGACATCCTCTTCGCCTGGTCAGATCGACCTCGACGGCCTCTTCTCCTTCCTCGGCCATTTCCTCCTCGTCACTCGTACTAACCTTCTTCATGCTGACCTCCTCAGAGCCATAACCAGCGGCAGACCGAGCCTCTTCATCTGAATATGTGCCTTCTGAAGACATTCTGGAAAAGAAACAGGGCGAGGTGGATCAGTATAATCACCCAGACATGGAAATTGGGCCGAAGTGAGAGTAATCCCATCCCGACACCTCACCTCTCCATTTTCCTTAAGCAAACAACCCAGAAAAACCCCCCAATCTACCCAGAAAACCCCCAAGCAAAATCAGACATTTAAATTAACCATGGCAACTATCGGGGTGTCTGTCTACCAATAGATTTCTGGAAAAAAGGACACAAGCATATCGAAGCATGAAAGAATGAATTTAAGACATTCATCAGAAAAACCCTAAATCCTAGGTACAATTCTACCACATTACAACTCTTTAGCAAAGGATTACAAGAAATTAAAGCAAAATCGAAGCAGCAAAGCCGTAAAAGCATACGATTCCATACCTGATTGTTGAGACGGGAGTGAAAGTAGAACCTTTAGCCTGAATTGCTTGCTTGCCAGAGCTTATTTGATCTTGCCGGAGTTCTCTTGCTATACTTGCTGGAATTATTTCTAGGAAAAAGGAAAGTGTAAAAGTGATGGGGGAAGCCTATATTTATAGAGGAGAAATGGAGGGAAACGACGGTTCGGATTCGATATTCAAACGCCATCATTACCAGGAGCGGTTAACGAGTCCTCCTGGCCAATCAGAAAAGAGGACGGTTCACGTCAAACGTCGTGTTAATTAATGTAACCGAGTGTGACGTTTTGCGAACCCATACGTCCGTTACAGCTCCAACTGCTCTGGCCCCCACTGGCGGCCTCAACTCTACATAGCCTGTGACCTCAGATTGTTACGGCCAGCGGCCTCTCTTCAAGCGGCTTACGCCCCCCATTCAACGTGGCTTGCGGCCATCTAAACCCGATCACCTCATGGTACGGTATTTAAGCCCGATAGAGCATTATCGGCAATTAAGCCTATCCGCTACAATGCGCAGCATACAACCGGTAATTCACTACGCGATACTAACACTGGTTCATGCCCGATAAAGTGTTACCGGCGCCTAAGCCTGTTCCCTACAATGCACAGCATCTATCAGTAATTTGCAACGCACTGTCAACACTGATTTAAGCCCGATAGCTATCATCGGCATCTTCGTCACAAACGACGACATCAGGGTAACTTCATCTTTTTGGAGCTCTACTCGCGGCCTCTACAGGCACGCCAGGCACAGAGTAGGGGGCCATTGATATACCCGAACTGGATTGGGGCCCTGTTCATATAGATTGGGCCTATTCAGATAGCCCAATAACAGATATTGGGCCTCCATCCTCTTAGTCCTCAATTCATAAGCCGGATCCTACCCGCCGTTCATAAGCCGGGTCCTGTCCGCCATCTGTAAGCCGAATCCTGTTCGCTGATCGTAAGTCGAACCCTTCCACTCCTTGTGATTTCTATCCATATGGTCAAACTGATATCAAGACAAGACAAATATGAGTCCGACCTTCGAGCCCGTTGTCCGCCATACTTATCTAGACAGCTGGCCGGTCCACCTGTATTATGTATATGATTATCTCTAGTTATATACATTTAATTGTCTTCATAAACAGTCGACCGACTTAGTCCTAGCCTATATATATATGATCACAATGTAATAGAAAGTGACTGAAGAACAAATACAAACAGAGCTACACTGTCAATTTGTCGAATCCTTTGTGTTTGCTCTCATAAGCATCATTTCGGCCACCTTGTTTTTCATATCCGCCACCTTCTATCCGGAGAAATCATACATTTATAGCCATATATCCACGAAATACATCTGTTACTACAAATCTGGTATTCTTCGCAATATCAGTTTTGAATATTCAATTATATTTTTTAAACTTGGGATCTAGTTTTGAATATTCAATTAAAAATCCTTTTTTTTATGATAAGATATTAGCGTACCCCTTAAAAAAATATTTATTTTACAATTTAATTAATTAAAGCAATACTGCAATCTGCAGACTGCAGCCATGTATTTAGTGGTCCCACATATTTTAATTAATTAGGCATGTACTTTCCGGGTTTTGACCGGAAAGTAGTACTAGTAGTAGTTTATATGTGTCGAACTTTCTGTCGTCGCCATTCTTCATCTCTTTCCGGTAATAATACTTTTTCCCACGATTTGCTTTTAATTTTTTTTTTTTTTTTAAATCTTCATCGAGTAATCCTTTGTTCCACGTTTTGGCTGCCTCAGCCCTCTCAAGCACAAGTAATAAATTTTCTTTTTTAAACCGTGACGAAACCATTGAGGTTACTGTAATTTTGTCTTCGCCGTAACATATATTGCTATAGGGGATTGTCGGAAAATCGTTTTCTTTACATGTTTCTATATATGCATATACACCCCTAATCCTATTCAATTGTCTCTCTTTGTTTTTTTTTTTTTTTTTTTTTTTTTCTGATTATAGAGGTTTATTTTTAGGGAATTTATAAAAAAAAATTCAGGGAAATTTGTGGCAAGAAATTCTTTTTACATTTAGTTTATTGGAGCATGGTTCATGAGCGTTTTACTTGTTAATTTTGTGCTACTAACCTGGCAAAGGATGAATATTTCAATTTATTTTGGTTGTGACGACGCTTTAATTTCTCATCTGCATATCCTTTCTTTTATTGTTATTCTTAAAAAATATATATATCCTGGCAGCTTTGGCTGTGTCACCTTGTCCCCCAATAATGGCTTCACTTGAGAATGGATTGCACTAGCCTTTGATAGTGTCTTAATTTATTATTGGCATATATACTAAAAACACAGTATTCAATTTTTTTTTAATTTTTTTTTTATATATAGATCTTGTCTTTTGTTTGGGAGCTTTTAGATGATTTTAGTGAGCCCTGGTTGTTTTTAAAATAGCTGTTTTCTAAGTGATGGTTGTGGATGTGGTTCCCTTCTCTTGTTTTGTAGATTTCTCTGAGAAATGGCAAATTTGTCCGACCTTCCATGCGAAATGCTAGCAGAAATAGCTAGGCGTCTGGAAAAGCTTGAAGACTACATTTCATTGAAAAGCGTTTCCAAATCCTTGCGTGCTGCTGCAAAGGATGAGTATTTTGAGGGTCTACGGTTACGACAACAGACCCCCTATCTGATGCTTTCTGTCAGAGATGATGGCAATGATGATATCCGTGAGCTACATAGTTTGGTTGAGGGTGAATCAGTTATATCTTCTGTGAAAGCTCCCAAGTTTAAAGGCAAGAAGTGCTTTGAATCATTGGGATGGCTGCTATGCATCGAAGAAGATGGTAGCATGAGCCTCCTAGATCCTTTCACAGGCACCGAGATTCCCTTACCACATCAAAACACCTTTCCAGAATACGAATGGCCGCTTGAGATGGATCCGCATGTTTTTATCCAAAAGATGGTCCTTTCATCAAGGCCAAGTGAGACTTCGGACTTCATTTTGATGGTCATAGCTGATGGTGGTGGAAATTTAGCTTTTTGGAGGCCAGGGGACAAAGCATGGAACGTGATCAAGGACCGAAGTGGGAAGTTTCGTGATGTTGTGTACCTTGGCTGTGGACAATTTTGTGCCTTCGGTAGTCCGGCAATGGTTTGGGTCTTCAAGTTTTCCGAAAGTGATGACCATCATGTAGATGGTCGTATAGTTGCATATTTTATGCCAAAACATCTAACCCCAGATTATTTTAAAAGAGGCTTTTTTAATGAACTAGTGGACTCTAACCGGAAATATATCGTCAAAACTATTGATGACTCGTTGCTCCTTATTACAAGAAAAGCCCCAGATTTGAGTTCGGATGGTTTGTCTTATATTACTACTAAATTTCAAGTGTATGAAATTGATATAGTGATGGGGACATGGAAAGAGATCTATAGCCTGGGAAGCATGGCTGTCTTCGTTGGTCACAATTCTACCATTGCTGTGGATGCCTCGAGATTTCCTGGAACAGTAATCAAAGCCAATCATATTTATTTCACGGATGATGATTGGGAATATTATTACTATGAAGGACCAAAAGGCGGTGGCATGGACAATGGTATATATAATTTGGAAACGGGAACCATTGAGCCGGTTTATCCAGGAGAGCCGTTGTTCAGCAAAGCTTCTCCATCCACCTGGATTACTCCGCATTTTTAGTGCAGCTCTATAGTCTTCCATTCACCTGCTGTAAGATATAGAGTACATACGTTTATGAATTTGCTTTTTATATATTATTAATAGAGTACATATGTTTATGAATGTGTTGTTCTTTCAAGTATGCATATGGTCTTATGCGTTGGTGTTTAGTGTGGATGTTTTGCTATGGGAATTGGTGGTGGCCTGTTGATTTTTGTGCTTTGTTGGATGGCTCTAGTACCTATTCTCTTTCAAGCTTTGCTTCTTGGTTTGGTATTGTATTGATTTGGGTTGTGGCTTGATGGATTATGTGGTTGTGGGAGGGGGGGGGGGGGGTGGGTGGGGCTCGGTGATGGGGGAGAGAGTTGGTTAGTTGGTTACTTGCCGGAGGTGAGTCATGATTCAGTTTGGTTGCCTTTTTTTAAGCCTTAATTTGCTTCTTCTTAGATGCTTTTCTTTGTTGATGTTTTCGGCTGCTTGGTGGCTATCCTAAACTGGCCTCCATTTAGAGTTGTCTATGTGTAATCGGAATGCCCTTGACCGTGTGAAAAAAAAAAAATCATATAACAACTTTGTTTTTTGTCCGCACGTAATTTTATTTGCCTGATCGATGGAAATAATATATTGTATTAGAGGTATAATTGGTTTTATTTCATGTATTGCATAATAGATGGAGATAGGTAAAGCTTTTTTACGTGATTGAACGTAGAACGGAATCTGGGTTAATTTTCAAAACCACAAGAACTAGTCAATAATATAATGTTTTAGAATGGGATAATAGAGACACACACATCTGAATCTTAGTTAGGTAATGTGATCCTAACTGAATCTCTCTCTCCAGAAATATTCTCTCTCTAAGTTGCTATCGAGTTTTCATCCTCTGGTTTCTCCTCTTGAGTTTTTGGGCCGGCACCTATGTTTTCTACCTTTCTTGTTTTTTTAGTGTTTTTTTTTTTTTTTTTTTTTTTTTTTTTTTTTTTTTTTTTGTATATCTGCTCCAGATGACAACCATTTCCGGGGTTTCTATGGTTGCTCCACCCCCTTCCCTGTTGGTGGCCTTGCATGTCCTTTTTGCGACGATCGATGGTTTGTAGTGGTTGGGTTCTGTGGGAAGTTTCTTGGCGGGTGGTGGTTGTCTGGTTGGTGGTGGTGTCTTGGTCGCTTCCGGCTTTTTAGCTCTGCTTCCGGTTCAGGTAGTGTTTCACTGGTTGTGGTTTAATTCTTCGGTGCTTTTGTCCTCCTTCTCTTCTGAGCTTCGTCGTCTCTTTTGTGGTGGTGGGTGCTGGATTTTAGATGCCGGCAGTGGCACTTCTTGTAGTCCGCTGTTTTCTTATTCGGGAGAGGATGCTTTTCTTTCGGGCTCTTCGTACCGTGCAGTGACAGCAAGTGGTAGAGCGACTCAGCCGGTGGTTATCTGTTTTTGGGTTGTTTCAGTCCTATTGTTAGTCTCTGTTCTCTCTCTCTCTCTCTCTCTTTTCTTGAAGGATTTTTTTTTTCCTTTCTTTTTTTTCTCGTTGGCTTTTTCTATTGTTTCTTGGTCATTCATGTATAGTCAATATCGAGGTTCCATGTCTGAGCTCTTCTTTGTCCTTTAAATAAATATTCCTCTTTTCTGCTCAGCATGTCTCATTTGTGTCTTTGTTTGGCTTTCGTTTCTTGTTTTGCGCTAGTAGTTTTGTTACATTTTGTGTTTTTACGGTCCATGGTTGTGGGTACGTATTTCCCGGTTGTTTTCCGACGTTAGTCCGGTTTATTTGTGGGAAAAAGAAAATCTTGGATGAGTCTACCTTACTACCTACATCGCGATGCCACTCTTATAGGAGAGTGATGTGTTCACGGCATCATGCGTTGTATCCTAGGTGTAGAACAAATGAATGATAGAACAAATTGTAGGATAAAACATAGATTGGAATGTAAATGTAACTAGGAAATTTTATTTTATACTACCTTCGTCTCAAAATATTAGTCATTCTGGGTGTCTTTTTTTTTTTTGCAAAGAATAAGAAAGTGATTGAATGTCATAAATTTAAAAGGTTAAATGTCTAAAATGCTCATCGACTATCATGAATGCACTATTGTTAAGTAAAGAAAAGTTGTTAGATTGATAATAAATTAGGAGTAAGATGGAGAAATGAATAATAAATGTTGCATTGATAATGTAGAATGATTTATATTGTGGAAGAATCTAAAAAAGTAGAATGACTTATATTTTGGAACGGAGGTAGTAGTAATTTTTTTTTAACTGAAATTTTATTAATGGAGCTAGGAATAAGTTTATGTAATATGAACATATTGTCTAGCTAAATGAATTGATAATTTGAAAGAGTGATTTATGGTCAATTGTCTTTAAATATAAAGTTATGAATGCATGCTTACATCTTCTCCGTGAAATATTATGTGTTTTTGATTGATGCTTCATATGAGTTTACTAGTAAGAGCAGGCACGTGCCCAGCACGGTGCGGCTCATGCTATATGATTTAACCTATTAAGTGTATATGAATTATGAAGTTAAATACAATTTGTTAAAGTAGAATAGAAAATAGTGTGTATGAATATGCCACATCTCAGTAAATATGCAATCCTATTAGAAAAGGATTGTGTAACATCATACAATTTGACTGCACATAATATAGTAAATGATGAAATTAAGGCCCCAAAGTTATTATACATAGCATTCCGATATCAATCATTTCACATGATGACAATAAGGCTTCTTCCTTGAATTTGTTATGACATTTGTGCCCATGCTAAATGTTTTAACTTATCAAGTGCCGAAAGAATTATTAAGTAAAATAATGTGCAACTAAAATATCATTCCGTTAATGATGCAATTTAGCCCCTCATACATATTATATATAACATTCCGATGTCATACATTTGCTACATATATTCACACATTAAAATGTGATACAATTGAGTCCTCAAAAATGGATCAATTTAACTCAAACCCTTCTTCTAAAATAAATATAAAAAAATAAAAAAAAACTTTTCTGGGCTGGGCCTGCCATGAACAATAAAAATATATAAAAAAAAGATTGGGCTGGACTTTTGGTCCGATGAACAGTAAAATGACGGACTAATAAAAAAAAACACGTGTGACTCCCAAAATCCCTCCCAACCCCTTTCCTATTTAATTCGACATATGTATCTCGAGATATATATATGTTATACTGAATTTTTTTCCATGTTACCACACACATTGTCCTTATGGGTATATGAATCATGTCTTGTATTTCTAAATATATCTATCTCGTCAGATATATCACGAAGTATATGTGTTTTACCGAGAACCCAGCGCCCAGCGGTACATATAAACTATAGAATAATATAAAATTTAATCGTAAGAGAAGGAATAACCTCAGAACGAGTTCTAAACATCGATAATCGAAAGCTTGCTACATAAGCGAAATGAAGAAAATTTTAACTCATACAGTTAATAACGTAGGAATAAATTAAATAATAAATTGTAACTCCGAACCATCAATTAATTAATTAAGCAGATACACACCCCATTCACTATACTGTCTTGTCTCCGCTTGATAAGAACACAATTTCTATATTTTATATTTTTATTAATCTAATTCTTTTCTGTTACTGTACACTCTCACATCTTTCCATTATATATATCCAGCTTTCGTATGTGTGTATATACAAAAACGAAAGAGAATAACAGGCTTAAACACAAAAGGCCCAATGCTCATCGAAATGAGAAAGGAAAAAAAAAAAAAAAATGAGGGCTGGATCAATGTAAGGCCCAAGCTAAATTTGCTTAGAGAATTTAGGAGGAAGCTCAAAAAATTCAGCTGAGGAACACGTCACCCAATTTTATCCTTTCTTATATGTAATAGACTAGTGGCTTCTGAACCGTGCAAGGCACGGTTAATGCCCACTGCAGAGTATTAAGAAATCTATGTTTGAGGCGGGCAGATGGTTTCAATTGTAATGTTATATATGTAAGCATTATTATTGAATGGGGTTTTTTGACGCAGAAAGTATGTTGGGTAATGTTATTAAAGACGTCTAACTTGGGCCAAATATATGCAATTTTAAAAGAAAGATCACATGTGTACAAAAGTAAGATATGATAATACCGACCT
Source organism: Gentiana straminea (assembly GCA_036785695.1). NCBI lineage: Eukaryota > Viridiplantae > Streptophyta > Magnoliopsida > Gentianales > Gentianaceae > Gentiana > Gentiana straminea. Next base: position 1,728,809 of record JAVUPR010000415.1, read on the forward strand.
CAATTCACATAAGAGCACAACTTTCACATACCAGCATATAACTTACATAGCAAAAAAGAGCAAAAACCCGGAGAGAAAAAAAAACCACAAACAAGTCGATGATACACTGCATAATGCATAAACACTCCTTTCTTTACTTCGAGTCTCCGAGCTACTATTGACAAACATTTAACTTCAAGTCTTCAACTACGAGGAATCGGGGAGGAAAAAAGAAAAGGGCTAAAGAGAAGAATATTACCTATATTTTGTTGTTTAACACACATGCACCATCAAATCAACCACCAACACTTCTTAAATTTCCTGGAAACATTAAGAAACAAAAGCAAAAAGAAATCAATAGTATTTATATAAAGCTATTTGAGGAGAAAAAGCTTATTTAACCCCAAACCCAAAAATGCAGAATTTAAAATTAACACTAACCATCCAAATTAACTAAAATGGTAACTTTGAAATAAGTATTGCAAAAAAAAAAAAAAAAAAACAGGAAACCGGTAAGAGTCCTAGGAAAATAACAAATAGCAGGAAACCAAAAAAATTATTGGGTATTCACAGCAAAAATTTATGATTACGGCCATCTTCCTGTGAGTAGAGTATCATTGTTTCATATTTATATTTCAGTATGTATAGTATAGGTATTATATACATAAAAGAAGCATGAAAGAGGAGTTGAATCTCAAATAAAAATAAACCTTATGGTCTCTGTTGCTTTTGTGTCCAAGGGAAGACCACCAAACAAAAATCTCAAATGACGAAAAACAACCATGCTAACTATTCAAGCAAGTTCGCTACCAGGAAAGAGGAGTTGAATAAATCTTGAAATAAGTTTCCTTCCTTTAGAATGAGAAGCTAACCACATAAAATAATGTCATCCATGGGAGCTAAGTTAACAGCACTGTTACTCTTTCCAAGCTGATCGAAGAAAGGCTGCAAAGCCTTCTAAGAGGACTTGCCACGTCTGCCTGAGCTGGGAACCACTCGGCTGACTGTACAGCAATAGTCATCAAATATGTGAATTTCTGCATTATGTGCCTGCCGTTTAAAGCTCGCCACCAGATAAATGTACAATACGGTCCAAAATCTGATGCAGCCCAGGATAAACACAAAGTTCTTCCTTCACATTCCACTGTCTTTTTATCAAGCACTTTATGAACGGTGCATTTGACTGCCTTTGGTATATGATCGTCATACTGTGGCTTAATAATTACCTTCAAAAAAGTAGGAGGCCTCTATAAACTATCATCAAACATATAAAAAAAGAAAACGAAGACTGGCGGAAAGCTTACCCAGTGTTCAAAAGCAAAAACCTTCGGATACAATGTTATTGAGTCGGTAAAGAACCTGCTCCCAAAAAATGCATCCAGCTTACTGAACGCGGATATATTAATTTAATGACCAAGTAACTTTTCTTGTGAACTTTCCTGAGAAAAGATGAAGTGTATATGGTATTTTAAATAGACTAACCATTTAAGAAAACAACTTTATTCCAGAGAAATTAAATCGAAGAAAGGTTGATGTAACAGAATTCAAAATCACAAGGCCAGAGATAAAGATAATGTAAGCCTACGCGACTTACACGTTAAGAAGTAAGAGACAACATATATATTCACAGAAACCAAAACACCCTTAGAAGCTTCAATTCTTAGCTTTTTCAATCCGATATTTGGAAGTATTCTCTCTCATCTTTAGCTTCCCCTAACTAAAATGGAGAAAAAGGAACGGTGATATTAAAAATCAATTGATACATAGTAACATAGACCTTTCAAAAGTAGAGAATTTTAAAATCAGAAACATTTTTTTGAATCAAGCAAGAATAATAATAACAGAAAAGGAAACATACCAATGACTTGAGTAGGCAACATTGTTGTTTAACAAGTTACAATAGGTGAAAAATTGTTCTATTAAAGCATGAATCCCTTAAATTGATCGACATAGTGCACCATGGGACACCACTCAAACAGATATATATAGCCATGGCCCCGACATGATTCATAAAGTCAACAATTTAGGGATCATGAGAAAAACCACCAGTTGTAATCTGTGTTTTATCTAGGTAAAATCTGAGCCCTGGAAACCTATGTTCAAATGCTTTAATCTGATCCCCTAAGGAATTATTAACCTCAGACGCAAGCCTAATAACCTGAAAATTGTGTAAACGTACTTGATCCAACGAATATAATCATCCAAAGGAGACAAACAATTAAAGACTTTACCTGACAAAAGGAAATAAGCGTACTTGATTGTTTTCTTCAATGATCCTACCCATAAGATCAAGAAAAATTTGGGTCAGCTCATACCGTGAGAAGCCACATCAAAAGCTTCAAAGTTGAGCTCAGATTTCTCTTGATTTTTCTTGATTACATTCCTAAATGCATTAATCCCAGCCTCTCTGTTGATATTCGTGCAAATTTAGCCTTTGACATTGAAGCTCTGGTTCAAAATTCACTTGAGCAGCTCAGCAATTTTGCAAGTAAACTCAGCAGCCCAATGAAAGGCCCATGAAATTGATTACTGTTATGGCCAATTATTGGAAAAGGAATGAGTTTAAAAAGGACTCTATGTATATTAACTTCTCCTCAAATCGTACACCAAGCTTAACCTAAGAATCCAACGGAAAGTCAAAGGCAACTTGAAATTGGAGGTTCTTGAAAGTAGATTAAGGGTTAAGCTGTGCATATGCCTCTGATTTTGACAGCATTTAAGACGGATAAATAAATAAAAAAACGAAAATGAAGGATGAATAATGAAAGTTTTGTCGACCTGTCAAGCATTTCCTTGCTCTAAAATTTGTAGACGTGTAACCAAATCTCTTGTTCTCCTAATTTTGTCGAATATACACGTGTTCTAATTATCTAACCAACAAGAAAAATACTAATCGGAGCTAAGGAGGAATTGGAAAAGCACCTGAAGAAATAAGATTAATTGCTGAAAAGACTCAAACTAAAAGGCAACGGAAAGAAAATACACCCAGTTCACATGCACAGCTAGCACAATATATGTATAATCACGTAAGGAGAAGGACAAACCTGCAGGAATTAACAGTTTGATTAAACAGCAAGCACACATTCTGGAACTGTATAAGATCTTAAACACAAGTATATAATATTAGCAGCTGAAAGCATACCGTTAAAAGTCGTCACTTTCATGTTCATACCTACAAACATCACAACATTAGGAAGACCCTCACATAAAATATCGCCATACTCTTTAGTCTTTTCTTTCCACAACCTCATCACCGTAGGAGTTTTTTTAGAAAAACAAAAAAGAGCAAAGTAAATAAGAGCACACCATTAAATATATATTAAGAAGAATACAACGGCAAAACATACTTGGTATCAACAACAACAAAATCCTGCGCAGTCAAATCCTGACGATACAAATCCACACCAACTTTTTTCTCGTCATAAGCTTGCACAATCAAAGCTTTAATATCTATTCACCGAAAGTACATATCGTATTAGAATTTAATCTTCAAGTGAGGGAGCAAAACAGAACAAGAAATAGAAAAGTAAATGCTTATTGATTGGCATTTCACGATCTTCATAGCGGAACATCTTTGATGTGGCAGATTTGTCTCTCTCTTTGCTGTCAACGTATATAAAAGTTTGGAACATCAGAGCAAATGCATTGTATCGTATTGATTAAAGAACATCATATACACAATTTTTTCAATACAGCTAAGCTTAATAACAATGTACCTGAAAAACATAATAAAATAATCTTAAATTCAAAGCAGAACAACAAACTAACATATTCAATGTAACAGAACTTCCTTATAAACAACATTTCTTGCTTTCTTTCTACTGTTTGATTCCATCCCTGTTCTTATTAGTTCATCCATCCCATTGCTACCTTCTTTTGTGCCAACCATAATTTCTTTAGGCAAACATGTTTTTCTCTTTGCTATGAATTTTTAGAACAATTTGAAATAATATAGCAACGTCAATGCAGTTGAATGACCAAACAGAAGCACATACATTTTTATTTTTAATAGAGACAACCTTTGTATCATTCTTATATGAATCACATAACAACTAAGCTTTACAATAAAACACACCAGTCTTTAAAATAGGCTCAACCTGATAGTCCTTTATAAACAACATATTTTGCTTTATTGTACAGTTTTGTTCAAAAATGCTGGCTTCTTTGTTCAGGGGCATGAGTATCTAAATATTTAGGCTTTTCTAGTTTCTTTGGTCTCATTAGCAACAGAAAACCTAATTTCCTTAAGACATGCACACTAAAAACGAATAATCGTCTCAAACACAAAGCAAACAACACAAAAATCTCAACAACCAAGAAAGAGTACTTAAATAGGAAGTACCATTTGCGATGCCATTGAAATAAAGCAGCGAACACGTGGTGCGGAAACCAATAACTTATCCTATCCAGATGAAATCCAACAACTATCCTGTAAAGAAGAAACCAAATAAGTAAGAACACATACATACCAACATACAAACACATAACTACATACAAAAACATTACCAGACAACATTAATAATCTCAACATGTAAACTGATTTTTCCAAGGAAGCCATGAGCCTTTGATTAAACTAAATTCCCTGAAATATTTTACTCTTTTTTAGATCTAAACCATTTCCTCTATTGTTTTACATATATACAAACCAAAACTCCCAAACCACAAGATGAATACCACTAATATACAAAACAACATTTAAGGAAACAATAATAAGACTAATACATGATTGCAGGACCAAAAAATAAACCAGACCTGTAGTTCCTACAACCCCCATATTATCAGCATCTAACTGAAAATTCAGCAGATAGAGAACTACTTGCAGACTCCCATACAGTTATCAATTGTGTATGAATAACAAAATTAGGTTGTTAAGCTCTTAACAACCTAATTTGAACATATTATCATGAGAAATATTTATTAAAAGTAAGGAAAAGGCGACAACTCCATCTATACACAATTCCAAAGCAAGATCCGCTAATACCAAATCCAACTTTTATCCAAAAGCATCAAAATATGTCCGCTTTCGAATAGGAAAAAAGAAAAGAAGAGTAAACAACAAGAACAACAACAAGAACAACCAAAAATTAGAAGATATTAGAAAAAAATATCGATTACTGTAAGGCTCAGATAGGGGATAACAGCTTTCAAAAGATCAATTGTGTTCAAACATCACTCCATGGCTGCGAACCAAGAAGCAAAACCCAAAAGGGCTTCGCCAATCAAGGTCGCCGAGCCAAGATATTGATGAATTTCTTCAAGAAAGAAGATCGTATGTTATCATCCTAGCCCTACAACCAGCAGAAATATGACTGAGTAATCATTTTCGGCGTTGGTCATATCAAATCATCAGAAAATCAAGGGTCATTACTTCCCTGATTTCCTTTGCCTAACAGAAAGCATAGAGGCACGAATCAGAGCAGAAATCCATTCAAATCAGCATAATAAAAGATAGATAAACGAACTGATAAGGAAAGAATGCACCTTGTCGTGAAATAGATTCGAAAGCCTTCAAGTCAGAGCCTTTGTGTATATACACGTTGCTCAAGGTCAATGAATCGGCATAAAGGTGGAACCTTTACAGCAGCAAACCTTCCATAGAAGGTTCAAACACAGAATCAAGGCAGATATCAAGTTCAAATCAGTGTAATAAATGGAAATACAAGCTATAAACAGAAAAGTTTCACCTTGCCATAAGTTTGACTGCAAAACCTTTAAATCAAGGATTAAATGCTCGAATCGAATCCTTCCTTCTATGGGTTGCTCGTATCTCAGAATTGTTTGCAATTGTTTGCCAAAAACATATCCCAAAATACGATTAAGCAAAAGGGCCTGATGGAAATACGGTTTTTGAAAAAATTGGCAAGGTGAGATATGGAAATACGGTTTTTTTACGCACGTTGTCCACCGCTAGCATTTTCTTGTTGGCGAAAGGGCCTGATGGAACCCACGCTCGGAACCCTCCTCTTGTCTCATATCTAGATCGGAAATGCCTAACAGCTGTCATGGTAAAGAGTAATTTCGTAATTTGAAATAACGCATGAATTTTGTTTTCATATATTTTCGATTGTTGATTTCAAACTTGTAGTGTCGATGAAAAAAAGGAATCACTATTACAATATCGGGTTTTTTTTTTGACTGAAAGCCGAAGTTGTTTTTAGGTGAAAAAGAAGAATGGGAAAAACGTACCTAGAAAAACGGAACAAAAAAAATCGTACGGAAACAATTTACAAAGGAAATGATGAAACGATGACAAAGCTATTATATAAAAAAAAACTGATGACAAAGGAAAGGATGAAACGAAAAACACACACGTGCGTAAAAAACACACATGTGCTAATATAGGAAAGCAAAAACAAAAAAAGGGAGAAGCAAAACAAAAAAAACCTAAAATGCAAAAAATAAAAAAAATATCCGCCACGTGTCGGCATAAGGGGACTTGCCCCTTGTCTTTGTATAAGTAAGTATAAGTAAGTAAGAAAGAAACGCATGAGCTCACTCATTGATATATAAGCGCGAGCCAAACTTGGTTTGTTAGGATGTACAGACAAACGATCACTAACATTACAGCTTCGCACATTGATTAATAACAATTATTAACTGACATGTTTGACATGTTAATCAACTTTATGTTTTGTCTCGGGTTTATGTCGGTTACATACCTGGATTTTTCTTCGTGTATATGGATAATCTTGTTGAAAAATATGAAAATTCGCATGGTTTCATAAATTGTTACCCCGTCGGCAAGCTTCTCTCTAGTGAGAAAGACTTCTCCAATACAGGATGTATTGTTTCTGATTGCAAGAATCTATTATTAATGCTTAGAACCATAGTTATCAGACCCGGCCTAGTCATTGACCTGGAAAAGACACCGGGTCACCGGGTCAGTAGTTCAACCGGTGGGTCACATCATATACTTAAAAAATATAATTGAATATTCAAAACATAAAGATAAAATAAAATATGACAACCATAACTATTTTCAAAATACTCCAACAAACACAATTACAAATTAGATAACATAAAATGCTCAAATGATTATCTGTTGTGCAAGTTAAAGTGCAAATAATTAGCCTTTTCTTTAGGTTTAGTATTGTAGCTACTGCTACAATTTCTTACATTCTTAAAAAAAACACAGCAATACATTCAATCCATAATGAAAACAAGCTCATTATCTTCACTTCAAGTTTTCGATCGTAAAAAAAATTCAAAAATACCCCTAAATACCAATAATTATTTCCTAAAAAACAAAAAATGATACATATTGGTGCACGATTTTTTTTTTTTTGGTGAGAGATCTCCTCGATGTTCTTTTTTTTTTGACAAAATTTGCTCGATGTTTTGAGATTTTTACTATTTAGAACTGAAGTTTTTTTTAGAACCGGTTGAGGGTGAATGAAATCCTGATGACAAAAAAAAAAAAAAAAAAAAAAAAAAACTGGGATGATGGAAAACCGCCTAGGTCACCGGGTTGATCGGTCCGACAGCCGGGTCGACCGGTCCGACCGCCGGGTTGGACGGGTCAGAACGGTTCACTTGCTTAAACGGTCGAATACTTGACCCGGACCGGGTTTGGGACCGGGTCACCAGGTCGACCGGTTCGACCGCCGTGCCGGGCCGGGTCTGATAACTATGCTTCGAACATGTTTCTGTTTCTTTTGTTAAAACATCAGGAAATTGGATTGCCTCTGGGCCTTGGGCCTCGGGGCTCGGCTAAATATTAAGCCCAATAACTAATTGTACCGAGTGCTTACCTCAATCTCAAAAGAAAAAGTCATTTGGACACTGATGTTGTGTTTGTTTTGCAAAGAGTTTTTTTAGGGAGGTTTTTTTACATCACCAATCATTTATTACAATTCTCCCACCAATCAAATCTTCAACTACAAATAAAAAAAAATTAAATCATCTCTCATCATTTCACTTTATCAACTTTATTACTTTTTTTACCATGATTTTATTCATTATTCTACTTTATTTCACCAATCATTTTATAATCTACACAAATTTCAAAAAAACATCTTAACTTTCTAATCATTACTTCAATCACTTTATCTAATAAAACCCCAAAAAAAACTCCAACCCAAAACAAACACAACCTGAATGATTTTTTTTTTCTATTGGCACCCCAGTTTTACTACTTGCACCAACTTTTTTAATTATTTTTTTCTACCTCCGGCATCATACATATAATCTTGTTTTTACTTCCGGCACCACACAAGGAACGTCGATATCAACGTCAGTGGACTAAAGTTTCTAAGATGTGATACGTTTATAGCGTAAACGTCGGTGCCACTGACTTTCGTTTTTAAACAGCAACGTCATTGACACTGTTGTTGCTATTGAAAACGACACAGACGTTGCGTTCATTAAAAAAAATCGTGATGTCGAAATAATTTCTTGTGGTGCCGGGAGCGATAGGGTGCCAGTAGTAAAAATAAGGTGCCAATAGACCCCCATTTTTTATAATAAAAGCAACACTTTTATTAAAGGAACAGCAATGTCAATGACACTGTTGTTGCTATTGAAAACGACACAGACGTTGCGTTCATTAAAAAAATCGTGATGTCAAAATAATTTCTTGTGGTGCCGGGAGCGATAGGGTGCCAGTAGTAAAAATGAGGTGCCGATAGACCCCAATTTTTTTTTATAATAAAAGCAACACTTTTATTAAATGAGCCTTTAAAGGCACAACTGTTTTTCTACTTGGACTGGACTTTAACTTAACTACTATTTTTTTTTTCTTTTTTTCTTTTCAGAAACGAAATACCTAAACTACGGGGAGGGGGGATCGAACCCGAATCTTACCACAGGAGCCCGGGTAAACCTCTAGTGGAGACCACTAGGGTATGAGCCTTGCGCATTGACTTAACTACTCGCAACATGCTCATATACATATTTTTATATATAAAACAAAAAAAAAAGCATATATGTATGTAATTATAAACGTATACATACATTATATTATTAAATGTATGTGTATGTATCTATATATTTACCGCTAGAGTAATTACTATATGAAATGTTAAATTTTTTTCATTGAGTCTGTATGTTCATTTTTTGTCGTATATAAAATATTTTACATTGTCTCAAAGAAAAAAAAATTTACATTAGAATTTTTTTTTGGTTATAATTTTACATTTAGATGTCATAATTTAGATATCAAAAAATTTACATTTAGATGCCATAATTTTAAGGCTATAAGAAATTTTTTTGTCAAAAGGACATCTTATCACTGAAAGTGAATTACGTTGGTTTTGTGTGCAAAATCAACGTAATTCAATTTCACTCATGAAATGTCTTTTTTAACAAAAATCATTTCTGATAGTCGATTTTGTCTGACATCTCTCCTTTAGCGAAAAATTCAAACCAATGGGTCAGATACATGCTCAATATCAAAATCAAGGGAATACTCAAATGCACCAACTGCATCGGGCGCAAAAACCATACCAACTGAATCTCGTTGTTAGTGAATTGGATTGCTCGTGAGTTATTCGGACTTTACTCGTAAAGAGGTTTGACACGATTCAATTTTTTCGAGTGCAAGCTCAAGTTGAGCTACTCGAATAATTAACCGAGCCGATCTTGAGTTTTACAATATAGTAATTGAGTAACTCGCGAGTTAATCGAGCTAGATTAAATAGTTTTTTAATTTATTATTAGATACTTATTTATAAATCATAAATTATTATCCGAGTTGAATATTGGATGGGTCGAGCTCGATCTAGGCAGATTTTGTAAAAGGTAATTGAATTCCGATAACTTATCGTGCTGACTGGCCGACTCGAGCTATATCGAATACTTAACGACCGAGTTTGATCTTTCCATTTTGGCCAATCTATATCGAACACTTAGCTAGTCGAGTTCGATCTCACCTTTTTATGGCTTGATCCAAGTTCCGAACCCAATTTATTTTTTTTGTCAGGTCGAGCTCAATCCCTAGGGGACTCAACTCGACTCGATTACACCCATACGTCCAAACCACAACAATAGAAATTAGAGTAAAAACAGGATTTAGAACAAGAAAAGAAATTAGGGTGGTGATACATCCACTACACACTATCTTTTGTGGATATATCATTTTCCAAGAAATTGGAGTAAAAAGGTTGCAAACACTAGATCATGTCACCTTTCCTAGGGAGAAGACTTTCTAAATATCAACACTTTTGAGGTTGAAGTTGTTATGACGGATCGATCAAGAAGTGATGGTGATTGTAAGTAAAGACAATCAATTAAGAAGTAAACAAACACAGAAACAAGAAGAACACAGATTTAACGTGGTTTCCGGCAATGTGCCGACTACTCCACGGACAAACGAGGATATTTTATTATCACGGGAAAGTTACATCAAGTTACAATTAATACATATGGTATTTATAGCCTTGAGAATCAAACCCTAACCGACTTAACAGCCAGAACCGGACAATGACTGAAATACCCCAAAAGTAACTTCATCAAAAAGGAAAACCATGCAGCAGGCGTGTTCCCTAAGTTTGCTGAGAATCAGCAGACTCAACTCCAGCAGCCTTAACTTCAACAGGTTGATTAACCCTATTGATCTGCCATGGCTGAACACCATATCACAGTTTCCACACCAGACTCAACAGAGTATTACACTCAGCTGACCAAACTCAGTAGCATAGTTTAAGTCACCATTACATAAGTCATCTTAAGCATTCTAATAGGCATAGCCTTACAAAGGGTTAAACTCACCTAACATTACAACATTAAAGGGATCTACACATTCAATTCTGGCTATAACTAAGCCCTTAATCAACGGTGTGACGCCCCGTTCCAGGCACCGTGTCCTTATCCGAAAATGAACGCTCGGCACGTATATAATTTAATATTTAAATCAATTATATACGTAAGCCTTACGTAATTACATCAGAGTTAAAACGGAAATGAAACGACACGGGAAACTTAAACGACAACAATGTCGAACAGACTAAAGAAAAAGTAAATGTTGTTCCCAACAACATTTAATTTCAAAGAAAGTACGAGTGACTAGTGTATTTATTACAACCATTAGCTTAGAGGACAAACATAAAAGATAAATAAAAATTTCAACTCTCGTCTCTCAAGACAAATAAATAAAATAGCAAAGTAAATTCCAAGCATCAACATAGGCACTACTCCTCGTAATAAACGTCATCATCATCATAGTAACCTGAATCAACTTCTCGGGGTGAGAAACATACATAAAAATAAAGGGGTGAGTACATAAGCACTTGGTAAAGAGTAGAAGCACCGAATTTAAAACACGTAATAGCACATAAGTTATCATTACTACCACGTATGTATAAAGACTCACTCCCCTCTACAAGTCTCACTAGTAAAACTCAACCAAACAAAGGGTTTGTTACACACAAGGTCTAAGAACACTTTGCATGGTGACATTGCACCACGACATTTCCTCAACTCCTCATATGGCACGGCTGCTACCCATGTGGGAGACTACCCAGTCCACGCAACGGCTACCTTTGTGGAAGGGTAATAGTCCCAAGCTGCAAAACAGAAACGTGTCTTACCAAAGTCCAATGTGTTTCATCTTTTAGACTCCAAATATGTAAGTGTGTATTTTAAATCTAACCTCCTGTGTTCATTACACATAAAAGTTTCTCTAAGGACTTCTAGTCCTAGACCATTCTGCACTATACTACCTATCACATTGAACAGAAAGTGATGGCTACTAAGCACAACACTCCACATAGCTAAGAGTTATTTTCCGGTGCTCCCGTGTTTCTCCCCGCAGTGGGTCTCCACACGGTGCTGTGTCAAATACACCAGAAACCATACACAAAACTATGTCAATTAACATATAAGACTTATCACAATACATATTTAAATAAAAGATAGCAGCAAGGAATAAGTATTTTTTTTTTTATATATATTCATAACAATACACAACTAAGCCAAGAGAACAACAGTGAAACAATCTTCTTCTTTTTTCCAAAAGGAATCAACACAACCATAAAGCCATTTTTTTCATTCTTTTCCAAAACAGCTGATACGGTACCATACACCATCATTTCTATTACATCATTTATACTAAAAAAAAGACTACACATTACGAATTTAGATATACTAGTAAAAGACACGTTCGTTGCACGTGGCGTGTCTTTAATGTGTTTATTATTATTGTATTTTTTGTTAACTGTTATATATTGCTGGGGTTAATTTTTGAATTTGTAATACATGTCTTGTTGTTGATTCAAATTGGTCTTGATAAGCCAACAAAATTGGCCCAGTGGTAATTACGGTGGCTAACCTGAATGTTTTGAGTTCGGCCACCAGACATAATTCCAGCTGCAACTCCTGATGTTGCTGTTGCTATAACTATCTTTTGTCTTCTTCTTAGATTTGCTAGCAGAGCCCTGTATAAATATATTTTTCCTGTGCCGCCAGGTCAATCAATAAAGAATACGGCACTCTGGCCATTATCCACCTTGTAAAGAATTTTTCGGAATATACGTTTTTGTTCAGGATTAAGACTTGATTCTAAATCATAATCTTCTTGCGGAATCCCTATCGACAATTCGTCATGAATATCTCTTTGTAGGTTTTCTGCAATGTTGTTGCATTCTTCTTCTACACTCAGACTTGGCAAGTCATAAAAGGTCAAGTTTTTACCCAGCTTTACAGAAAATAATTATAGATTCCAAAGTTTTTGCCATAATTGAATTGGCCGACTTTGTGCCGTCTCGCATGAAATCTTCTGACATGGTTCCCAATATGTATCCCACAATTCTCGAACATTTGTTGGTTGGCAATAAACTAATAGTGTTGCAAACTGTCTTCTAAATGCATAAGGCATTTGAAAAGCAATAGCTTCATTTAAGCATTCTGATATGCTTTGATCGGATTCTAATAAGCCTCTTTTTTCTACAGCTTCTTTAAAGCTGGTGTATTTATTATTGTTTACCTTCAGTAAATCTTCAAATGATGTTGGTCCTCTAACATGATTAAGTAGAAATATGAGATAATACCTTTCTCCTTCAGATGGATTTGCACCATTGATACGGCCAATCACAACTTGTTGTTTCCTCTATGTCCAATATTTTTGGGTGCTCTTCCATACAAACAATTCTGGAATTTGACAATACAAAAGTTTTTTGGCCTTTTCATTTGATTGACAAAGGGTGAAGAACTCCGTTAGCATTGTTTTTGAGGCAAACCCATTTTGAATAAGAGCTTCGAGATTTTGATTCTTCTGATATGAAACACAATTTTTTCCAGGTAGATGAAGTTGGAGACAAATAACCGCTGGTTGCATGTCATTCAAAGGAAACTCAAATATTCTCCATATTGCCTCTTGAGCAGATACCCATCTTGCATTTTGAAATTGATTTATTTCGTCAATGACGTGATTGTCTTTTCAGGGGAAACGTATACTGCAATGCGATCATGACCTTTGTAGATATACTTGTATATGTATTTTACTGCTTGAATTCCTGAACAAATTTCAACATTTATGTGGTAGTTGTACCTGAGTAAAAATTACAAACAAACACATATCTGAATCTTTATTTTCAACATAAAAACATAATAATCAATTTTGGATGTATAAGTGGTACAACAATGCTCTCAGGGAAAAAACTCACATTTATATAAGTTGAATTATTCACCATATGTGACACCAAATGATCAACGAATGTAAGCTTTTATATAAAAGGATATGTTGTATTAATTTTAATATACGATATAATCTTATGAGATTAAAAGGTTTTAATTTTTACTGGACAGAAAGTATGGATTGTATGGAACCACCCAACGGTTGTCCAATAATGCATTGCGTACAAGGTATTGTAATCCTGTTTTTCTTCTCATGTAAATTGGGTATCCGTCTTTCCCTTGAATTGTAGAATTACAAAACGCACGTGGATAGTGGTACTTACACTCCTCATTAACCATGCATGTGTTTTTTCATACTTTGTAATCCACATGGTCCATGCATCATATGTTTCAATACTAACTCATGCAATTCGATATACTTTTCCTTGTTTGGAATTTCTGCGAATACAAGCTTATCAAATTGATCAGGTGTCATGATTTTTGAGTTAGACTTCAATATTATGAGCATGTGTGCATAGGGTAATCCTCATTTCTGAAATTCAATCCAAAGACTTTCTTCTTGTATAATTGATCCCTCAAATCTTGTAATTTTGCATGAAATACTCTGGAAGTCAAGTCTGGCCTATCTTGAGGTGTTTGGCCTTCAAATAGATTTTCCTGAATTTCATTCCATTCTGGATTGCATGTCATGGTAATAAAAAGATTTGGTTTCCCAAACTTCTGAACTAAAGCCATGGCATCTAGATATCTATGACGCGTGTCTCTTGGGCCTCCAATAAATGATGCCGGCAATACGACTCTTTTCCCTACTGCACATCCTCTTGTTTCTCCAGCTTTAACGCTATCAACTATCCCTTGATAAAGCTCAGCCCTCACTTTATCTTGGTGTGTACGAAAGAAGTCCAGTCTTGATGTTTCTAACTTTATATACATGTCTACTGCAAATTGATGAAACAAACAGCCAGCAAATAATATTGATGACTGCCTTGGTTGTCTTATTTGCATCTTGTAGTAGTAGTATTCTCTACATGAAACATTTTTTGTTTTCGTTTCTGTTTCTTTTGCACCTGTAAAAGTGAACTAACAATTTACTCCACCAAATCAAAATAGAAAAGATATAAACACAAGATGAAATAAGTACCTTCTTCATTTATTACATCTTTTTAGCCGATGAACAATTTTGGATGCTAAGTGCGTTTTGTGGCCTATTATTACTGTCTCCATCAGCCAATTTCGGTATATTTCGATGCCTGTTGGGGAGATTTTGCATCATTAAAACAAAAGAAAATTTATAAACCTATACTCAACATGCAAACTAACTCCTAACCGACCAAATATCGGGTAGTTGATAGCATAGTAGGGTAAGTACAGGGTCGATCCACAGGGAATTGGGATATTGAATCTAATCTAATTAATCCTACCAATTGTTATTCAAGAAACGAAAGACAAAACGTAAAAACAAAAAAAAGAACAATCAAATAAATCTAACCTAGAAAACGAGAATAAAACAATCTAAACTAAAACATGGGGTCAAACATTGAACAAGCCTAGTGATCTCAATTCTAGTTATCTCATGATTTTAATTCAGTTTGTGGTTTCACCCTTTCACGAGACACAAATCCCTAATCTCTTAGTGAACTTATCTCTCAAGCTATGAACTCCTACTTTCGTAGCGAATTCAATTATCTATCTCTCATCTTTCGAGTGTTGAGACTGATTTACCAAACAAAACGACGGGTGTAGATTCAAGTTACTCTCGTATAATCGAATCTAACAACCTAGGAATCTAACCAATTAATTTGTCACATAATCAACGGCTAAAAACCCTATCTTTCTATGATGATCTAAGGTTTATGCAACTTCCGTATTATAAACATCAATAGAAAACAGATCTTTCAATCTATTCTCATGGCCTCATAAGCACAAAGAAAGATACAAAATAAATCAACAATCATGAAGAAAAAACTGGAATTGAATTAATCAAAAAGAACTCACATAGTTTTGAACAAGGATTGATCCATGGAAACGAAAAGCAAACATCTAATCTATTCCTAATCTAACATCGGTTCACCCGAGCACAAGGCTCGGGTGACCGGCCTTCAAACTCTCAAGATGCGGCTGCTGGCCTCTCTTTTGATGTGAAGAAATTTCGAATGAATTTAGGGTTTGGGGCTGCTGTGCTTTTATAATAAAACTAAGTCGGCTGCTACAGTAACCTAAGTCGGTTTCAGCAAAAACGGCGGTGGACGCTCGTCTAACCAACTGGACGCCCGTCCAGAATGCTTCGACGGATACTGGACGCTAGTTTAGCCAGCGTCTGAACTCTCTGTATGTGAATTAACTCCCTGGACGCACGTTCGCTTTATCAGACGCCCGTCCAGTCTTGGACGCTCGTTCAATAACGATTAAATTGATAATTCCATCTTTATCTTGATTGATCTCTTTCCTTAACTCTTCCAATCTTCCATAACTTTGATTGATCCTTTCTAATCACGAATTTAGCTCTTTAGGATCACATTTTCCACCATCAATGTGTATCTACAAGAGGATCAAAACATACCAAAGTGTAACATATTTCCAAAATAACATAAAACCATCAAATAAAGACTAAAATTGATACGTTTTCATATTTAACCATTAAAAACCTCATTTACTCAATTAATCAATTATAAGCTCGATTTCTATGAAAATCATACATATATGGGAGAAAATTGATATATAAAATATATGTATAAATACTACAATTTAGCCCTTAACAACACCCCCACACTTATCTTTTTGCTCGTCCTCGAGCAAAACAAAACAAAGTCAAGCTCGAGACAAATAAACATCTATACAAATATAAAGTATATTCAATAACTTAGAAGTTCACCCAAGTGAGTGTGTGCATAGCCATAATAAACTTCCACTAAGTTCCACAATTTGAAAGTTATTCAAACCAAAACTAGCCCGGTTTCCCATCTAAGTTAGAAACATTCAAAAAACTATAACGAGCACTTTACAAAACATACATATCCCAAAAAGAAATAGTAGAGAATATCTAAAACATTTCGACGGACTCGAGGATAATCCCTACAACATATCCTTCGAGTTTATACCGGGTATAAGATTAACGATAACCAAGTCCTTACTTATTCATAATAATATATTTCAATATTTTCACTTTTTTCACACTTTTCTAACACACATCGAATAAGCTTTTGCCCTCATAGCGAGAATAGGACATTTCAAGATAATCCCCTACCTTACTCCAATCATAAGGCTATAAACCGACCGTCGTGATCTTTTGGTCATCATAGTGGAATAGGACATACGTGGTACACCCTACCTCACCCAAATCATAAACCAGCCTTCCGACACACACAATTACAATTATGTTTACTTAGAGATTTCGGTGGAGTGGAAAAGATTATTTTCTAGTAGCACGGACCACCGAGCATAACACCTCAAGTAAACAATTTATTACTATTGCAAAGACTTAATCACGTTTCACTTATCACATTCAAACTTACGGATATTCACAGTATGTCATACTTTAATCCTAGAATACAAACTACTAAACTTTTCAAGAATTGTACATAAGCAAAGAAACATGCTATAATCATCAAAAATCTCCAACTAAAATGGAGTAGGCTTTCAACATTTAGCTCATCATTTACTATGGCATGTGAAAAAGAGTGTCGGGTGAAACAACTAAAGCACTTTTCATAGAAATACTAAAAATATGATATGCCTTTGTCTACTCGGGATATAACAAAAAAATTTGAAAATTAAGCACTTTTCATAGAAATACTAAAAATATGAGCAAACGAAAGTAGACACATAAATCATCTATCCCTTCCCCCACACTTAGATTGCAACTTGTCCTCAAGTTATACAGAAATAATAAATTAGAGAACTTAGCTGATTGGATGCTGGCAATTCTGGAGGAACCAACAAGAACCAGGATTGCTTGCATAGCTCAGGAGACTGTGGAGCATCACAGGACAACTGAATACATCTTTAAAGTGCACAATAGCTATAGAAAGTATCCTGCAGACTTGATTAGTGCAAAAAGAGTCTTCGGGGAAAAAGAAAAGATTACATATATAAAGCACATGAAGAAAAGGATCATAGAGATTTTTCAACTTAAGCTCAACTAAAGATTGAATACTATACATGAAATACTACAAAGTCGTAGGCTAGGTGCAACTATATGAAAATATACTACAATACAGCCTACATGATATGCAATCCTAAAAATAAAATAAATATGCTGTTTTCCCTTCCATTTTGGCCCCAGAAGATTTCAACACGTTTTTTTTCACCGTCTTAGTGTTTTTCTTTTTTTTTTTCTTTTTCTGTTTTAAATTTTTCGTAGGTAGGTAGGTACCCTTAGTTTTGTATTATTAATTTTTATTGTTTAGCCTTGTCTTTAGTTTTTGTGTTTTAGTTAGGACGACCTGTTTTTAATCCCTGTTTTTGTTTTTCTGATTTAGACCAAACGGGCGTCCAGAATAAGTGAACGCCCGTCCGCCCAAATAGAGCCTACTCTGTTTCGTTTTCAGCTAGTCAGACGAGCGTTCGGGTTATCCAGACGCCCGTCCAGTTCATCCTCTAGGCAGACGCCCGTCCAGGACATTGGACGCCCGTCTGTCCTCTTTTATTTTATTTTATTTTATTTTATTTTATTTTCTTTTCTTTTCATAGGTTTTAACCTTTAGTTCTTAGTTTAACCTTTAGTTTTTAGTTATAGTTGTGCTTGAGGTTCGGTTAGCTGTGGAGATCGAAGACATAGTCATTATGGCTGCAGAAGATAGACGTACGTTGGCTGACTACGCCATGCCTGGCGAAGTCAAAGTCAACCCGGCTATCGTCTAACCAACCATAAATGCACATACCTTCGAGCTCAAACCCGGGCTCATTCAAATGATGCAGCAAGCATCAATCTTCCATGGTTTTCCTTCTGAAAACCCTCATACACACGTACACACATTTCTGGAGATATGTGGTACGATTCGCATCCAAGGAGTCAGTGAGGATGCCATAAAGTTGAAACTTTTTCCATTTTCCTTGAAGGGAGAGGCAAAAGAATGGTACAGCTCTCTCCCTGCTGAATCCATTACCACCTGGGCCGGACTCGAAAAGGAGTTCCTAAGTCAATATTTCCCACCATCCAAGACAGCCCAGTGCCTAAGAGAAATATTTAATTTCTATCAAACGGAAAACGAATCATTCTTTGAGGCTTGGAAGAGATTCAAAGCTCTTCTTCGTAAATGCCCCCACCACGGTTTGGACTTGCAGCGGCAAGTCAACACGTTTTTCAGTGCATTGACTGAGCTCACGAAGGGCATGGTTAATAGTTCTTCTGGTGGGGCATTTTTAAGGAAAACACCTGAAGAGAGGTGGGCATTATTCGAGGATATTGCCAAATACAATTATGCCCCCTCGTATCAAGCTATTCAAGCACCACCTCCTCCTTCTAGGATCGAGGAGGTGAACATGCGAATGAAATCGCCATGCCGAAACAAAGAATGGCTACTACTCTCACCACGTCTCCAAAGCCGAGTTATCGACTCCTCATTTCCGCGGAACTCTCAAGTTACGTATTGTGACAATTGTTGTCAAACTGGCCACATGGTTGGCCAATGTCAATTCATTTCCCCATCGACCTATCAAGTCAATGCTGTCCAGAATCATGGACAGTACAATCCAATCACATGCCAGGTATGTGATGATATGGGCACATCGCTCGTTTCTGTCCCATGATTGGACAGAATGCAGAAATCAATGCTTTTAGTGGCCAACAAAATCAGAGATTCAATAATCAGTTCTCTGGCCAAGGCAATCTTCAAAACCAGGGTTTCCGTCAGAATCAAAATTCGAATTTTAATCAAAATCAGTATTTAAATCGAAACCCTAGTATCAATCAGAACCAGAACGCTAATTTTTCCAATCAAAATCAGAGGTTCAATCAAAATTGGCCAGACAATTCAATTCCTGCGTTTCAGAATAGTTCCAGCCAATCTTTCCCGCAGAACTTTCAGAACTCTCAAGGCTCCTCGCACTTTAATGATCTTGAAGCTAAAGTGGACTCCTATAAGAAGGAGCTAAAAGATGATTTCCAATCCTACCAGAAAGAGCAAAATAATAATTTCCAATTGTTGCTGAATACAATCAAGAATCTCGAGAGGCAGCAAGGGCAAAATGATGGTCAGGTAGTTCAAACTGACTTGAATTACGGCCAATGCACTGACCTGGTTCCTTCAATTCCTTACGGTAGAGAAGAGGCCAGTGCAATGAATTTAAGGTCTGGTACTCAACTGAGTGGTCCCCCTCACCAGGGAAACCACTAACCCCTCCTGCCAATGGTAAGGCAGGAGGGGAAGTCGAGCATCCACATTCCCCTTTGCTGAAAAAGAATACTCAGGTGGCTGATCCCCTGTGAGGTGAAGAAGTTGAAAGTCCTCAGGTGGCTGAACCCCTGAGGAATGAAGAATCAAGTGAGAGTCAGGAGGCTGATCCCCTGACTAGTAAAAAGACTGAAAAAGCTGTTCGGTGGAAGGATCTGGAAGACAAAGCTGTCAGTGCATCTTCGAAGAAAGTCTTTTCTGAGAGCGATCTGAAAAAGCTTCCTTTTCCACCAAGAAAAAGCAACATACCTTTGAGTGAAGATAAAAAGTATGAAAAGGTGCTGAATCTTTTGAAAAATACTCAGGTAAATCTTCCATTATCTGAGGTCTTGGTTGAGATGCCTAAGTATACCAAATTCATCAAGGATGTTGTCTCTTCTAAGAAGAAGTTATCAGACATGGAGAGGTTGATTGGTGAAGATTGCTCAATGATCAATTATGAAGACCTACCAACCAAGAGGGGTGACCCTGGGAAATTTGTGCTCACATTACTAATGGGAGGCCTAGTTTTCCCAAACTCCTTATGCGACCTGGGTGCATCCATCAGCCTCATGCCAATGTCTGTTTGCAAACAGCTGGGTTTAATTGATCTTCTAGAACCCACTACCATGAATCTGCAATTCGCTGATAGATCTTCTAAGAAAGCAGCGGGGATCCTGAAAGACGTACTATTTCAAATTGATAGGTTTACCTTTCCCGTCGACTGGTACGTCTTAGACATTGAAAAGGATGAAAATGTTCCCCTGATTTTTGGAAGACCTTTTCTGTCTACAGCCAGAGCCCTCATCGACTGCGATGGTGGGCAAGTGACGATACGAGTTGGTGATCAAGAAGTAAGCTATAATGTCTCAAGATCCATTCAAGTACCTTCTGGTCCTCCAACCGGTTTTTCCATTGAAGATAAGTCTGATGACTTCGATGATTTCATGGAAAAGCAAGTCATGGCTGTTGCAACAGAATATGAGCGATTGGTTGATAATTTGAATAATCATGGTGTGGTGAGTCTAGAGCAGTTAGAAGCTGAATTCGAGGATGAGTTGTTGAGAGGAGAAGCTTTGGCAGTGGGACCGCTAAGTAAACTCAGCGATGTTGAGTTGGAAAGTGGAGATCTTAAATCTAGTTTAGAAGACCCCCCTGCAGATTTGGTGTTGAAGCCGTTGCCTAAACATCTTAAGTATGTGTTTCTCAGAGAAGGTGACAAGCTTCCATTGATTATATCTGCCAAGCTGTCTCGACTAGAAGAAATGAAATTAATCAACGTTTTGAAACGAAATGAAAAAGCTTTTGGTTGGCAAGTAGGAGATATCCGAGGAATATCTCCTGACATCTGCATGCACAAGATCAAGACAAATAAGGGTGCAAAATGTGTTAGACAGCCCCAAAGGAGGCTCAACCCTCATATGCAAGAAGTTGTTAAAAAGGAAATCATTAAGCTTTTGGACATGGGAATCATTTATGCCATCGCTGATAGCGAATGGGTTTCCCCGACTCAGGTAGTTCCCAAGAAAGGTGGAATTACAATTGAGAAGAATGAGAAGGGAGAGGAAATAGCGTTGAGACTTGTCACTGGTTACAGAGTCTGCATCGATTATCGAAAGCTCAATGAGGTAACCATGAAAGATCACTTTCCCCTTCCATTCATTGACCAGATGCTTGAGCGTCTGGCGGGACACGCATTCTACTGCTTCCTAGATGGATATTTAGGATACTTCCAGATACCCATCGATCCTGTTGACCAAGAGAAGACCACTTTCACCTGCCCTTATGGTACGTTCGCTTACAGGCGGATGCCATTTGGTCTCTGTAATGCCCCGCCCACCTTTCAAAGGTGTATGATGGCTATCTTTGACGGGCTAGTTGAAAAGTGTATGGAGATTTTCATGGACGACTTTTCGGTCTTTGGTCAATCCTTCGATGATTGCCTCGATAATCTTGATCAGGTGTTATCTAGGTGTGTGGAAAAGAACTTGGTGCTAAATTGGGAGAAATGCCATTTTATGGTAGATGAAGGAATAGTTCTTGGCCACAAAGTGTCCGCCAAAGGTATTGAGGTAGATAGGGCATAGGTGGAAGCTATCGAAAAGATGAGTTATCCTAAGAGTGTTCGCGAAGTCAGAGGTTTTCTCGGACATGTCGGCTTCTATAGGAGATTCATTCAGGACTTTTCAAAGATCGCCAAGCCCCTGTCTACCTTACTTAAGGAAGACGTTACATTCGCCTTTGATGATAGCGCAAGCAAGCGTTTGAGGAGCTCAAGAATCGGTTAATATCCGCTCCAATTTCGATATCGCCGACCGGAATTTACCCTTTGAGCTTATGTGCGATGCATCCAACTATGCAAGTTGGTGCGGTTTTAGGGCAAAGGATCGTAGGAAAATTCCAGCCTATCTATTATGCCGGCCACACACCGAGCCCCGCACAAGTTAACTACACGACCACCGAAAAGGAATTGTTGGCCGTGGTATTCGCCATGGACAAATTCCGTAGTTACTTGTTGGGAGCTGTAGTCACTGTTTGGACTGACCACGCTGCCTTGCGCTATCTCATGACCAAGAAAGAGGCTAAACCGCGTCTGCTACGTTGGATACTGACCCTACAAGAGTTTGATGTCCAAATTAAAGACAAAAAGGGCAGTGAAAACGTAGTGGCTGATCATGTCTCAAGATTGTTGACTGAGGAAAAGACAGAACCTGATGATATAGATCTTTACTTTCCTCTAGAAAACATCATGCTTATCGATGGTTGCGCTCCTGATGTTCCATGGTATTCTTCCATTGTAAACTACCTTCATGCCCGTTATCTTGACCCTGAAATGTCTTATCAAGAGAAGAAGAAGTTCTTCTCTGATATGAAATCTTTCGTTTGGGATGAACCTTACCTCTTCAAAATCTGTAAAGATGGTTTGCTAAGGAGGTGTGTTCCTGAATCGAGCAACGCGATATAATCGCGCAATGCCATAGTGGACCCACAGGTGGTCACTTTGGTCCTTGGAAGACGGTTGCGAAGATCTTCCAGTCTGGTTTCTATTGGCCCACGATCTTTAAGGACACGGAAGCTTTCTGTAAAGCTTGTGATAGGTGCCAAAGAACCGGTACTCTGACAAGGCGTTTTGACATGCCTTTGAAACCCATATTAGAATGCGAAGTCTTTGATGTATGGGGCATCGATTTTATGGGTCCATTCCCATCTTCTTGTGGTAATAAATACATCTTAGTCTGCGTAGACTATGTATCGAAATGGGTGGAGGCAGTAGCCACTCCTCGCAATGATCATAAAACGGTCATGAATTTTCTAAAGAAGAATATCTTTGTGAGGTTTGGATGTCCACGTGCCTTGATTAGTGATGAAGGGACACACTTTTGCAACCGACCTTTGGAAAAAGTCCTCGAGAAGTATGGTGTTCGTCACAAAACTGGCACACCATATCATCCGATGACTAGTGGTCAGGTTGAGCGAAGCAACCAAAGCATCAAGAAAATCCTGGAGAAAACGGTAAACAGTCATAGAAAGGACTGGAGTTTGAAATTGGATGATGTACTTTGGGCTTACAGAACAGCCTATAAAACCCCTATGGGGACATCTCCATATCAAATGGTCTATGGGAAACCATGTCATCTGCCTGTCGTGTTAGAGCATAGAGCTTATTGGGCTACAAAGTTTCTGAACTTTGATTCCCAATCTTGTGGAAAACATCGACTACAGCAGTTACATGAGCTAGACGAATTCAGACTCCAGGCTTACGAAAGTGCCAGGATTAGTAAGGATAAGATGAAGCTACTCCACGATGCTAAGATTAAGAAGAGAGAATTCCAAGTCGGAGAACAAGTTCTTCTATACAATTCTAGGTTACATCTGTTTCCTGGAAAGTTGAGGACACGTTGGTCCGGTCCCTTCGAAATTCTCCAAATTATTCCTGGAGGCGTTCTAGAACTACGAGGTTATGGTGACCAACCGTTTCGAGTGAATGGTCAAAGGTGCAAGCACTATATTGGTGAGCCTAAAGAGAAACCTTTGAGTGTCCGTTTCCTCGATATCCTCGGGTGTGGTGTTAATGAAGTCGAAGAATTTGACGAGTTTTCACCCGACCTGTTTTCAGAGGATGAAGGTAGTGGTCGATCTGAAGAAGTTCTAGCAGGTAGTTGGGATATGGAAGAGTATGAAAGGGAGCAAAAGTTGAAACGTCATCGAAAGAGGAAGAAGTCAACCATGGGGAAGTTTAAACGTGTTTGGAAAGCTATTAAAAATTTCACCCCATGTGTTAGATGCTGTTTCTGCTGCCACACTACTGATCAAAGCTTACACGAGGTAGTGGCTGGAAGAAAAGTTAAATGGCCTGATCCAGGCTGATCTGAAGGAATGTCGAGCTAACGACATTAACCAAAAGCGCCACTAGGAGGCATCCTAGATATCCCTTATTATATTAGGACTCTCTTTTATGTTATTTCTTTTCTTTGATTTATTTGTTCCGTTTAAGTCTAATTAGGGTAATTGTGGACTCTGCCTTGTCGGTTGATTCGATTTCACCTTATCCTTCTCTTTATCTCTATTTTGCCATGATATATTCCCCTTTTGTTCCCCGAGATCTTGTCTTGTTTTTCAAGTGTGCAGGGTATTTGCGATAGCAATTGTGAGCTTTCAGATGATATCAGTTTTCCGGTGGATGGTCCACAGTCTACTGATTTCCTCAGGCATTTCTGGATCTGATGTCGACCACTTCCAGAATTGCCACTTTCGAATTACAATCAGCTAAGTTCTTTATTTTTTCTTTAATTCTGCACAACATGAGGACATGTTGTAATTTAAGTGTGGGGGAGGGGAATGATCGTTATGTATCTACCATTTGCTTAATACATGATGTTTTTATGAAAAAATGAGCTGAATTTTAAAAATTTCCACGTTTTTGTTTTTGTTTTGTCCCGAGTAGGCAATACATGTTAATGTTCTTTGTTTTCGATAGTCATCTATGCTATATATCATATGTTTGGTAAGTTAGTTGTTTCACCTGAGATCTATTTTTCACGAGCCATAGTGACGATGAGCTAGTTTATAAAGTTATACCCCTTTTGACGAGTGATTTTTGATTATCTTGTAAGTCATGTACTTAGTGCTACGTATATATCTTGAGATTTATGATAGTTTGTATTTAGTTCCGAGTATGTTATACTGTGAATATCTAGAAGTTTGAATGTGATAAGTAAAGCGTAACTAATGTCAAAATGAAAAAGTTGAGTTTATGTGAAGAGTAAATTGGGTGTGTCGAAAGCTAGTCGATGATTTGAGTGCGGTAGGGTATACCACGTATGTCCTATTCTACTATGATGACCAAAAGCTCACGACAGTTAAGAAAAGCTGCCTTATGATTGGAGTAAGGTAGGGTATTATCTCGAAATGTCCTATTCTACTATGAGGGCAATAGCTTATCCTAATGTGTGTTTATAAAAGTGAATAAGTTAAATCAACTAAGATGTCGTTACGAAATTGAATATAAGGCTTAGTTTTCGTTAATCTTATCCCCAGTATAAACTGAAAGATATGATGTAGGGATTATCCTCTGAGTATTTCAGAAAGGCCCTAGATATATTCGATCATTCTTTTTCGGGATATGTCACGTTTGTAGGGTACATCTTATGAGTGTCATTTATTACTATTCTACGAGGGGGTATTAGCTAGTTTTACTTTGATTTTTCAAGTTTGGATTTAGTGGAAGTTTTCTATGGCTATGCACACACATAATGGTGAACTTCTAAGTTATTGAATATATGTTATATTTGTTGAGATGTCTATACTATCTCGAGCTTGATTTTGTTTTGTTTTGCTCGGGACGAGCAAAGTTTAAGTGTGGGGGAGTTGTTAAGGGTGAAATTTATGATTTATATGACGTTATTTCCGTAACAATATCCTTGGTATTTTAGTACTTTTTATAGAAAAGTGTTGGTTTTATCGAATTATTGAGTAAACGAGTTTTAAATGTGTTTAAATGCAAAATCGAGATATTTACGTGATTTTATCGGTGTTTTATGTTTATCCGTATGATGTTACATTTTGCATGTTTCTATCATGTTGCTAGGTACGTTTGCATGATGAGTAAGGAGCTTAAACGATGATCACATGAAGATGGAAGAGTTGAAAGATGTTTAAGTGAAGAATCATTGAAGAAACCGGAACCAGGCACTTCATGGGAATTTTGTCCACACTTGTAGGCACTTTCAGGGAAAGTTGTCTTGATGAAAGTTGTAGAGGATTGAAATAGCTTTCCAACGCATGTTGAATCACCTCATTCGGAGCCCTATAAGTGAAGTTATGAGCAAAATACTGGAGCTGGGTCCTGGACGGGCGTCCATGATGATGAACGAGCGTCCGGAGCGGTTACTGTAGCAACCGACTTGATTTTCCTATAAAAACAGCGTGATCTTTACCCTAATGACATATTATTCGAACCCTAAACCCTAGGGGCAGCTTGGCTGCGTTTTTCCTTCAGTTTTTCTCTAGTTTTATGCACTTAAACTTCTAGATTAGATTAGATAATTTCATGTACTTTTATTCATCAATTCGAGTTGTCAAGAAGATGCTAAGAGGCTAAATCCTCTTGAACAAGCGTTGTGAAGCCGTCCAATTCAACAAGTTGATTTCTCGTTCGTGATTATTTTGTCGGTTCTATTTCAAGCTCGTTTCTTTTATCATGTTTTGTATGTTTTATTGCATGTTTAATCGAAAGATGCTTGCTTTGATGATTGTTTATATGATGAGAGTCGTGTCAACCTTAGATCACCATGATAAAAGATTGGATCTTTGATCTAAATAAAACAAAAGTTATTAGATTGATTTTCTAGATTAGAAATCGAAAGATTTCACGCCTAGGTTAGAAAGACGTAATCTTTAACATCGAAAGATAAAAGATTAGAAAACGAACTTGTCTACGAGAGTAGGAGTTTATGCCTTCGATTAGGTGAATCACGACTTGAGTAGAGATCACGAAGTAATCCGAATTAGAATTGAATGTTGATAGGATAGATGGATCAATTGCTTGTTCGTTCGTTATAACTTGATTTAATCCCTTGAATTTGAATTTTTTAGCTTAGTTAGATTTATTGCATAATTAGGTTTAGATTTAGTATAGTTAATTGGTTCGCAACCCTGTTTTCCCTGGCTTTAGAACTTGTTCTTCCGTCCACTTTACATTCTTGTTAGTTTATTTTCTGTTTCTTTTTAGTTTAATAATCGTGACATAGTTAGATAAATAAAAACTAGGAATCACAACTGTCAGTTCCCTGAGATCGACTCCGGTATTAATCGCTATACTACGATCCCTACACTTGGGGAATACCGGATTTATAAATTTTATTACTTGTTTGTTTCGTTAGATAAATCCGTGACAAACTCACATAGTTTTGAACAAGGATTGATCCATGGAAACGAAAAGCAAACATCTAATCTATTCCTAATCTAACATCGGTTCACCCGAGCACAAGGCTCGGGTGACCGGCCTTCAAACTCTCAAGAAGCGGCTGCTGGCCTCTCTTTTGATGTGAAGAAATTTCTGAATGAATTTAGGGTTTGGGGCTGCTGTGTTTTTATAATAAAACTAATTCGGCTGCTACAGTAACCTAAGTCGGTTTCAGCAAAAACGGCGGTGGACGCCCGTCTAACCAACTGGACGCCCGTCCAGAATGCTTGGACGGATACTGGACGCTAGTTTAGCCAGCGTCTGAACTCTCTGTATGTGAATTAACTCCCTGGACGCACGTTCGCTTTATCAGACGCCCGTCCAGTCTTGGACGCTCGTTCAATAACGATTAAATTGATAATTCCATCTTTATCTTGATTGATCTCTTTCCTTAACTCTTCCAATCTTCCATAACTTTGATTGATCCTTTCTAATCACAAATTTAGCTCTTTAGGATCACCTTTTCCACCATCAATGTGTATCTACAAGAGGATCAAAACATACCAAAGTGTAACATATTTCCAAAATAACATAAAACCATCAAATAAAGACTAAAATTGATACGTTTTCATATTTAACCATTAAAAACCTCATTTACTCAATTAATCAATTATAAGCTCGATTTCTATGAAAATCATACATATATGGGAGAAAATTGATATATAAAATATATGTATAAATACTACAATTTAGCCCTTAACAATGCCATCCAATTTCTCCTCTTGGGAATAGGAGAGGGTATTGCAAGGGATCATAGCAACCATAATAGTGCTTCACTTGATATGTGTTACCAGAATGAGAGAGTACAACAATCTATCTTTCAGAAGAAGCATTATGATCATTTCCCTCTATCCAAATCGCAGCAACTTGTTCTGCTGTAGGTGAATTGTACACTCTCTGATCTAACTTCACATCTGTTGCAATGCGAAGTTGTAAATCTTCAAGCGAATCATACTTTTTCAACTTCTTAAAAAATTTAGCAAAAGGATTTCTATCAAAAACTCTCATTAATTGTTCAAGAATATCTTTTTTTAAATTTGAATGTGGCACTTTATCCATACGATTTTGCACCTCATTTTGAGTGTCATAGAAATAAAGTTGGAAATACACGGGCATGTCATTTTTTGGCACAATAATTGGTAGATTGTGATAAATCTGCCCTTGAACTCGAAATGTGTAAACCCCTTTTTGCCTGAAGCCAAATCTTGGTCTAGTTTGACCCCGAAAGATGTAAATGAAAAAATATTGTTGTATGCTCGGATATTCTTTCGAAATTCTTTACATGTTTGTACTTGTGAGGTTAATAGATCATATAAAGCATCAGGGACATTTTATGTGGATAATTTTATCTTTCCTTTGTCGTAGCAAAATGTAGGAGATTCAAACTCAAATCTTCTTGCGTTGCAATGGCCACAATTATTTATTTTCTTCAGCTGATTTCGTTCAGATAATTTTGGCTCATATGCGACCTCACCTATGTAAAAAAAAACTCCAGTCATGAAATTTTTACTTTGTAAAAGTATTATCATCAACATAAATCAATATATAAAGTACCTTCACAATCCATTATCCTCATTTCAGCATTTAAAAAGTACTTTTGATCACTTCTTTTTGTTGGACCTGCAATTGTTGTTAGTGCATTTCAAATTCTATAACGTGTACAAAGCTAGAAAACTGAAGTTTATTGTGTCATATTGACATTAATTTTTTTCTTAAGTATTAATTACCTTCATTAGATCTTCGTAACTTTCTGGATTCTATTACTTTTTGAATCTTATGTTGTCGTTGTTCCACTGTCATTTTGGCATATTTAGATTTACCTTCTTGTCCTAATGAATTTGTAAAAAGAAAAAGATTTGACTGGTCATATTTAAAACAAAAAACCGAAGAAAATCTAGTAAAAAAAATAAATCATGTACGTCACATACCATTTGTGTTGTTTATGATTGATGCTAAACCCTTAGGTACCTATGTGTTCATACAATGATATTATTGATTGTGAAAAAAGAACATAATCAGAGAATATCACTTGATGATTAAAGCTTTGAAGGTAAGAATTACCTTCCATTGATCTTTTTTTTCCCTGGATTCTAATGCTTTTTCAATTTTTATGCCGCCGTTGCTCTTCTGTCATTCTAGCATATTCCAATTTCGTTTTTGTTTCCATTTCTACAAATACAAAGAAAAATATTAGGTTTTTCCATAATGATTGCCACAATACTGAGATAATAACATTAAACCATGATTGACGTTTTACAACCTAATAAAAGACTGCAATCAAAACATCTACAAAAGCAGAGTAAAAAAAGTAAACTCATACATAGCAAACAATTGCGATCATATAAGGAGAGCAATCAAAGATCAATCCAAAATCATAGAAAATAGGTATGTTTTGTTATTTACATTCAACTGGATGTTGGGGAATGTTTGTCATATGTTCTGTATATGTTGGCTTGTTTCTAAGTAAGTATATTGGGTCTAGCATCCCGATCTGAGTTGCAGTTTTCCAGAGTTGTGAATAATGGGAGAAGGAAAAGGAAAAAGATTTACTTCGTAAAGATGACTTGCCCCCTGAGCATAATGGAAAGAAATTTCCTAGTATCATAGCTAGCGAACATGTTCACAAAGAGGATGTCAAAAACGATGTTTGGACAAGTCATGTTGTTCATTCCACTTGCAAATACTGTATGCCAAAAACTCCTCGCACACAGATTTTGCAAAAAAAGTTGGTTAAGTATGGAGATGGTAGGAATAGTTCATTCCACTTGTATGTGAAATAATATACTACATATTTGCTCCTGGCTGAAATTAGATGTTCAAATAGAAAGAATCGCTCAAATCCGAAAGGGGAACTTCCGTTGATCAAACATTGCCAGTTTTTGGGGTTTACACTAAATTCTTGTGCATATAACGCTAAATATATTTCTATAAAGCTAAATGTTTTTGATATTTTCTATTGTTGCTCCCTCTTTTGGGAGTTTTCATAAAATTATATCATAGTATTGCCATTTCTAACATTTTCTGGCTTTAATTCCTGACTGTTTCACTTGGCTGTAGTTTGAATGCTGGGAATTTAGAGAATCTATTCTTGGAGTTATGCCCCATAGATGGGTAAGAATCTCCTGCACATTCTTTATTATTATTAGTTTTTCAGCTGCGATTTTTATTATTATTGTTTTTCAATTGTTGTACTCCCTGATCAGGATCGGAGAGAGGACACAACGCTCAAGTTGTCTCATTTCATGCGTCATTAAATGAAAACCACCAAGAAAAACCCTGGAAAGAGCACAAATTTCCTCTTAACAAGCCTAAGGAAAACCAGCCACTTGGGAAGGATACAACTAAAAAGAATTTCAAATGCTATTGGGAAGGCTGTCAATGTTGCTAAATCTGCAAAACCTAAGAATGTCACATTTTGAATACTTTTATCTGCTGATATTTCTATTTTTCTTTGTAGAAGATCTTTAAATTCTGATGTCAGCTTTTCTTGATTATTATTTCATATTTTGATCAATCTTTATCTAGCAAACGGAGACTCTCATAACTAAACGGACTACATATAATCTGACTGAGGAATCGGAAATTAAACCTAGATTCTCGTAACTTTGGATTTCCTCAATCCTTTGATCTGTAGAACAAGATAAAAGAAAAACTGATGATAGAAGATAGAGTCATTTACTTGCCATTGTATAGGTTCTTGTTGCAGGTGTTTCAGATGAAAATATGTGCTTTTCCTGCTGTAAAAAATCATTTAAGGGTCTTTTCGCTTCTGCCTCGTGTAGAGAATATGTTAGATTTAGTCTAGCCATAAACTTAATAGTCTATTGCATCACTTAGTTGCTAAGGCTCAGTTCCGAATTTCACTGTTAGCTGCAAATTAGCTTATTATGATGCATTTTGTAATAGCGTTATTATAGTTTGTTCTAGTATGAATGCACAGTAAATGGCATTCACATGAAAATGGGGTAATTTTGGGTCTATAATTGATTGCTTATCATCTGGTGGTGTTGTGTGTGATGTTAACCTTCAAGGATTCTCCCAATAGCAGTACATATGACTTATTTTCTTTAAGAGAGGCAGAAATTATTGAAAACTAATCAATACCTACATAGTAGACAAGCTAATCTGGAGATACCTACACAACATACGTACTCTAAGCATTTTCTTTAATCAATATTTTTAATTTCAACGTTAAAAATATGATTCTTCCCTATGTCAATATTTGGCTTCATTCATGATTAGAGGCAGAAATTATTGAAAACTTCGTGAGCATACGTTCCAAAAGATAAAAGGTTCCAAACATAACAGGATGTGGTTAACATAGTATACATACCGTGGCTATTCGATGGAGCAACTTTTTCTTCTTGTTGAACTTTCTGTTTCCTTGTGCTTGTCATGACGTTCCTCTGAACTTGTTGGCGTTGGTTTGATGGGTATGGTCACTCTCGACTTGTTGTCGTTGGTTTGATGGTGTTAGCTTTGATGATGGTATGCCGAACTTCATGTTTTCCTTCACCGAAAGTGGTTGACGTTTTTTGTTTGGTGATGATCTGTGATTTAATACTTTAGATAGATACATAGAGAGAATTAGAATTTATATTCACCAAATTCTAATTCTAATTATTATGGGATTAATTAAATTTATTATGCGTAAGGAAATAAAAGAATCTAAAATTTATCATATGCGTCAGAATCTAGTATTACCAAATTTTTATATATACTAAATACTGTTACGGACTTGTTTTATTATTATTATTATTATATGTGTTGAAGAAAAGCTAGTTATTACATAAGATTATTATTATATGTGTTAATGACAAGCTAGTTATTAGATAAGGAGGCCATAAGGAAAGTTAAGGAAAGTCTGACACGCTAGTTATTACATGCTAGTTTGACACGCTAGTTGTGCTTAAGGAAAGTTAAAACAATTTTAAAGGAGAAACACTCGATTTGCGAAACACACCCGCATTTCTTTTTTTTATATATATATATATATATATATATATATATATATATATATATATATATATATATACTACCCTTTGTAATTTATATTTTTTTTTCCTCTTCTTCTTTCTGGAAATTAATAGGAAAATAATATCACCTCCCTTTCACCTGCTTACAACTTACGGACATAGTATTAATGGATGCAAGTATTATTCAATCATAAAATAAAATACAATGTTGTACCAACCAAAAGAAAAACAAAAATAACATTTCCAGGAAGTTTGGCGACTCCTTTCCTCGTCCCTTTCATTCGATCAATATATATATACTAGTGGGAGCAACCATGCTCCGCACGGTATTTGCCCTTTATATTGTTCGTTAGAGTAGGTAAGAAAGTTTGTGTGTTAAAAGTTAAAACGGTGAGGATGGATGTGGGTGAGGAGTAAAAATAAAAAATGGGTAAGTTATTGTACAATCTGCATAACGTTCAACATTACAACATAATATTCTACAATATGTATTTGGGTAAGTTGTTGTACAATGTGCATTTGGATAAGTTATTAAAAAATATGCATTATGTAGGTGTATTTGTTTCTAAGCCAATTGCTTTGGCATAGTACAGCCAAAAGCATTAATACAAAGGAGCACTTATAAGCGAGGCTAATTAATATTTAGCTTCAATTTTTTAAGAGGACTTGCGGTTGCATCACTAAAGGATCTTGTTTCAGCGCTGGTGGATTCAAATTCCATCTCATCATCAACAACATTGTCATAACAACTAACGAGAGTTCGCTCGCGGAAGCCTTCGGAAGGAGCTAGTAACAATTTCGGTAGTTGTTAGTCCAATATGTGCATTGAAATTTAGAGTACGAACAAAACTATGAGAAAATGGTATGAACTTTTTTCTGTCGTACCAGATGAAATGGCAAGAACTTCTGGGGACGGTAGCTCAAGTTTTTTCATAAACCATTTATGGACGGTGAACCTTGTAATTTTGTCTGTATACTTCTTTCTTGTCTTTCTACTACCCTGTATCTCAGCAATTATCTTTCGAGATTTTAACCAATCTTCGGTGTCACAAATAAGTTTGACAATTGCCTATAAAATATGAAATGTCGTAATTCATCTTTTTTTTAAACTACAGTATTCAGTACCTTATCATCCAGGTTTTGCAATTCAGTAGCAGTACGATGGAGTAGAGCCTCAGCGGTTTTTGTCAAAGAATGTTGTTGTGATTATTCCTGATGCGTCAGACATTTGTGCGAATACCTTACAACTGTTGTCGGTAACATATTAGTGTATAAATACATGGGAATAGGAATGTAGAATGCGTAATTCAATTACCATGGTATTGCTGTTTGAGTTTTTTCCCATGTGCTAAGGGAAATCCTCATGAAGTAATGCTTCAGTTTTGCATTGGCACTGTGGGCAAGCCATGTAGGCAAACTGCTAATGCAAATTTTCAAGGGTCACTGTTACGTCAACCCATGCATTGTTGGAATTAGAGAAGACAACTAATAAGCACACAAAGGTATCTCAGAAATCGAATCCTGTACAATTTTCTTCACAGAAAATCGAGAATCAATGTCAAACACACAGAACATACAACGGAATTGCCTGAAATATGCAGTCTTCTCAAAGATTAGCAGAAAAATGTTCAGCGCTTCCATTCATTTCTTCTAGTGTTGTTGTAGATGGCACAAAACACATACAAATTGTTCTGCAAAATCAGCAATGGAACAAATTAATAACCTCCAAAGAGGTAATAAAAATATCAACTATCCACCAACTGAAAACAATTGGTGAGCAAAAAAGGATTTTTCTAGAGACTACCCGTAGAAGTTATGGTTCCCTATTAAAACAAAGAAATCCTAACAAATTGCTCCAATTTTCAGACCAAATCGAAGCACCAACTCACCAGAATCCATCACTACTAAAATTTTGACGTCTGCAGATGTGTATCCCTTTGAAATCATCAACTTCAATTTAAATTCCTCAAAGCCTCATGAGCTGCATACATGGAAAACAGCTGCATACATGGAAAGCAAAAGAAAAACATCAATAGTGTATAAATCCAAACAGGTTAAAAAAAGGTTTCTTCAATCAATAGAGAGAGAAAAAAAGAGAACATGAAGAGGAGAAAGAAATCCGAGAGCACATGAACAAAGAAATCAACCGAATAATGACCCAGATACATAAGAATCGGCCCAATCTATTTGCTTAAACAAATGCAATGGTCAAGTAAAAAATCACGATCTGAAATAGCAATAAACTATACGGAAATTTGAAAAAAAAGAGAATCAAATATCTGAAGGACGAGAACAAAGATTTACCTCGGCATCGAGATACTCGAGAACGGCGGCCAAGTAAATCGGAGCACCAGATCCAACACGCTGAGCATATATCGGCCTTCTTCAAAACCCGACCAATTCTACTACCAACCGGGCATTGCTAGACCGAGTAACAGCCTTCTTCTTTGGACCACCAGTCTTTCTTCTGGCAGCACCTTTCTTCACTTTTCTGGCGGCATCCATTAGGAAATCGGTGATTTAGAAAGAAGCAGAAATGGATTAATTGGATTGATTGAATAATGTGAAAAAGGAGCGCAAAGCGGAGGAAGTCGGAGAAAATGATGAGGAAGATAATTATCCGGGCCAGCTGTACCACGTTTTTTCATGCAAGCCAGGTGTGTGCGGTAAGTACTCCACGCGTGAGATGTATATCATGAAACGTAGCAATGATATATGATAAGAGGCCTACAAGGAAATATATACACGTGTAACAATAGGAGGTGGCAAGAAAAAGAGACAGGAACAAACAAGCAGGACGACGAAAGATTGCAAAATAACACTATACTACCAACTGAACGACTAGTGGGGCGTACCGTGCGATGTACGGTGTGCCCTCACTTTTTTTATCTGTAGGTTATAGTTTTTATGTCTCGCAATAAATTCACTTTGAAGAAAAAAATATGAACCTACTTCAACGCTTAAAATCATTTAAACCATCCTCTACAGAGGTATGCGACAATATGGTTATCAAAGAATTGAATCGCTCCAAATCAAAACCCTAGTGATAAACACGTTCTTGTGATGATAACACCGTACCAAATCATACGACGCGCTCGAATCATTTCCAAACTCTAATATCACAAAGAACGTGTAATAATTTCCAAACTCGAATAATAATTTACGACGTGTAATAATTTCCAAACTCGAATCAGAATTGAACGCTTCAAATCAAAACCCTACCGATAAACACGTTCTTTGTGATAACACCGTACCAAATCATACGACGTCGTTTCGCTCTAACCCAAAAAAAAAAAAAAAAAAAAAAAAAAAAAGCTGCTGGATTCATACGAGGTCGTTTTGCTTAAGCTCCACAAAAAAAAAATAAAAAAATAAAAATTACACAAGACGACAAAATTGTCGTCCATTCATCCGGAAATAATAGGTACTAATATACCTATATACGATATATATATATATATATATATATATATATATATATATATATATATATATATATTGTTTTCTTATAACATTTACGGCAACAGAAAAGTATAATTTATAAGAACATCAAACAAACAGAGCAACAGCTAAAATAAATACACCAACAATGACATGTCTAAACACGGTTGAACACCCTTTTCTCTTATTAATTTGTAGAAAACTTTGAGTGAAAAATCAAACTTGAATTCGAAACAACTACGGCGATTCTTTCAATTCCTACGACAAAAACAACAACCTACGATTAATCTAAAGCATCTATTCAAGCCTAATAGTTTAGAAAAACTCAAGAACCCTAAATTCCAAAAAGATGGATTTTTGATTTACCTTTTCGTTTATGGTGATTCTTATACCAAAACATTCGCCTCATCGCGATAATCGTCGTGGTATGACTTATCTGAAAAACGGAGAAACGAGTTAACCTCCAGAATAAAGATTCTGTCAAACCTTTTCTCTTTTCCTCTTCCCTGCAATGTGCCGTTCTCTTTTAATTTTTTTTCTTCAGAACCGTCGACTAATAAGAACGGGTGGGATTATGGGTATTTAATACAATGAGTATTTGTTTATAAGGATTAATTTCAGCATTTAATTAGACACATACAACATACTTAAAAGATAATTGGTTATAAAAACATATTCTCAATAACATTCCTAAATTACCCCCTTTCAACCACAGCATTATTCCTCTTTTCCCTTCTTTCTTCTTCAAAGGATTCCAATCAACATACACACAACCAGATCGTTAGCTTCGTTTGACAGGATCAAAATTAGAAACACCAATTACAGCTCCTAAGATGCCTGTAAGCACAACACCACCAGCAACAATGCTGAGCAGAAAGTTCTTCAAAGATGGGCTGACGTCAGATCCCGCCGCCTGTGCAACCTCCGGAATCACCATGGATGCCGTCAGTGCAGCTGCTGTTAGCCCTGTAATAGCCTTTTCCTTCAAAGAAGCTTGGACTTGGAATTTAGCTAATGTGGGTTTAATCAAGACAGCCTTCGATTGCTTCACTGACAATGGGTTGAAGTAGGCGGCGGAGAATGCTGGTGGCGCCACCCTATTCTAGGATGAGATGGTCATTTGCATAGGCACAGCCATTGAAACAGAGGCCATGTGTTGTCTTGTGGGCTTAAGCTATTTTCGTAAAGAATCGAGATGAAGAATATGAAAGTGAATGAATTTGGGAATATGGGATTAATTAGATAGGAAGGACATGGAAAAATGAATGAAAGGTGGAGATTGAAGATTTTGCGTTTCCGGCGTGGCACCATTTTATTATGAATTGCAGTGGATCCTGATTTGTTGTGGTTGAATCAGGTTGATCCTTAGCTTCTCATGATGATGAATTGATGATGATGAATCATCAAGAGGCTTAATTGCTTGGCCATTGCAATCTTCAAGGATAAACCTGAATTCCTCCTCAAAACATGACATTATGTGTTGGAGTTGTATAAGCATTGAATTATGGATAGACCGTGATTGTAAGCTCTTGTTTATTATTACTGTTTTGTGGCTTTTATCGGTAGCTTTGTAGAGTTTAAGGAATTGTATGTTGTAGCAGGTGTTCAAATATGAAAAGGGAAATTCATTTAAAAGGGTGCGCGAGTGATGATTTTGCTTAAAGGGGTTTTGACCGTGAAAAAGGGTCTGATTTTGTATGTAAAATCAGACCCTTTTAAATGAAGCTCCCTGAAAATTGAAGGATTTTGAAATGCCGAAATGGGATTTTAGTTTAAAAAATTCCCGAGGAGGGGTTTGTGTAAAAAGCTTTTCAATTAAAACACCAAAATAAAAAATAAATGAAAAAGAGGGGAAATATTAAAAACAGTTGAAAAGCCTAAAATGCCCCTTCTTTCAAACTCTTTTCATTTTCCCGCCCTTCCAAATTAAGATTTAAAGCACTCTCTCCTTCACATTTTTAAACAACCCATCTTTTTCCTCCACTCATTTTCTTCTCCACCATCTTTTTCTTCAACATATCTTCCGGCGGGTGGGGGTTCATGGGGTTTTAGGGATTCATATATGGGGGTTCATTGCGGGTTTAGGGTGGGTTTTCCGGCGGTATTGGGGTTTTCCGGCAGGTGGGGGTTCATGGGGGTTTAGGGGTTTATGGCGGGTTTAGGGTGGGTTTTCCGGCGGGTTTTGGGTTTTCCAATGGGTTTTGAGGTTTAGGGTTTTCCGGCAGGTTTTTGGGTGGGTTTTCCGGCGGGGGTTGAGTTTTCCAGCGGGTTTTGGGTTTTCCAGTGGGTTTTGAGGTTTAGGGTTTTCCGGCAGGTTTTTGGGTGGGTTTTCTGGCGGGTTTTGGGTTTTCCGATGGGTTTTGGGTTTTCCCCATCGTAGTTCAGGGTATTCCTTTTATAGTTGTAGATCGTGATTCTCTTCCCCACGTGGTGGGAAGTTATCACCGGTTATCTCTGGACACTACTGGACGTGGGATCTACCCACGTCTACAAACGGTTGAACAAGTTCTGACTCGGTCTTCGTTACGCCCAGCCGATCACTCTGTCTAGAGATACTTCTGCACAGCCGATCATTCTGTCTGGAGATACTTCTGCGCAGCGCATGGTGGAGCCCTGCTCCTCTGATTATTCTGACCAGAAGGGTAATCTGGTCAGCGCATGATGCGGTCCTGCCTTGCCGGTCCGTTTATCTTTATCATTTAA
Source organism: Gentiana straminea (assembly GCA_036785695.1). NCBI lineage: Eukaryota > Viridiplantae > Streptophyta > Magnoliopsida > Gentianales > Gentianaceae > Gentiana > Gentiana straminea. The sequence goes on from JAVUPR010000415.1 coordinate 1,767,313, forward strand.
CTTTCGTTCTGGGCCTGGCCCAACTATGAATAATCCGACCCAGTGGGCCCATATATCATCATAAGTCCTCCCAGACTGGGGTGGACTGCTTCACAGCTACCCTAGTCTGAAACGCTTTAGCTTCCATCATTAATATATCGTGAAACGAGGCCAGGTCATACTCGGTTATTATCATAACTGTGAAACGAACCATCACGTCGTTTCACTTCTTGTCTCCTAATTATACCTCTTGTCAAACAACTCCTCTCTTTCAAACTTTTGGAGTCTCATCCCTGTGATTACAAGTAAGTCTTTGTCTCTATATTACTCTTCATTTCTTTTGAATATTTATTTCTTTCGTGAGTTTGAGAGCCAACACTGCTTCTAGCGGTTCTGTAGAAAAGTTGTTTGAATCACCGGAAAAGATTTCGATCGCCTTAGAGAGTGAGGAAGTGAGTTCCTCTAATCCTATCCTTCGCTCTGAAGCTGTAATACCCGCCGATCATCCATCCTCTCTAATTGATTTAGGAAATACCTCCACCTTTGGGGATAATCCTCTGTGCCTTCTGCCTTCACACCTTCTCCCCCTGGGATCTTTACTCCTACTTCAATCGTTCATCAATATCCAGAAGACCATACATCTTTTTTAAATACTTTGAAAAGAGAAATCAATCGATTCGACAAAACTAAAGCTATAATGGCCTGCCATGGTGTCTCTAGCAAAATGACGAAAACTGAAATGATCAGTTTACTAAAAACCTATAGGATTCGCACTGAGCCTTTTGAAGTTGTTCTCCCCAAATCCACTGAGTACGCTTATACTCCCCCAGCAGGTTTCTGTACAGTGTACGCTGATCAGCTTCATAGTGGTTTAAGGTTCCCTCTTCCTCCTGGGTATATCGAGGTAATGAAGTATTACAAATTGGGGGTTGGTCAAATACACCCAAACAACGTCAAATTCCTTGTAGGTTTCATGATTTGGTGTCGTCTGAACACCACCCCTTTCTCTGTAAAATTATTTAGGAACTTTTATCAATGTAAATTGACACAAGGTAGTGGAGGATGGTATCACTTCTGTCATAGATCCGGTAAGTTAAGCCATATTATTCCTCTGTCCAGCAAAGATAAGACCAAGAAGAAGTGGTCAGAGCGCTTCTTCTTTGTAAAGCACAACACTGAGGCGAACCTTGGTCGCTGGAATACTTCTTCCATGAAGGACAAACTGGAAGATCACATAGATATAACTCTGGTTAACTATCTTACCAGAAACAAGATTTCTTTGACTTTGACCACTATAAGCTCTGTGTTGGTGGATGCTGCCCAGCTTCTCACTGCGGGTCCTATTGTCTATGTAGAATTCACCAAGGAGCAATACCAAAAATGTATGTTTGAATTTACTTTTGTTCTTGTTTTGAATATATCTTGATTGTCTTTTATTTTTGTAGTGGCCAATGTGGACGATTTGATTAACATTGACATTGACGAGGAGGAGGAGACAAAACAAGCGCCAGAAGATTCTGAACAGACGTTGTCTGTTATTCCTGAAGGTGGCGAGGCTTCTGGCCAGCAAGAAGCTGCGGAGAAAAGCATTGACTCTGGTAATGCTGTTAAGGAAACCATTTCCACTGCCAACCCTTTTGACCAGAACATCCTGAGCACAATTAATCTTGAGGATCTGCCTGTTGAAGAGGATCTCCCCGGTGGTCAATCTACCGGCTTGAATGCTGTGCCTCTAAGGACCATTTCCCAAAGACAGAATAAAAGGCATAGGTCCACCTCCTCTGGTAGTTCTGTGAGTGATTCCTCCTTTAACTTTGAGGATATGTCTGCTGAAAACTTTGCTGATTCTGTAAGTAGCCTTTTTGTAAGATTTTTATTTTTTCTTTAATCTCTATCTTCTAAGATTTGGCCTTTTGCAGTGCTACCGCCTGGGTAAGTCATTACATAAGAAAACCTCTAGCATGTCTAGGGATATCGCTGCCCTGCAACAGAAGGTGGTCCACCTAGAAGAGGCTAATGCCAAGGTGGCTAATTTGGAAGAAACCAACCTCGCACTGGTATCTTCAGAGGCTGCTGCTCGCCAGGAGATTGAGCAATTGAAATCCAACCTTGCCAAAGCTGAGGGTTTGATATTCACCCAAGAGGAGCAACTAAAGCACCGGGACCAATAGCTAAAGAGAATAAATGAGGAGAATCAACAGCATCTTGCCACCGTGAAGAAGATGAAGAATGATTTTGATGAGACTGTGAGGCAGATGGAAGAGACTCCTGCCCAGAACATCATCCAGAAAGTTGTTGCAGGATATAAAGCCGCTCCTGAAACTTATGAGGAGATTCAGATCATCTTAGCTCCCACTCTGCGCAGAGGATATACCCTTGGTGTTGATGAAGCCAAGCCAGTTGATCTTGTGATTAGCACTTTGCCTAATCACAAGTTATATGATAAGAAAGCTGGCGAGATCTTCACCAGGCGGTATGGTGAGTACAAGAGTGAGGAAGACATCATCTGCAAATATACGAAGAAGAAATCTGCACAGCCTTCTGCTCCACAGTCTTCTGCTCCTTCTTCGTCTTGATTTCCCTCATTTTGTTTTTGGAACTTTGATACATAACTTCAAATTTTGCTGCAATTTCTGGACAGCCTTTGTGTAACTTGTCTTCCATGTATGAGATATTCTGGCTAGCCTTTTGAAACGGCTTTTTGTTTTCGTATTTTTCAGCTTATAGCTTCTCATTGCGCTGCAAAGAAGTTAAGAATATTTATCCTTAGCTTCTTTATATTGTTGTCTACGCTGCACAGAAATGCTTCTTTTGTGTTCCTCTGTGTAGAATTTTGTAGTGGGTCTTCTGTTCAGGATGTTCTTGCATTGCAGGTTTGCCATTTAGATTTTTTTATTGAGTCCTCTGCTCAGAATTATCTTGCGCTGCAAGCTTACTACTTATGTTGTTTAATTGGGTTTTACCCAGAATGTCCTTGCTCTGCAAGTTTGACATTTATGTTTTTAATTGGGTTCTCTACCCAGAGTGTCCTTGCGCTGCAAGTTTGACACTTTTATTTTTTAATTGGGCTTTCTGCCCAGAGTGTCCTTGCGCTGCAAGTTTGACACTTAGCTTTTTTGATGGGTCTTTGCCAGGAGTAATCGGGTTCTCTGCCCAGAATTCTCTTGCGCTGCAAGTTTAACACTTGTGTTTTTTAATTGGGATCTCTGCCCAGAACGCCATTGCGCTGCAAGTTTGGCACTTATGTTTTTTAATTGGGTCCACTGCCCATAATTCTCTTGCGCTGCAAGTTTAACACTTGTGTTTTTTAATTGGGACCTCTGCCCAGAATGCCCTTACGCTGCAAGTTTGCTGATAATCAAGCATCCTGTCTTTAGTTCAGTGTGTCAACACAAGTTAAGATATTCACATATATCATCACAAAATTTAAAAGGATATAATATTCAAGATATCATTACTCAAGAAAATAAAATTATCTTAAGGAAAAAATTTTCTTAAATGAACAGCATTCCAGCTTCTAGGAATGGTTTTTCCGGAGGCATTAGCTAGTTGATAAGATCCTTTTCCATGTACTTTGATAATTTTATAAGGACCTTCCCAATTTGGGTCTAGCTTTCCAGTGGGGCCTTGCTTGCTGGCACCATTTCGCCTCAGAACTAAATCGCCTTCTTTAAAATACGTACCTCTAACCCTGGAGTTGTAGTATTGAGCAATCCTTTGCTTGTATTTAGCCATCTGTATCAATGCTATGTCCCTTTTGCGCTCCAACTCATCCTTGGTGTGCAGCATAACTACTTCTTGTGTTTCTAGACGGATAATTGATCGTCCCGGGAGATTTGTGCCCAATCTCTGCTGGTATCACTGCTTCACATCCGTATGCCAAGGAATATGGAGTTTCCTATGTAGCAGCATTTGTGGTAGTTCTGTATGCCCATAAGATGTTTGGAAGATGATCTACCCAATGAGATCCCTCATGCTCCAACCTTTTCTTCAATCCCTGCTTTATTTGTCAGTTGGTCTGCTCTACCTGTCCATTGGCTTGGGGATAGGCCACTGATGTAAAGTGTTGGGAGATTCCTAGGTTTGTGCACCAGGTCTGCACTCCTTGATCTTCAAATTGTGTGCCATTATCAGAGATAAGTACTTTAGGAATTCCATATCTGCACAGAATATTTCTCCATAGGAATTTCTGTATTTGGTTGGCTGTGATGGTGGTCAAAGGTTCAGCTTCCACCAATTTGGTGAAATAATCTACTGCCACCACTAGAAACTTGAAATTCCTGGTGCTCTGGGTAGTGGACCCACTAAGTCTACTCCACACTGATCAAATGTTCATGGGGATACAATTGGTATCATTTCTTGTACAAGATTTTGTGATAAATTGCTATGCACCTGGCATGTCCTGCAAGTTCGACCGGCTTCTCTCGCATCTTCTTGCATTTCGGCCGATAATATCCAAAAAGCTTACATTTTCTCGGCCGAGCTCTTGCTCCCAAGTGATTTCCACAAATTCCGAGATAGATTTCTCTTAGTACATAATCTCCTTCATCTGGAGTAACGCATTTCAACCAGGGGGCTGCATAAGATTTTCTGTACAGAACATCATTGAACGGAGCATACCTGGCCGAAAGTCTTATCAGTTTTCTTGCGCGTGCTTTATCTTCAGGGAGTTTTCCATCTCTCAGATATATTACAATTGGTTCCATCCAAGTTTCTGCCTGTGTTATCGGTTGCACTTCCATCTCATCACAGCTCTTCTGTTAATTGCTCAACCAATACTTTCTTGTTGGACAAAAAATTTGACCCTAGCTTAGATAAAGCATTTGCTCTTGTGTTTTGGGCCCTGGTTATTTGTTCCACTTCCACCATTAAGAAATTTTGCAATTTCCTTTGCGCAACCGTGATGAGAGTCAACTATGCTATAATTTCGTGTGCATTTTACCCCTATTTGAAGCCTATTCGATGTGATTTTGGGTTAGTTAAATGGTATTTATAGGCACATTTCATCACGGTTCGAATCACGAGATGAAAGATGTTTACGTCAGAAATCTCGACATTTTTGGGTGATTTGTGTGTGTTTTATTGGTATTTGTCATGATTAGGTATGTGGTTTATTTTTATTACAGGTGTGACATGATAGAGGGCGTGCCGAGGATCGCAACGGTACGAAAATCGTCCAAAACGAACTCCATATAAAGAAATGGCGCGCGATTCAAATTCAGACGTTCGGGGAAAAAGAAAATAAAAAGAAAAATCGAAAAAAAAACCAGAAAGTATCACACCTAGGGTGTGATGAAGACTGTTTTTCACTCTTTAAAAGATGCCCGAAGTTAAAGAGTTGAAACGGATCGAGCAGCATTAATGTTTTCATACTGCTGGCACCTAATCTGCATTTTGAGCTCCCTTAGATGCATTTTCTGGGAAGGTTGTCTTCATCAAAGTTGTAGGGGATTGAATAAGCTTTCCAACTCAACTTGAATCGCGTAAATCGGAGGTCTACACGCAAAGATATCACCGAATTACTGGAGACATGCTTGGCTGGCAGCGCTGATGACGTCATTAATACGCTGGATGACGTCAGCAGTCGCGAATTTCCGAGTTTTCCACTATTTTGGATCGAAGTTGGCCTATATAAAAGCCAAATTAGGTCAAATTTTCACCACAACTTCATACAATAATTTTCTTTTCAATTTTTTAGATTTTTCTTCCCTAAAAACTATAGATCTAGGTTAAATTTCTTGCATCAAATTGTTACGACTGTTGGTTTCTTTTGGAGATTTCTTCTCTACGGATTGACAAACCGATTGGAGATTTGCTACAGCCTTATTGGTAATTTATTGTTCTTATCTTTTATCATGTTTTCTTCCCAATTAATTATGATTTCTTGTTTCGTTCTCGTTATTATGCTTAGCTAGATTTATAATAGCAAGATTATGTGATGGAATAACGAAATTGATGCCTAAATGATAATCTAGGGATGAGTAGGGCTTAAAATTAAATCTTTTGAATTGTTGTGTCCAAAAATTTGATTTTAATGCTTGAATTAATTTGATCACTTGATTCATGATTAAACACATGAACTTTATAAATGTATTTTGCGAGGGAGTGTGCGAACTAGAATTTTAGGATTGCCATGCACGAACTAGTCGAGTTTTTCGCAGCCTGTTCCTTGGTAAGTGATATATGTCAACTAGATAGTATATTTCACTTCATTTTTATCTCATTTTCGAGAATTATAGCAAAGATTTTGCATCAAAAATAATAAATATCGCAATTATATACAAATATCTAGATATTACAAATTTCCAATAAAGTTGAAATTTATTTACTTATTTTATTATTAGAATTACCTGTGGTTTTCTCGTTTTGTTCTATACAGATACATAGTGATGAAATCCTGAAGTCATAAACGGTAAACTCGGCAAAGAGGATTTACAAAAAATCAAAATCTCATCATTTCTCTGGACATAGGGAATATTTTCCGACATAGTTTGACATAACCCGGCGTAGACCGGGTATATACCGGTCTACGCTGGAGTATTTGAAGATTTGGGGAATATTTTGTATTTAATGCGCATTTAATGAAGTCTGACAGCTCCCACATGCCAAATTTCCGGTGTGCACCGGGAATCACCGGCTTAGACCGGGAAATGGGTCCCTTAAATTATTCCCCAACTACTATTCACTTGCAGAGCCTCATATATATATATATATATACTAGTGGGGGCCACCGTGCGATGCACGGTGTGCCTTCATTTTTTTATGCACCGATTATAGTTTTATGTCTGCAATAAATTTACTTTAACAAAAATAAAGAAGATATCAACCTACTTCAATGCTTAGAAAAACATTTAAACCATCCTTTAGAGGTGACAATATGCCTGCGTGTTGCAGCAAGAAAGGTTACATGTGGGGAAAAAATCCTGAAGATCAAAATGCACATTCGTGCAAAAAAAGTCAAACCAGAGTTTCTGTGAACCAATAAAAACTACATAATAACAAAATTAAAATTTCTCAAACTCGAATAAATGAATTGTTAGTCGTAGAATATTATTCATGTCAGGCTTAACCCTAACTAATACTAATAAAAAAAATAAAAAAGAAAAGGTTCGGAAGATTTTCATTTTCTTATCTTTTATCGAAGTAAATTAACCGAAGGATAAGTAAGATAAATGGGAGTTGGATCTCGTTTTTTATTTTTATGTATCTTTTATGTATCATAGATCGAATGAACATTCTCATTCCTTATCTAATTTTTACAATATTTTATTTTCTAGTAGTTTTTGTGGCACCGTACCAAATCATACGACTTTGTTTTACTTAACCAAAAAATTTTGAAGATCGAAATGCACCTTCGTGCACAAAAAGTCAAACCAGAGTTTCAGTGTACCAATAGAAACTACATAATAACACAATTAAAATTTCCGAAACTCGAATCAGAGAATTGAATGCTTCAAATAAAAACCCTAGTGATAAACACGTTGATGTGATAACACCGTACCAAATCATACGACTTCGTTTTACCTAACCAAAAAAAAAAATAAGGGAAAAGACAAAAATTTTGGTATAGCGACGACCAAAACGTCGCTAAAGCCGGACGACCAAAGCGTCGCAAAAAGCCGGACGACCAAAATGCAAATTTAATAGTATACTAGTGGCTGCAACGTGCTTTGCACGTTTTGGCCCTCGGTTTTTCCCGATGATACGTGTAGTACAGTAGAAACACAAAACGTCGTTTAATAGTGTAATACATGCATTGGAAATAGTAATATAAACTGGTACAAACTACGAGTGGCTTTTTTCCCTTTGGTACGCCTCTGTTCGTTCTAATGGTGCATTTTCCAAAGGCCTTTTGCCAGGTGATTGTATCAAATGCAACCAAGGGGGACTGACTAAAAAGTCCTACAGCATTTCCTGATTTCATACATTATAGAAGAGATAGAAACAAGATATTTGTTAAGGGCAGACCCTCCAAGACTCTTCTTTATGGTGTCCAAAATCTCGGTGTAATATAAAAGTAGCTGAGCCAAAGTTGCTCTTAAGATCTCCATACCACACAAAAAGTTACTGAAGGATGTGATCAGAACGTTGTGCATTACCTCTATCGCACCTTTCCATCTACTTGCAATTCAGCCCTTCCCTCTTCTTCACTTCTTCTATTTACAATAGTAGTGGTATCACCAGTCCCCTTTTCGATTCATTCTTCTTTTGTGTGACCCTTATCTCTGTTATTATTTTCTGGGTTCTCAACCACGCATGTGTGTCGTGCAGGACCTTTGTCGTAGCCTTGAATTTGAAATTTACAATATTGTTAGTAGGTAAGCAAATCGTATCATATTGCGTACAATGGAACAAAGAAGAGTCTATGCTACCTGCCTATTCTTCACATCCATCTTGTTCCCGCAAAGTACAACATGGATATTTTCAACAAAAATAAGAACCCTATTCCAAAATTCAGAAACGAACATGTAATAGCTTAAGAGCATGAAAATCAAGACAAAAACTTGAACAAAATAGAGAGTGAAACAAACGTTACTTGCTTCAGACTTGATATGCCATATCCACCATATGAAGATGAAAGGAGAAGCTGAACAAGCAATCATTTCTCTTTATCCAAGGCAATAGCCAAAGGCTCCAAGTACTTGCAAAATCAAGAAGATGTCTATTTACAAAAGGACCAAACTCCACACCTTTTCCGACTATAAGCTCCAAGTATCTGCAAAATTATTGGATGGCTAAAGTTGATGATTGTGGAGAAGGTGTGAATCTATAGGGGTGATGTACTATTCTTGAAAGAAATAGATTGTTTTGGCAATAGAGGCATACGGAGTAGTCAAAAATCCATATGATTGTCCAGCAATAAAAAAACACTTGCTGATTATAATCTCAAGTTTTAAATGCAACCTGCACAACACCCTTATCTATATCAAATTTCAAGAAAAATAAAAATAAAAAAAGACAAAATTCTTAGGAAAATAAGACCCCCCAAAAAACGAAGTGACCTGAATAGGCTTACGACCGTAGTTGAATACGACACCGTTTATTTGATTTCTCCTATTGAGGGGGCAGTCACCAGAATCACAATCGGATTTGGCGTGAGAGAGGGAGTGGGAGGATGTAGTAGACAGTGTTACTGTACCGAAACGGACAATGCTGGGGAAGGTGAAGCTTCTTAACTGGAGGCTTTCCATTTGCATTCTTGACAAGCTCCTTCTACTTTTCTTTAACTTTGAATAACTTGATCATTTTTTTTCAACAGGAAGAGAAAAATAAAATTATCAGCTAGAATAAAAACATGAAAAATTAAATCCGAGGGATGGAGAACTGTTCACTACTCCATTCAACATTCTCCCCACCCACAACCCGACAAGCAACCTAAAAATTCATTATTAACATGTAAGGCAAGAACATCTATAGTAGTTGAAAACCCAATCATATACACAACAACAGAACACACAACATGAAACCAACAACATGAATACATAATAAACAGAGAAACATCAATAAAGAAGCATGTAAAAAGAACCCTTTTTTACTGAAGTTCAAGAAGTCAGAAATCAATACTCTGCCAAATAATCAACTAACAGCTGGAAATACATCCATGCATAACTCCTATTCAAATCCCTTAAAATCAACCGTAAACTAAAAACAAATCATGTACCCCAGATGATGAGAGCCTACCCAAACCGAATAGCAAAAAGCATCCTGCACAAACGAACAATCAAAAGACATGAAAGGGAAAAGAAAAACCCACAAACAACCCACTGACCAGCAGAGAAATCTCCAGGCAGAAGGAATGAAGTGCAATTTGCTCTTTCTCTTCACAAAGATCGCACACCAAAACCAAAAACAACATAGAGAACAAATCCCTTGCGAGAGATAGAGACCAGTTAAGAGAAAAATCCACAATCAGAACCGAACATATCAATACACATAAGAATAAAGAAACCATCAAGAAAGACATACCCGAAGATCTGTCATAGAGAGAGAAGAAGCAACAATGGCGAGCACAATCGGGACAGAGAAGAAGACGAAGAGCAGATTGCGAATCCATACCTTCTTAACCCTAAAGATTCAAAGCGAACACGATCGGTCTCCGCCTCTCTCTTCTTCTCTCCCAAAGTGTTAAGGGTGAAAATCTATGTTTTATTATGATATATTTTACGGTATTTTCCCTCTTAATTGGATTGATTGCATGATAAATGGCCCTCATATGGAAATATTGAGCATACTAGGTTTTTAAGGACTTATTCACAATATTGAATAAATTATGTGTTTTCATCACGAATTATAATTAATTGGACTTTATTACAGTTTGCGATGTTTACCATGTGTTATAGGTATGATTATTGTGCTCAAATGATGATCAAAAGAGATAAATTTCGAGCTACAAAGGTTTAAGGAAGAGATAATGATCGAGTGGAGAGAAGAAAAGAGATAAAGATGCAAAAATCGCATTCAAGTCATGATGAACGTTCGTCCATGCAGCGTCCATATCGAACGAGCGTCTGAAATACCGAACGGGCGTCCATGGAAACAATCTTGATACAGAGAGTTTGAACGGAGTTTGAACGAGCGGCTGAGGGGAGTTCAGAAATACCGAACGAGCGTCCATTGAAGCGGACGAGCGTCCGGAATGCCGACTTAGTGAAACCGCCTCAAATCCCTATAAATACCGCCTATTTTCGCACATTAAGACACGAGTTTTTACAATCTTAAAACCCTAAACCCTAGGGGCGGCTTTGGCTGCGATTTTACACTTTTTATTTCCGAGTTTTATGCAACTTTAAATTCAATCAAAGTAGGCTAGTTCTATGTTATTTTTCTCGCTTTTACGGGTTGCCGAGGATGCTCGAGGCTAGAACCTCCTTCAAACGAGAATTGTGAAGCCGTCAGCATTGACTTGATCTCTTTATTTCGACTTTTACTGTGAGTATTTGTTACGGTTGTTTCTTATCTATGCCTAATCTTGTTTTAACGCAATTATATTGGAAGATATGTTGTGTGCTTGATATGTTATTGTTTGATGGAAATCTTGAATAGCATAGATCACCATAGATAAGAATAGTTCATTAGATTTACATTAACGGAAGTTAGTAAGTCTAAAAACTAGATCGTTAACGTAAAAGTTGGCACCTTTGATCTCTTTAACGTGTTAATTTAGTATTGGAAGATACTAGGTTAATAGATGAATTGCCCAAGGAATTAGGAGTTCATGTTCGGTAAGGTAAATCACAACCTAATTAAATACCACGTAAAATCGAGATAGGAGACCAATGCATGTTGATAGGTGGATCAATCCTCGTTTGTCTTTTATAAACTTGATTTACAATCCTCATAGCTTAGTTTAGATTAGTTAATCTATTTCCCCGCACTTTTAGTTTATTTTATCGCTTTCAAATCTCTCCTAGCATTGGATTAATCTCCTCTCGTCTAGTTATTTTTCGCATATGTGTTTAGTTAGTTATTCGTTAGGTTAGTAATCGTGACAATAGTTAGTTAAAACAAAAGCTAGGGTTAACATTCGTCTAGTTCCCCGTAGGATCGACCCGGCATAGCCTCTGTACTACGATCCTTGCACTTGAGGTTAACCGGTTTTATTACTTGTTTATTTTGTATTAATAAAATCCGTGACAAGTTTTTGGCGCCGTTGCCGGGGAACCCGGACGGTTTGCCTAGTTTTTGTTTTTTTTGTGTGTTTTGTTTTTCTGTTTTTGTTCAGTTTTTCTGTCTATTTTCTGCGTTTTAATCCTTGTTTTTAGGTCGATTTCTAGAAGGATTAACCTTTCAGTAGTTAGGAAATTAGTGTTTTGGATTAGGGTTAGAGTTTCTGTTTTGTGATTAGTTCTTTTTCCCCTGTTTTTCCTGCTCTGTTTTCTTTACTTCTGTCTCTGTTCTGGAAATCGTTTCTATTCCTGGGAAATTTTGCATATGAACGAGCGTCCATACCTATGAACGCCCGTCCACTGTAAAATTTCAATCCTGTATCAGTTCCTAACCTACAGACGAGCGTTCATACATTTGGACGCCCGTCCAAAAAATTCTGAAAAATCAGACGAGCGTTCATACGTTGAACGCCCGTCCGTTCTGAAAACCAGGCAGACGCTCGTCCATATTTTTGGACGCCCGTCCGTCTGATCTTTTCCTCTTTCTTTCTTTTTTTCCCTAGGTCTTGATAATAGTTCTAGATTTCAACCCTTTTAGATAGATTCTTAGGTTTCCTTTTCGTAGTTTAAGTTTTTAATTTCGTAGTTTTAGGTTTTGTTCAATAGAGTTGGGTTTCGGTTTATGCAAACTCGAAGTCAGAAGGGGCCATTACTCTTTACACCTGACCTCGAGCGGACCATAGTCAGACCCAACAGGCGGAAACTTCGTTTCACCGATCCTTCGGACGAAGGAAGCTCAGCCAACCAAGAAATTGAACAAAAGTTGATAGAAGAAATCGAAGAAATAGTAATAATGGCGACGGAGAGGATCGACGTACGTTGGCGGACTACGCCATGCCACGGTGCGATCCTTGTCAACCCGGCTATAGTCTTGCCCGCCATTCTCGCTCAAACCTTCGAGCTCAAGCCGGGGCTTATCCAGATGATGCAGCATGCATCAATTTTTTACGGCTACCAATCAGAAAATCCGCATACCCACTTACACACGTTCTTAGAGATATGCGGTACTACCCGCATCCAAGGTGTAAGTGAGGATGCTATCAAGCTCAAACTTTTTCCTTTTTCCTTAAAAGGGGAGGCGAAGGAATGGTATCACTCTCTTCCTCCTGAATCCATCACTACATGGAAATTTGGACTCGAGAAGGAGTTTTTGAGTCAATATTTTCCACCCTCTAAGACGGCCCATTGCTTAAATGAAATTTTCACATTTTCTCAGAAGGAAAATGAATCGTTTTTCGAGGCCTGGAGGAGGTATAAATCTCTTCTTAGAAAGTGCCCCCATCATGGCTTGCCTTTGGAGAGGTTAGTCATTACTTTCTTTAGCGGATTGACCGAGCTCACTAAGGGCATGGTCAATAGTTCATCTGGCGGGACGTTTTTGAAGAAGACTCCAGACGAAGGATGGGCATTGTTCGAAGACATTGCCAAATATAACTATGCTCCATCCTATCAGGCAATTCAAGCTCCTCCTCCTCCTAAAGTGGAGGAAGTAAATGTTCAAAGTCTGATTGCCATGCTGCAGAGGCAGATGGCCAATCCTCAAACTCCGAATCCTATGAATCGGACTCCTTCGTTTCCGCGAACCCTCGGGTTACGTATTGCGAATCTTGCTTTGTCGTCGACCGGTCACGTAAATGGCCAATGTCAATTAAACCCCAATTCTTCATACCAAGTCAATACCGTCCATGCGATGGACGGTACACTCCGGTCCAATGCCAAAGCCGCGATAATATGGGGCATACTTCCGGATTACGTCCTATGAATGGGCGAATGTCGAAGTAAATGCGTTCTATGGCCGAACACCCAAAGATTTAATCAACCATCCGGCCGAATCAATTCCGAGAACCAAGGGTTCAATCAAGCTTCCAATTTCAATCCGAATTCGAGTTTTAATTCGAATTCAAGTTTCAATAAGAACCCCGGTTCCGCTCAAAACCAAAACTCTAATTTTTCCAAAGTCAAACACAAAGGTTCAATCGAATTGGCCTTCTAATTCCAATTCCAATTTTCAAAATCGGCCCGGCCACCATACTCTTCAAACTTCCGGCACTCTCAAAGTCCCTCGAATTCAAATGATCTTAAATTTGAATGGAACTCATTCAAAGAAGAGCAAAACAAGAATATTCAGCTCCTAATGAGTACCAATAAGAATCTTGAGAGACAGATCGGGGCGGTGGCCGAGCAATTAGCATCAAGACCCCCGGGCATCCGCCCGATTTTACCGAGAAAAATCCTAAGGGTGGTCATGTTGCTCGAGCCGATTTGAGCGACGGCCAATGTACCGACCTCGTACCAACAACGCATTATGGACAAGAGGAGGCCGGTACAATGAGTTTAAGAAGTGGTACACGGTGAGTGGTCCCCCTGGCTTCCAGGGAAACCACTAGCCCCTCCTGCCATTGATAAGGCAGGAGGGGAAGTTGAGCACCCATCATCCCCTTGGCTGCAAGCAAGTACTCAGGTGGCTGATCCCCTGATAGGTGAAAAGGTTGCAAATCCTCAGGTGGCCGACCCCTCGAGGACCGAAAAAAAGGAAAGAAAGTCGGTGGCCGATCCCCCGACTACGAAAGCTTCGAAAAGACGGTTCGGTGGAAGGATTTGGAAGACAAAGCTATCGCCGCATCCTCTAAGAGAGTCTTTTCCGAGAGTGATGCGAAGAAGCTTCCGTTTCCACCGAGGAAGAGCAACATTCCATTGGTTGAAGACAAAAAGTACGAGAAGGTGCTAAACCTTCGAAAAATACTCGGTGAATCGCCATTATCCGAGGTCTTGGTCGAGATGCCTAAGTATACAAAATTCATCAAGGATGTTGTATCTTCCAAGAAGAAGTTAGCGAGGAATGGACCAAGCGGTTGGTAAGGAATGTTCTCTCGGTCAATAATGAAAGCTTACCAATCAAGAGAAGCGACCCGGGGAAATTTGTGCTCACATTGCGGATGGGAGGCCTAGTCTTCCCAAATTCCCTATGTGACTCGGGCGCATCTATCGGCTTGATGCCATTGTCCGTGTGCAAGCATTTGGGTTTACAAAGTCTTCTAGAACCCACGACCATGAACTTGCGGTTCGATCGATCTTCTAAGAAAGCCTCAGGGATCTTAAAGGACGTATTAGTTCAAATAGATAGGTTTACCTTTCCAGTTGACTGGTACGTCTTAGATATTGAGAAAAGTGAAAATGTCCCGTTAATTCTTGGAAGGCCTTTTCTATCTACAGCTAGAGCCCTCATCGATTGTGATGGTGGGCATGTGACCATTCGGGTTGGTGACCAGGAGGTGAGCTATAGTGTATCAAAATCTATCAATGTACCTTCTGGAGCTCCAACCGGTTTTTCCGTTGAGGAGACTTCTGATGATTTCGACGACTTCATGGATAAGCAAGTCATGGTGTAGAATCGAATATGAGCGACCGATTGATAAGCCGAATAATCATGGTGTGGTCAATCTAGACCAATTAGCGGTGATTTCGAGGATGAGCTAAGAGAAGAAGCTTTGGCGGTAGGGCCACCGAGTAAGCTCGCCGATGTTGAGTTGAAGAGTGGCGATCTTAAATCAAGTCTAGAGGATCCTCCCATAGATTTGGTACCGAAGCCGTTACCTAAACATCTTAAGTATGTGTTTTTAAGAGAGGGTGACAAGCTTCCCTTGATCATCTCTCGCCAAGCTATCTCGTATAGAAGAGCTAAAAGCGTTAAACGTCTTGCGCAAAAATGAAAAAGCCTTTGGATGGCAGGTGGGGGATATCCGTGGGATATCTCCCGACATCTGTATGCACAAGATCAAGACTGAGGAGGGTGCAAAACGGGTTAGACAGCCTCAGAGAAGACTCAACCCTCACATGCAAGAGGTAGTCAAGAAGGAAATTATCAAGCTTCTAGATATGGGTATCATATACGCCATTGCAGACAGTGAGTGGGTGTCCCCAACTCAAGTGGTTCCCAAAAAAGGTGGAATTACGATTGAGAAAAATGAGAAGGGAGAGGAGATAGCATTGAGGCTCGTCACAGGCTATCGGGTCTGTATTGACTATAGAAAACTCAATGAGGTCACACTGAAAGATCATTTTCCCCTTCCATTCATTGACCAGATGCTTGAGCGTCTGGCGGGGCACGCATTCTACTGCTTCCTGGATGGATATTCAGGATATTTCCAGATACCCATCGATCCTGTTGACCAAGAGAAGACCACTTTCACCGCCCCTATGGTACATTTGCCTACCGGCGGATGCCATTTGGTCTCTGTAATGCCCCAGCCACCTTTCAAAGGTGTATGATGGCAATCTTTGACGGGCTAGTTGAAAAGTGTATGGAGATTTTTATGGATGATTTCTCGGTCTTTGGTCAATCCTTCGATGATTGCCTCGATAATCTTGATCATGTGTTGTCTAGGTGTGTGGAAAAGGACTTAGTGCTTAATTGGGAGAAATGCCATTTCATGGTAGATGAAGGTATAGTCCTTGGCCACAAAGTGTCCGCCAAAGGTATAGAAGTAGATAGGGCCAAGGTAGAAGCTATTGAGAAGATGAGTTATCCTAAGAATGTTCGGGAAGTCCGAGGTTTTCTCGGACATGTCGGCTTCTATAGGAGGTTCATCCAGGACTTTTCAAAGATTTCCAAACCCCTGTCTACTTTACTCAAAGAAGACGTGACCTTTGATTTTGATGATAGCTGCAAGCACGCGTTTGAGGAGCTCAAGAATCGTCTGATATCCGCTCCAATTCTTATTTCACCTGACTGGAACTTACCCTTTGAGCTTATGTGCGATGCATCCAACTATGCTGTTGGTGCAGTCTTAGGGCAAAAGCTTAATGGAAAATTCCAGCCTATCTATTATGCCAGTCACACACTGAATCCTTCTCAAGTTAACTACACAACTACTGAAAAGGAATTATTGGCCGTAGTGTTTGCTATGGACAAGTTCCGTAGTTACTTGTTAGGTGCTCAAGTGATCGTGTGGACTGATCACGCTGCCTTGCGTTATCTTATGACCAAAAAGGAAGCTAAACCGCGCTTACTGCGTTGGATACTGACCCTCCAGGAATTTGACGTTCAAATCAAAGATAAGAAGGGCAGTGAGAACGTAGTGGCGGATCATGTCTCTAGGATGATAAGTGAGGAAAAGGGTGATCCTGAAGATATAGATCTTTACTTTCCTCTGGAAAACATCATGTTGATCGATGGCCGCTCTCCTGATGTTCCATGGTATTCATCCATTGTGAATTACCTTCATGCCCGCTACCTTGACCCCGAGATGTCGTATCAGGAGAAGAAGAAGTTCTTCGCTGATATGAAATATTTCGTTTGGGATGAACCTTATTTGTTCAAGATCTGCAAAGATGGTTTGCTTAGGAGATGCGTTCCTGAATCTGAGCAACGAGAGATTATCGAGCAATGCCATAGTGGACCCACGGTGGTCACTTTGGTCCTTGGAAAACGATTGCGAAGATCTTCCGAGTCCGGTTTCTATTGGCCTACGATCTTTAAGGACACGAAGCCTTACGTAAAGCTTGCGATAGGTGTCAAAGAACCGGAACTCGACAAGGCGTTTCGACATGCCGTTGAAACCCATCCTAGAGTGCGAAGTCTTTGATGTATGGGGTATCGATTTTATGGGACCTTTCCCATCATCCCGCGGTAACAAATACATCTTAGTCTCGCGTCGACTATGTTTCGAAATGGGTGGAGGCGGTAGCCACTCCTCACAATGATCATAAAACGGTCATGAAGTTCCTAAAAAAGAATATCTTTGTGAGATTTGGGTGTCCTCGAGCCTTGATCAGTGATGAAGGAACGCATTTTTGCAACCGACCTCTAGAAAAAGTTCTCGAAAAGTATGGTGTACGCCACAAGACCGGCACCCCATACCATCCGATGACTAGCGGTCAGGTTGAGCGAAGCAACCAAAGCATTAAAAAGATCCTGGAGAAAAGCGTGTGAACGGTCATCGCAAGGACCGGAGTACGAAGTTGGATGATGTCTTATGGGCTTATAGGACCGCCTATAAAACTCCTATGGGTACATCTCCATATCAAATGGTCTACGGGAAACCATGTCATCCGCACTGTCGAGTTAGAGCATAGAGCGTATTGGGCTACAAAGTTTCGAACTTTGATTCCCAAGCTTGTGGGAAACATCGACTACGGCGGTTACATGAGCCGGACGAGTCGGACTCCGGAGCCTATGAAAGTGCCGGGCTCGGCAAAGATAAGATGAAACTACTCCATGATGCGAAAATTAAGAAGCGAGAATTCGAGTCGGCGAACAAGTTCTCCTCTACAATTCTAGGTTACATTTGTTTCTGGAAAGTTGAGGACTCGTTGGTCCGGCCCCTTCGAGATTCTCCAAATCATTTCTGGAGGCGTTCTAGAACTTCGTGGTTATAGTGGTGACCCGTTTCGAGTCAACGGTCAAAGGTGCAAACACTATATCGGTGAACCTAAAGAGACATCTTTGATTGTTAAATTTCTCGATATTCTCGGATGTGGTGTCACTCGAGTCGAAGAATTTAACGAGTTATCACCCGACTTGTTCTCCGAGGATGACGGTAGTGATCCGTCCGAAGAAGTTCTAGCTGGTAGTGCTGATATGGAAGAGTTTGAAAGGGAGCGACAGCTGAAGCGTCATCAGAGGACTCAGAGTATGAAGAGGTCACCCATGGGGAGGTTCAAGCGTATGTGGAGGGCTATTAAAAATTTTCCCCCATGTGTGAGATGCTGTTTCTGCAGCCACACTGCTGATCTAGGCTTACACGACGTAGTGGCTGGCAGAAAAGTCAAATGGCCTGATCCAGGCTGAGCTTAGACTGTGTCGAGCTAACGACATTAACCAAAAGCGCTACTAGGAGGCATCCTAGATATCCCTTATTATATTAGCTAGGTTCTGTTCACGCTATTAGTGTTTTATTTATTTAAGTTTTAGTTTGATTAAGTTTTAGCTAACTAAGTTGTTCTATTGTTATCCGTCGGTTAGTGTGCTTTTAGGTATGGATTACGGAGTTCTTCACGAGGAGTTCCCCTCATTAGTCGGATCCCGCGCTCACGGTAGATGATGGACCGGGAGGCACTATAGTCCTTCATGTAGATTTTGACATTAGCACTCGGGTTAAGACCATCACGTACGTTATCATTGTTCCACCATGTTCGGGAGGCGGCGAGTTCACGGCGAGGAGTTGCGGGAGGCCATAGGACGTCCTTACACGATCCTTAATGATCCTATCGACGGATTTGGCACCGGTGCCGCAAGTGAGCATTTTAGAGGTGTTGAGGTAGGCGGCGAGGATTGGTGTTTGCGGGATGAGTACGACTTTCCTCCCGGTTTGTCGACATGCTTCGACGTCTCATTCGCCTAGTGGATTGGGACGAAATCTACGCGGACTAGTAAATCCTTAGTTAGTTTGGTTTTCGTCGAGCCCCGACGTAAAGCGAAGCGCTTGGTGGGAGGCAACCCCTTTGTTTTAGTTATGTTTTTAGTTACTTCTAAGCTATTTTAGGTCTTTAATATTTCATCATTGTATTTTTGAATTTTGTTTGACATTAATAAGAATTGCACTTCAATTTTAATTGGCTTATGTGTGAACAAATTTAATTTTTATCTCTCTCTCGGTGGACGCCCGTTCATACAAATGGACGCCCGTCCGGTTTGCTCGTTTTTATGGACGTTCGTCCAAAATGGTGGACGCCCGTACGCGAATCCCTTCTATCCCGAATGTAAAAATGCCCCATGGACGAGCGTCTAAATTTATGGACGCCCGTCCAGTTCATGCGGTTACAAGTGAACGCCCGTCCGTAAGGATGGACGAGCGTCCATTCCAGGCCTATATATACCTGCTCTAGGCGTGAACCCTCATTTTCTGTGATTTTCAAAAGGAGAACCCGACTTTTCCCCTCCTCCAAACCTCAAATCTTCGTTTCTAAACCAAATTTGGCGATTCTTGTTGCAAAAGAACGCTCCTTGCACCTTCTTTTCATTTATCTAGTCCATTCCCTCCGACAATAAACGGAATTTGAAGAATCAGAGACTTTTCAGTGCGGCCATTTGGACAAAATTTCCGATTTTGGGTGCCAATCTTGGTGTTTCTGGGCTTCAAATCCATTCGATCATCATCCTTACATAGCATTTGGTAAGTCTATAGCAACTTTTCTTGACTCCTTTCACGTTTTTGTGGGTTCGATCTTCGGGTCGGCTCGTTCTCTTGAAATTTCTCTCATTTTGTTCTTTGTTTTCTTCTTGTTTTGGTGTTGTGATGGTGTGGTGATGTTGGTTGTGGTGGATGGGGTGGTATTGTTGAATTGAAATCCCGATTTGGACGATAAACGGGTAACCATTTGTGTGAATGGTTTAGTTTAGTTAGAAGTGGACAATGGTGCGTAAGAAGGAAATTGTGACGCGTTATGGTAAAGGGTTGGCCGGGGAGAAAGGTAAACGGCGGCGTCGAGTTTGATCCATCGAATTGGACCCTAACGAGAGGAGTAGTCTTTCGAGAGCAACCCCAGGGCGTCTCGGCCACTTAGGACCGAGTTAAGAGATGAATCCTCTTCAAATTCGAAACCGAGGACGATGATGAGGTCCCTCTCGTAAGAATGACTCGAGGCACTCGGGGTGGTGAATCTTCAGAGCCGAGGTTGGTGCGAGAATGTCGTTGGGGAGGAGGTGAAACCGGAGCTACACGCGCACCCCACAGAAGAAAGCTAAGGCTTGTTCTCTTGCTATGCCCCGTCGATTCGTCAATCCCCGAGCTCATAGTGCCTACACTAAGGATTATGTGACTCGGAGTATGATTTTTGACAGAGAGGTCAAGACACAACAAGTTGATCCGGCCTTCGTGAAGATGCTTAAGGCTCGGAAGTGGGATGAGTTACGAAGATTCCTCCTAACCCGGTCAATGATTCTATAGTGAGAGAGTTCTATGCGAATTGTTCTGAGACGGATTTGGATGGCGGTTTTGTGATGGTTCGAGGTGTCAAGGTGCCTTTTTCCGCCAAGGTGATCAACCAGAAATATAAGTTGCCGGCGTTTCGTGGCTTGGATTACAAGGAGGAGATCGCTAGACGGCAAAATGAGGAGGGTAAGGATCCGATGGAGGAGCTGCGATTGAAAGTTTGTCCGGATGTAGCATGGGTGTTGAGACCGAATGGTGATAGGAAGGAGTTAATTACCACGACTAGGACGAGGATTGGCGAGTCTCGTCGGTTTATCCGAAGTCGGTTGATTCCTAAGAATAATCTTACACATTTCTATATCAGTGATCTTGGGATGTTGTATGCGTTGGTTTTCGGGTTGAATGTTGATGTTGGGCAAGCTTTGTTTGATGACGTTTTGGCGAACCAAAAGGTATCTACCCGGAGTTTGATAGTGCCTCATTTGATACATCGGTTATGTTTAGATGCGGGGTTCGAGTATACATCGGACCACGGGACTAAGAGTTACCCCATTATTCGTAGAGAGAATTTGTTCCCGTTTCGAGCCTGGTTCCACTTCGGCACCGCCTCAAGCCTCAGTTCTTTCTGGATTATCTTCTTCCGAGATTACTCGGCATAGTATGGCTCATAGTTTGAGGGCGATGTTGAGTGATATCCGGGATGGCCAAGATAACATTTTGTCGGTTTTGGAGTGTCTCGTTGATGGACGGCAACCGAGAGATCGGCGGATATTCAGTGCAAGTAATATGGATTATGTCTTCTCCGAGCAGATTGAGAGGGTGATAGCTGAGGTGGTCAAGATGGAGGAGAAGCCCGAGTCAGATGAGGAGGATGAGCCCCCGGTAGAGCCTGCTACTGCATCTACTACGCAGCCTGAGCCTACACCGACGCCGTCCGCTGTTGCTGTACCTCCTCCAGATCCTCCTCATGTTGATGTTCCTGTTGCTGAGACGACTCCGGGGCTACCTTGAGTTTTTATTTGCGTTACATCTTTCTGGTCGTTGCACTTGTTGCTACATTTCATTCGATTTGGTTGTACTTCTACGTTTTGCTACTTTCCTTTTGGGTGCCTCTATGCTTTCTGTACTTTCAATTTTTATAGCATCTGTTGACTTACGTTATGTAAGCTATCTAGCAACGTACTTGGACTGCAATTTCGTCGGTATTATGATCATTTGATTTGGTTAATGCTTGTTGTTCTGTCTCTTTCGTTCAGTCCTTTCGCATTATTACGTTGTTATACCCCGTTTCCCCCGAGTTTTCTGTTTTCTCGCGTGTTGCAGAGGTGGTTTTTGTCGAGTAATCGTTGAGTTCCGTTTGGGCGTTTTTTCACGCTTTTTGCGAGCGTTGGCCTTTTCATGCCCCAGCCTGACCAACATCTCGATTTTTTCTACGCAAATACAGCTAAGTTTCTTCTCATTTTTATTTCTGCACAACATGAGGACATGTTGAGTTTTTAAGTGTGGGGGAGGGGATAGTTCGAATGCATATACGTTTAATTACTACGTTAGTTTGTTTATTATGCAAAAATATGCTCAATTTTCAAAAAATTTTCCTATACTTGTGTTTTTGTTTTGTCCACGAGTAGGCAATTCAACGTGAAGTTCGTTGTTTTTGCAATCATCTATGCGATATTTCATATGTTTGATAAGTTAGTTGTTTCACCAAGATTTACATTTCACGAGCCATAGTGAATGATGAGCTATTTTTATTAAGTTATACCCCGTTGTGGATCAGTAATTTTTGATTATCTTGTAAGTCGTGTGCTTAGTGCTACGTATATATCTTGAGATTTATGATAGTTTGTATTTAGTTCCGTAGTACGTTATCCGTGAATATCTAGACGTTTGAATGTGATAAGTAACACGGGACTAATGTCAATTAAAAAGACAAGTTAATAGTTGGTTAATATGGGTGTGTCGGAAGCTAGTCGATGATTTGAGTGAGGTAGGGTATACCACGTATGTCTATACCACTATGATGACTAAAAGCTCACGACGAGTTAGGAAAAAAGCTGCCTTATGATTGGAGTAAGGTAGGGGATTATCTCGAAATGTCCTATTACGCTATGAGGGCAATAGCTTCTTCTAATGTGTGTTTAAAGTGAAATAGTTAAATCAACTAAGAAATGGTTACGAAATGAATAAGGCCTAGTTCTCGTTAATCTTATCCCCAGTATAAACCGATGGATATGATGTAGGGATTATCCTCTGAGTATTTCAGAAAGGCCCTAGATATATTCGATCATCCTTTTCGGGATAAGTCACGTTTGTAGGGTGCACCTTATGAGTGTCATTTATTACTATTACGCAAGGGGTAATAGCTAGTTTTGCTTGAGTTGTTCAAGTTTGGATCTAGTGGAAGTTCCCTATGGCTATGCACTCACACACCGGCGGACATCTAAGTTATTGGATGTATGTTATATTTGTTTAGATGCATGCTTTCCTTTCTCGAGCCTAATTTTCGTTTTGTTTTGCTCGGGACGAGCAAAGTTTAAGTGTGGGGGAGTTGTTAAGGGTGAAAATCTATGTTTTATTATGATATATTTTACGGTATTTTCCCTCTTAATTGGATTGATTGCATGATAAATGGCCCTCATATGGAAATATTGAGCATACTAGGTTTTTAAGGACTTATTCGCAATATTGAATAAATTATGTGTTTTCATCACGAATTATAATTAATTGGACTTTATTACAGTTTGCGATGTTTACCATGTGTTATAGGTATGATTATTGTGCTCAAATGATGATCAAAAGAGATAAATTTCGAGCTACAAAGGTTTAAGGAAGAGATAATGATCGAGTGGAGAGAAGAAAAGAGATAAAGATGCAAAAATCGCATTCAAGTCATGATGAACGTTCGTCCATGCAGCGTCCATATCGAACGAGCGTCTGAAATACCGAACGGGCGTCCATGGAAACAATCTTGATACAGAGAGTTTGAACGGAGTTTGAACGAGCGGCTGAGGGGAGTTCAGAAATACCGAACGAGCGTCCATTGAAGCGGACGAGCGTCCGGAATGCCGACTTAGTGAAACCGCCTCAAATCCCTATAAATACCTGCCTATTTTCGCACATTAAGACACGAGTTTTTACAATCTTAAAACCCTAAACCCTAGGGGCGGCTTTGGCTGCGATTTTACACTTTTTATTTCCAGTTTTATGCAACTTTAAATTCAATCAAAGTAGGCTAGTTCTATGTTATTTTTCTGCTTTTCTGGGTTGCTGAGGATGCTCAGAGGCTAGAACCTCCTTCAAACGAGAATTGTGAAGCCGTCAGCATTGACTTGATCTCTTTATTTCGACTTTTACTGTGAGTATTTGTTACGGTTGTTTCTTATCTATGCCTAATCTTGTTTTAACGCAATTATATTGGAAGATATGTTGTGTGCTTGATATGTTATTGTTTGATGGAAATCTTGAATAGCATAGATCACCATAGATAAGAATAGTTCATTAGATTTACATTAACGGAAGTTAGTAAGTCTAAAAACTAGATCGTTAACGTAAAAGTTGGCACCTTTGATCTCTTTAACGTGTTAATTTAGTATTGGAAGATACTAGGTTAATAGATGAATTGCCCAAGGAATTAGGAGTTCATGTTCAGGTAAGGTAAATCACAACCTAATTAAATACCACGTAAAATCGAGATAGGAGACCAATGCATGTTGATAGGTGGATCAATCCTCGTTTGTCTTTTATAAACTTGATTTACAATCCTCATAGCTTAGTTTAGATTAGTTAATCTATTTCCCTGCACTTTTAGTTTATTTTATCGCTTTCAAATCTCTCCTAGCATTGGATTAATCTCCTCTGTCTAGTTATTTTCTGCATATGTGTTTAGTTAGTTATTCGTTAGGTTAGTAATCGTGACAATAGTTAGTTAAAACAAAAGCTAGGGTTAACATTCGTCTAGTTCCCCGTAGGATCGACCCGGCATAGCCTCTGTACTACGATCCTTGCACTTGAGGTTAACCGGTTTTATTACTTGTTTATTTTGTATTAATAAAATCCGTGACACAAAGCAGTCCATCTCCACAGATCGTATGTAGAGAGAAAAGGACACATGCAGTTATTATCAAAAATTAATTGAATCGATAATGCTTGTTGAAGCGGTGGTGCGGTGCTGGAGCTACGTTGGAGGTAAAACGTGTCTTTGAGAAAAGGACGCGTGTGAGGAAAGGGAAAGAAAAAAGAAAAGAAAAAAAAAAAGAAGAAAAATATTTTATTTTCTAGTAGTTTTTGTAGCACCGTACCAAATCATACGACTTTCGTTTTACTTATATATATATATATATATATCACCAAAGAAGAAAAAAAGAGAGAGAACAACAACGTCTATTACTTCTTTTTCTTGAAGGCAAAATAATTCAAGGCTCTTAAAGCCAAGAAATATTAATCCTATTATTCGGCTAATTTCATCACAATTAATCCTTGAATGTTAGCTCAACCGGTTGTAGTAATGGAACCGAAACATCTTGATGAAGCCAACTCCGTTAACACTCTAAGAAGAAGATTACGAGTTCTTTCTCGTAAATTCAACAGTTGTAACCGGTAACATTCTAGTATTACTTTGTATTGTTAAACTGATTATTATGAATGCTAATTTTTAATATGTTAGTATTCATAGTAATGAGTGGCTAAATTTGTAACTAGCCAAGACATGTAATTGAACTATTTTGATATTTTTAGTTAATTGGATGATGGTTATGTTATATATATTTTAATTTCAATTGTGTTGAATCTTTTTCTACTTAAATTGATTGTTAGCTCGTGTTGGAGTAATTAACCAATATTAGCACACACTCACCTAATTGATACCGAACGGAGATTTTAGGTGTGAGAACGAGGTAGAAAAACCGGAAAGTAAAATTGGCCGTCTGACGGAACCCTCTTTCTTATCCGGGGAAAGATTAATTGCACTCGAGAACTTATCATGTCGAATCATTAGGTTTAGGGCTCTTAAACCAAGGAGGAGGCATAGAACAATTTCGTGCACTCGTATGAGGGGAAATTGTTAGCAGAGGAGTGCACCGTTTCACACAATTGAATATCCTTAATAGGCCGAATTAATCACATCCTTAAAACTAAAATAGACTATAGTTCAATGAAATTGTCTTGGCTAGTACCTTTATTTTTAAGTATTAATTTTATTAGTAAGTAAACTATCACTTTGATGTTAAAACTACGACTTAGATCAAGATAATAATAACTAATTGGTGTTTAACCACACTTTGAATTATATCGCATTCCCTGAGGAGACGACCTTGATTCACCAGACTAGACTACAATTGATCCGGTACACTGCCGGTAAGATTGGACACCCAGTTTAGCCGATCAATTTTTTGGCGCCGTTGCCGGGGATACGTCAATTTATTGTGTCTATGGTTACTACTTGTATTAGTTCAAAATTTTTGAGAATAAGTCAACACTTTTCTTAATCTCATTTCTATTTTTGTTTTTTTGGTACTTACCTCATTGGTAGGTAGCCAAGTGAAATTTTATTGTTTTCGTGTTGTTTTCCTTCTTGTAGTTGATGACCCGAAGCGGTATGGCCCCACTCACTCCATACAAGCCCGACATAAATACTTACGAAAGGCAGTTAAGAGTAGAGAATAGACGTGGTCAAACTAGCCAAGGACATCTTGGAGACGGATCTCCCCAAGAATCGTCAACTCGAGGTACGGAAATGGCCGAGGCCAGTGATGAAACACCACCTGAACAAGGGCTTGCTCATGCCAAAGGACATGGACAAAACCCCAATAATCCTAATCCACCATTACAAAATCTTCCTCCACCACCAATTCCCAATAACCAGAATCCTAATAATCGGAATAACCAAAACCGAAACCAAAATAACCGTAATAATAATAACCCGCCAAACCCAAGACCTATCTGTGATCAGACCCTAAGAAGAAACGAGACCAACAATCCAATTCATTTACCCAACGATGGAGCAAACAACTTTGAAATAAAATCCCATCTTTTTGGCTTAATCGACACTAGAGCCCAATTTCTAGGTGAAGATGACGAGGACCCGCATCATCACCTATATCTTTTTGAAGAATTGTGTAACACGGCCAAAAGCCAAGGTGCTCATCGTGAATTGACAAGAATGTCAATGTTTCCCTTTTCTTTAAAAGGAAGAGCAAGAGATTGGTTTATGTCACTCCCACATCATTCTTTGACAAGTTGGCAGGACATTCAAACCGAATTCTTAAAGCAATATTTTACTCCGGGTAGGAATTTGGAATTAAATGTCGAAATTGCAAATTTTAGACAAGGATCCGAGGAAACACTTGGAAATGCGTGGGAAAGATTTAAGAAACTGTTAAGAGCCTGTCCCGATCATGGTTACTCTCTTGACATGCAAATTCAACTTTTTTGTCGAAAATTAAGAAAAGACTCACGTGCTGATGTTGATCACGCATGTGTTGGTTCTTTAATGATGAGTGAAGCACAAGTTGTTTACGATGCTATTGAGAAGATTTCTAAGAATAACCGAATGTGGGAATCTGGTTCTAGCACAAGAAAAGTAGCATTTGTAGGTGAGTCTACATCAAACGCAGAAGTTTTACCACATTTGGAAAATCTTAGTCGAAAGTTTGATGGTTTGCAAGGAAGTAAGAATCTAAGCTTGGAAGGTAAGATATCGAATGAATATTCAAATGATGGTATGAGAAATGATGACAATGTGTCATAGGATTGGAAGAATCCGAAGGATATTCGAGGGAAGAAGTGAGTTTTATGCAACAACATAGGAATTTGAATAACGATTACTCAAACTCATTCAATGCCATTAGGAGAGATCACCCTACTTTCCGTTGGTCTAAGAACCCAAGTAAGCAAGGACAACCTCCGTATCCAACTCAGTACAAGAGCTCGTATAATGTGAATGCTCAAAACCAAGGTTACCAGGGAAATACCTTGAACCAAAACCACCAATCACCACCCAGATCATACCCACAACACACCACTCAAAGTATACCGGTTACACAAAGGTCCAATCCACCGGTAGAAGGAGTTGATAAGTGGGAAAAGTTAATGGAAAATATGATGGGGGTGATGTCTACTCAAGCTCAGAATATGGAAACCATGATGACTTTTATAGGCACAGTCACTAAGGATATGAATACCTTAAAAACATCCATGAGTGGACATGACACAAGGATGAGAACCATAGAAGCATCTGTACGAACCATGGAAGATCATTTGAGTAGGGAAGGAGAACGAAAGAACAGTAGACCTCCCGGAGGATTACCTAGTAATACTGAAAGGAACCCGAGAGATGTGAATGCTGTTATTACCCGAAGTGGAAGGGTATGTGGAAGTAATGGAGTAGAAAACTCCGGAAACAATGAAGTCGAAGATGACTTGGATGATAAATTCGAAAAGGACTTGGAAAACAAGGAAGAACCAGAGTTCAGTAGAGAAGAAGAAGAAATCATTGATAATTTCTTAAGACGTGATAGACATGTTGAAGCCGAAAGTGAAGATGAGGAATGGATCAAAGTCCCGAGAATATTGAAAAATCCAAGGGCTAGCGATCTAAGGACCTTATTCAATGAACATGTCAGAAAGGACGAGGTTACTGATAATACAGTCCAAGTAGGAAGTAGCAACACTCGAGCAACAGAACAAGTGAAGAGTAACTCAGGACAAATTTCAAAGAAAGTAGTGCAGGATCACGACACATGGCGACCACCAAATGCTCATACATTTAAGGAAGCGTCACCATCTAAGGAGAAAGGTAAGGAAGGCATAACTTCAAACCCTAAAATTATTGATCTTGAATCTTTACCTTACCAACCCCGAGATCAAATTAAGAAATTAAAAATGTATAAGAAGTATGCACGTTTCCTTGACACATTTCGTCACCTTAATGTCAATATCCCTGTCATTGAAGCACTAATCAACATGCCCACATATGGAAATTTTCTTAAGGATATCCTCTCAAACAAAAATGTTTAGAAGAGTATGAGAATATTAGTCTTAATGAGGAATGCTCCGCAGTATTGCAGCACAAGCTCCCGCCAAAACAAAAAGACCCCGGTAGTTTTACCATCCCGTGTGAGATTGGGGGTTTCTTGTTTAAGAAAGTGCTCGCGATCTCGGAGCCAGCATTAATCTCATGTCTTACGAGGATTACGAGAAATTAGGAATCGGAAAACTCAAAAATACTGAGATGACTCTCCAGATGGCAGATAGATCTATTAAACGTCCTAAAGGAGTCATTGAAGATGTGTTGGTTAAGATAGATAAGTTTTATTTCCCAGTTGACTTTGTAGTTATGGAAATGGAAGAAGGATTTTCAGCACCCCTCATTCTTGGTCGACCATTTCTATCTACGGGAAGAACCCTTATCGATGTTCAAAAAGGTGAATTAATTTTAAGGGTCAATGAAGATGGGGTCACCTTCAATATCTTCAAAGCTATGAAACATCCATACGGGTCACCAGAATCATGCCTATTCAAAGATACTATATCCTCTATTTGTATAAATCATGACGAATTACAAGTTTTTGAAGATAAGCTTGAAGAATGTTTAGCCTTATCCATCTATGAAAGAGATGACAACGACCAGGAAATGGAAGAAGTAATATTTCACCTCGACACAGGAAGTTCTTTTGTGAAAAGACCATGGTATCGTTATTTGGACTTAGAACTGGATGGCCCAGTATTGAAACCTTCGGTGGAAGAGCCACCCAGGAACCTGGAATTGAAACCTCTCCCTTCAAATCTTAAGTATGCCTTTCTTGAAGCTGATAACCTACTTCCTGTTATTATTTCATCATCACTGACTAGTTCACAGGAAGATCAATTGTTGAGAATGTTGAGGCAACATAAGAAAGCGTTTGGATGGACAATGGCAGATATTCAAGGAATAAGTCATGAGATTTGTGTACACAAAATCATGTTGAATGAAGGAGCTAAGCCATGTATCCAGGCACAACGCCGCCTCAACCCGAACATGCAAAAAGTAGTTAAGAAAGAGGTAATTAAACTATTGGAGATGGGAATAATCTTTCCCATATCAGACAGTGAATGGGTAAGTCCCACCCAAGTGGTACCAAAGAAGGGTGGTTTCACGGTGAAGGAAAATGACAAACATGAATGGATTCCTACGAGAGAAGTCACAGGATATCGAATGTGCATTGATTTCCGTAAACTGAATGTGCACACTAAGAAAGACCACCATCCACTTCCATTCATAGTACAAATGTTGGAACGATTAAGCGGACATAAATTCTATTGTTTCTTGGATGGTTATTCAGGTTATTTGCAGATATTTATCGCAATAGGGGATAAAGAGAAAACGACATTTACTTGTCCGTATGGAACTTTTGCTTATAAAAGAATGCCATTTGGATTATGCAACGCACCAGCTACGTTTCAGCGATGTATGATGGCAATATTTTCAGACATGGTAGAAAAATTTTTGCAAATTTTTATGGATGATTTCAGCGTTTTTGGAGACTCTTTTGGAGAATGTCTCTCACATTTGGAACGTGTTCTACAACGTTGTGAAGACACCAATTTAGTCCTAAATTGGGAGAAATGTCATCTAATGGTGTCCGATGGTATTGTTTTAGGTCATAGAATTTCTGAAGAAGGTGTCGAGGTAGACAAGGCCAAAGTCGAAGTGATGGTTTAGTTACCTCCACCAGTAAATCTGAAAACTCTGAGAGGATTTCTTGGGCATGCTGGTTTCTACAGAAGGTTTATCGCAGATTTTTCACGCATAGCAAAACCTCTCAGTCATTTGTTTGAGAAAGAAGTGCCATTCAAGTTTGATGACAAATGTATTGAAGCATTTGAGACTTTAAAGGCACGGTTGACAACTGCACCAGTGTTAGTGGCACCAGATTGGGATCTACCCTTTGAACTTATGTGTGATGCAAGTGATCTGGCAGTTGGGGCTGTTCTAGGTCAACGCCATAACAAAGTACTTAAGGAAATCTACTATGCATCCCACACTTTAAACGCAGCTCAGCTTAATTATGCCACAACAGAAAAGGAGCTACTCGCTGTAATTTTTGCATTAGACAAGTTTCGATCTTATCTCGTCGGTTCTAAAGTCATTATTTATACCGATCATTCAGGGTTAAAGTACTTGTTAAGTAAGAAGGATGCGAAGCCTCGTCTTCTCAGATGGATTCCGTTACTTCAAGAATTTGACATTGAAATTAAAGATAAAAAGGGTAGTGAGAACGTAGTAGCAGACCATTTGAGTCGTATGGAGTCTACTGAAGAAGAAGGAAAGAGACAGGAGATCAAAGATTCATTTCCAGATGAACAACTCCTCATTTTACCTGTGAGTATATTCCATCTCATTGGACATGGCAACAGAAAAAGAAGTTCTTTTATGATTTAAAATTCTATTATTGGGAAAAATTGGATCTTTTTCGAAAGTGTTCGTATGGCATATTTAGGAAGTGCGTGCCCGATAATGATATTTTAAGTGTCTTATCTTTTTGCCATGATCGTGAGGCTGGAGGACACTGATGAGCTAAAAATCTACCCACAAAAATATAATTTATAAAAGACTCGCAACCGTGGGTAAACTAACTCTCTAACCAGTAGAGTACCGGGTCGATTGTTAGAATAGCTACAGGAGTACGAGGTCGATCCCAAGAGAAATGTGGTTGTGAGTACCAAAGCGAACGTGTGTCTTAGTCTAGGCGATCAAAGTTATGATAGAGAGATATTACACTAATGCAGAAAGTAAATATTATTCTAACGGATTTATCTAGGCGATTAAAAAGCATAGCCAAACTATGATCCAACAGGTTATCACCCCACAGGAAAAACTTGACAAGGAGTGTGTATTAACTGATTCAGTTTATATGAACATTCACGGGTGTCAACTCTTTATTCTTGCGTTAAGGTCTGAGCAACTCTCGCTTAACCCCTATACTAGGTTTATTAACTTTCCCTTTAGAAAGCTAACTTGCTTAACATGGTTGACCAGAATAAAAAGCTGCTGAAAACCTCAAATAAACATAGTCCTAACGTGTCACTTAGGTTGTCAATCTAACTATTAAGGCTATGTTTTAGTGATTCTAATACCTGTTTCCACATCTCATAGCAGTGAACAAGGTTGTCAATCTCATTCAAAGCTATGTAAATGATCAAAACAAGTTTTAGAACATGAGTTTATCATACGAACGTTTAATTAAGCGCTACACAACCCCATCTCGTTTCCCAAGGGTTGATTTCACCCGTTTTCACATAATTCGGCTATGAAACGAGATTAGCTACTCATATATATATATATAGATATATAGATATATATAAATACATAAGCATATATATATAGATATATGTATATATATATATATATATATATATAGATACTAATATATATATAAGTACATAAGTATATAGATATATATAGATAGATATAGTGTCTCGGATTTTATCAACGGAAAACAAACAAGTAATAAAATAAATCCGGTTTACCCCAAGTGCAGGGATCGTAGTATAGTAGCTACAACCGGAGTCGAATCACAGGGAATCGAGGTTGGTCTAGTTCTTAATTCTTCTAAATTGTCACGAGAAATAACTAAAAACGAAAACGAAAAAGCAATAAACTGGACAGAGGGTTGTCAATCCAAAGCCAGGAAATATGATTACGAACCTAAAATAACTAATTCTATTCTATAAACTAAAACGAAAATAAAATTCTAAGCTAGCAACGAAGAACAAGGCACAATGATTCTTTCTATTAAGGTAACGAGGAACAAGCAATGATCCACCTATCTCGCAACTCTCAATTTCTACCCTAGATCGTTTAGTGAAGATTTAATAAAGATGTGGTTCACCTATCAAAGGTATGAATTCCTACTCTCGTAGATAATTCGCCTATTAATCTTTCATCTCTTGATCTTAAAGATTAACGCTTCCATAACAAAGGTGTAAGATTTCTCAATCTAGCAACCTAGAAATTTAACCTAGCAACTCTCGTTATTTTTAGGTTAAAAATATAATCTTTACTATGGTGATCTAAGTCTAAAAATGATTCTCATCAAACGTTTAACATCAAATAGCAACAATCCATCGATATAATTGCATAATCAATACAAAACGTAATAAAGAAACAACTTTAAATAAAAACTCACAAAACCAAATCCAAAGTCGAAATCAAAACATTGCATGATCGGCTTCACACGCTTGTTCGAATCGCTTAGCCTTTATTCATCGTTGGTATGCAAATAACATAATTAAAAGTAGAAGAAACGATGTTTTTGGTAGGTAAAAACCGCAGCAGAGCCGACCCCAAAGGGGTTGGGGCGGCCAGGGATGAAAAATATCATCGCTAGGGTTGCAGAAAACGCGTGTATTTATAGATTTCTAGGTCGGTTTAGGCAATGGCGGTGGATGGACGCCCGTCCAGTGCCTCTGGACGCCAGTTCAGTCTGTGTAAACTTTTCGAGTCGGGCCGAATCTTTTCAAACACCAGTCCTATGCAATTCTGGACGCCCGTCCAGGAAAAATCCATAAATCCTGAATCCAGTTGGCTCCAGTGGACGCCAGTTCACCTATTTGGACTCCAGTCCAGGTGGACCGGACACCAAACGTGCGTCCAGCATGCTCCATATCCAAGTTTAAGTTAAATCTTCAATCCCAAGTTCATCTTGCAACTTCATCCTTCTATTTAATCTTCAACAAAACATCGTTTAAGCTCCTTCATTGCCATGCAAGCGTACCTACAAGATAATCAAAGCGTGCAAAATGTAGAACCATATATATTGATGGAAAAATCATCGATAAAAACACGTAATAAGCTCGATTTTGCATTTAAACCAATTTCATATGCATTCTCTCAATAAATCCTTTAAACACTTACTTTTCTATAAAAAGTAAAAAAACACGAAGGAAATTGCTACGAAATAATATCATATATATCGTAAAAATCACCGTTAACAACTCCCCCACACTTAGCTTTTGCTCGTCCCGAGCAAAACAAAACAAAATCAAGGCTCGGAAAAAGATAGACATTTCAGCAAATATAACGCATATTTAATAAATCAGAAGTTCACCCATGTGTGTGTGCAAAGCCATAGTAAACTTCCACTAAGTCCAAACTTGAAATGTATTCAAAGCAACCAGCAAATACCCCATTCAAACTAGAAATGAATGATACTTATAACATGCACCCTACAAAACGTAACATATCCCGAAAAGGATGATAGAATACATTTAGGACCTTTCTGACATACTCAGAGGATAATCCCTACAACATATCTGTCGGTTTATACTGGGGATAAGGTGGACGATAACTAAATCTTCTACTCATTCATACCAGATTCATTATACAAGTTGATTCAGTAAATTCTCATATTTAAACGCACATCAGAATGAGCCATTGCCCTGTCATAGCAGAATAGGATATTCGAGATATACCCTACCTTACTCAAATCATAAGGCAACTTCTTCTGACTGTCGTGAGCTTTTGGTCATCATAGTGGTATAAGACATTCGTGATACGCCCTACCTCACTCCAATCATCGACCAGCTTCCGACACACCCAATTAATTCATTTTATTTGTTTTTTTCTTTTTAAACATACTTTTTAAAGAACAATAATTACGTTTCACTTATCACATTCAAACCTAAGATATTCACAGTATGTCATACTCTGGCTATAAACACAAACTATTATAATTCCCACGATACGTACGTTAGCACTAAGCGCAAGATACTTATAAGATAATCAAACATTACTAATCTAAATGGGTATAGCTTTATAATTTAGCTCATCGTTCAATATGGCTCGTGAAATGTATGTCGGGTGAAACCTCTAACCTACTAAACATACGGTATACAACATCCATGAATATTAAAACCGAACAAAAATATGCATTTGCTCACTCGGGACAAAACAAAAATTTGAAAAATTTAAAAAATTTAGCTCATTTCAGCATAGAATCATAATATAAGCAAATGATAGATACACGTAGCCATTCCCCTCCCCCACACTTAAACGACAACATGTCCTCAGGTTGTGCAGAATTTAAAAAGAAATAAAGTACTTAGCTGATTGTAGTTCGAAGGTGGCAATTCCGGAAGTGGTCATGATCCAGATCCGGAAATGCTTGAAGAAATCAGTAGACTGTGGACCATCCACCGGAAAACTGATATCGTCTAAACGCTCACAATTGCTATCGCAAATATCCTGCACACATGAAAAACAAGACAAGATCTCGGGGATAGGGGAATATAACATATTGCGCAGAAAAGTTGGATATAAGCACAGGATATAATTGCTCAGATGGAAAAATCACAACATAGGGAAAACACAGGACATCTAAGCGTCAAATATAACCACAGAGGTTTACAAAACAAATATGGTCCAACATGTGCATACAGAAATACCAAACTCCAACTGAAAGTGCAAATGCGCGTTAAAGCAACGGAAAACCGACAGTAGCTTCAACTAAAGTCCAGATGAAACAAAAAACGACAGTAGCTTCCGCTCATGCAAGTTACCTGGCCACAGAAACCGACTCCAAAAACCTAGACGACACAAGACAAAACTAGCCCCCCTTATTCAACAAAAAACAAAATAATCCATAATAATAAATAATAATAAAAAAAAACTATTCTTATTATTGGGTTGCCTCCCAACAAGCGCCTTTCTTTAGTGTCTTTGGCTAGACACACTTACGTCACTATCCATTATCAAGGAGGACTAAACCAAAGAAGGGCCTCCATCTGCTTTTTCCTCCACATATCAGGGATATTCGCACGGATTCTAAGATATAGCATTGGAATCCTACAACCATGTCTTCTTAGAAAGTGATTAAACATTTCAGCGCTCAGTAAAGAAGTGTCATTCAACAACTTGTTGATTTCTTTATCAATGCTCATGACAAATCTAAGAGAATTGTGGACTATTAGAGGTGCAACATCTATGTACTCGGTATGATCAATATCAACATTGCTATTCAAGGACGGATAACTAACAGTATCAGATGACTTATGATCAAGAACAATAGCGTTACCTTCCTTTTCATCTTTTTCATGGCTCATTAATGTTGAATCTGGAATTATGGCACCATTATCCTGTGAAGATGGTTCAGATTTCCATGTGGCTTCACTCTTGTGGATCTGGAGGCTTGAACCCTTAGCGGTCTTGGATAAATCATCACCAGAAACGTCCAGATCAAGACAATATGGGTTCTTTAAAGGATCACAGTTTACATCCCTACGACTCTCAACGTCGGCCTTCTGCTCAGGACTCGCCATCATCTCAGGTTCCCTTTCATATTCAATAACTTGGCGATCATGTGCAACTAATTCTCCTGAAGTCAGTTCCCTTGCTTCTAGAGCGGGATGCACCAGGTGTGCCATTTCTCCAGAAACTTCCTTTTTACTCTCTATATATTTCTCTAACAAAGCTGCCATGTAAGACTCGGGTTCTGAGTGAGGGAACACTTGTTGATAATTGCTTTCTTCTTGATCCCACGGAGAATAAGGATAGTTACTCCTCCCACCATTGTATGTGGATGCATAGTTAGATTGAAGTGGATTCTCATAACTTGCATCAAAATTGCTATTAGTATTCCATTGGTGGGGTGAATTACCTTCACTGCACTGAGCCTCATGATGGTTTCCACCACAATACGAACATCTCACTTGAACGTTATTAAATCCATGTCCATAAGAATTCTCATCAGTTGAGGGTATACGAGCATCGGATCCAAAGACAGATGAATCCATTAAACTTGACACTTCTACTTTTGGGGAACCACTGAATTGAATGCCGGATCCTAAGTTCATGGCGTTGTCCTCTTCGCTATCATAAGGAAATATGGGAGCTAGGTCAATGCCTAGGTCTTGAGCCATTTCCCCGATTCGTCTCTCAATATTCTTAAGCCTATCATTACTCTACTTCCGAAAGGAGTCCAATTCGGCTTCAAGATCGTCAGATTGAGTGGGGTCTTGATAGTTCTGAAAGTTCTGTGGGAAAGATTGGCTAGACTGACTTTGAAACATAGGATCGGGACTGTTCTGATTGAACCACTGATATTGATTGGAAAAATTGATATTTTGGTTCTGACTGAAGTTCGGGTTTTGATAGAAATTCGGATTCTGAGAATTGAAACCCTGATTCTGAAAACTGCTTTGGCCAGAGAACTGATTATTAAATCTCTGATACTGCTGGCCACAGGAAGCATTTACTTCAGCGTTCTGTCCACTCATAGGACAGAAACGAGCAGTGTGTCCCACATTGTCACAATTTTGACATGTGACTAGATTAAAATTTCCCTGATTATGGACAAGTGTTAACTTGATACGCAGCAGGGGAAAGAAACTGACACTGGCCAACATCATGGCCAGGTCGACAACATCTTCCACAGAACAGAACTTGTGAGTTCTGTGGAAAAGACGGGGTCTGATTCATAGGATTAAACGACATTTGGAGAGCTGCCATCTGTTGTTTCAGCATGGCGATCTGATCTTGCATAATCCTAGTTGATGACATTTTTTTTATAGAAAAGATAAAAAGACAGAAAAAGAAACGGAAACAGAAACAGAAACCTACCTACGAAAAAATTTAAAACAGAAAACAAGAAAATAATAAAAGGGAGAAAAACGTGTTGAAAGCTTCTGAGCCCAAAATGGAAGGGAAAACAGCAGATTTTGACCTCGAAACGGTGCTGCGCGCCAAACCGACACCGGAGCCGAAAGTTACGGCCAAAATACTACCATGTGCCCTAACGATCCCTTTTATCCCAACTTATAACAGAAAATCAGAAAAATTAATAAACTAGACAACCGTACCGATTCCCCGGCAACGGCGCCAAAAACTTGTCTCGGATTTTATCAACGGAAAACAAACAAGTAATAAAATAAATCCGGTTTACCCCAAGTGCAGGGATCGTAGTATAGTAGCTACAACCGGAGTCGAATCACAAGGAATCGAGGTTGGTCTAGTTCTTAATTCTTCTAAATTGTCACGAGAAATAACTAAAAACGAAAACGAAAAAGCAATAAACTGGACAGAGGGTTGTCAATCCAAAGCCAGGAAATATGATTACGAACCTAAAATAACTAATTCTATTCTATAAACTAAAACGAAAATAAAATTCTAAGCTAGCAACGAAGAACAAGGCACAATGATTCTTTCAATTAAGGTAACGAGGAACAAGCAATGATCCACCTATCTCGCAACTCTCAATTTCTACCCTAGAACGTTTAGTGAAGATTTAATAAAGATGTGGTTCACCTATCAAAGGTATGAATTCCTACTCTCGTAGATAATTCGCCTATTAATCTTTCATCTCTTGATCTTAAAGATTAACGCTTCCATAACAAAGGTGTAAGATTTCTCAATCTAGCAACCTAGAAATTTAACCTAGCAACTCTCGTTATTTTTAGGTTAAAAATATAATCTTTACTATGGTGATCTAAGTCTAACAACGATTTTCATCAAACGTTAAACATCAAATAGCAACAATCCATCGATATAATTGTATAATCAATACAAAACGTAATAAAGAAACAACTTTAAATAAAAACTCACAAAACCAAATCCAAAGTCGAAATCAAAACATTGCATGATCGGCTTCACACGCTTGTTCGAATCGCTTAGCCTTTATTCATCGTTGGTATGCAAATAACATAATTAAAAGTAGAAGAAACGATGTTTTTGGTAGGTAAAAACCGCAGCAGAGCCGCCCCCAAAGGGGCTGGGGAGGCCAGGGATGAAAAATATCGTCGCTAGGGTTGCAGAAAACGCGTGTATTTATAGATTTCTAGGTCGGTTTAGGCAATGGCGGTGGATGGACGCCCGTCCAGTGCCTCTGGACGCCAGTTCAGTCTGTGTAAACTTTTCGAGTCGGGCCGAATCTTCTCAAACGCCAGTCCTATGCAATTCTGGACGCCCGTCCAGGAAAAATCCATAAATCCCGAATCCGGTTGGCTCCAAAGTGGACGCCGCTCACCTCTTTGGACGCCAGTTCAGGTGGACCGGACACCAAACGTGCGTCCAGCATGCTCCATATCCAAGTTTAAGTTAAATCTTCAATCCCAAGTTCATCTTGCAACTTCATCCTTCTATTTAATCTTCAACAGAACATCGTTTAAGCTCCTTCATTGCCATGCAAGCGTACCTACAAGATAATCAAAGCGTGCAAAATGTAGAACCATATATATTGATGGAAAAATCATCGATAAAAACACGTAATAAGCTCGATTTTGCATTTAAACCAATTTCATATGCATTCTCTCAATAAATCCTTTAAACACTTACTTTTCTATAAAAAGTAATAAAACACGAAGGAAATTGCTACGAAATAATATCATATATATCGTAAAAATCACCGTTAACATATAGATAATGAAAGAAACGAAACAAGAAAGAACAAAAGGAAAACGATATTATAACGAAACTATACAAATTATTACAACTAGATATATATATATATATATATATATATATATATATATATATATATATATATATATATATATATATATATAGGCCCCAAAACATAAAAGAAATAAAAAGAACAAGGCAGAGGAAAAAATATATATAGATGTATATGTATATATTTTGGGACATCTGAAACAATTGGATCGAGGTGAGTATTTATAGGGGTGGCGGACCGGCGCGGGCCGGCCTTTTCCCGGCGCGGGCCGGGTAAGGGAATCAGATTCCTTCTGTGTCAGACCCACGTGCTGTAATGATGATTATTCCGGCGCGGGCCGGCTTATTCCGGCCTAGACCGGAAAAACAAAATATCTTCTTCACAGATATTCGGTAAAACGGCCATAACTTGAGTTGTAAACCTCCGATTGACGTAATTTGAAATGCGTTGGAAAGCTCATTTGAAGATTTAAAACTCTCATGAAGAATTCTTCCCCAGAAAATGCCTTTAAGTTGGTTCAAATGTCCGTCGAAGATATGTTACGGTAGAAGCATTTAGGACAATTGATCATGTTTGAACTCGTAAGCTTATGACATCTTCTTCTACCCCTCGAAATCCATATTTTAGGGCTCAAAACATGTCGTCACTCGGTATCTCGATCAACCTAAAATCCTACAATAAATCACCAAAATACCAAGCGTAAATCCGACACGACACTCCGGTTACTAAACTGGTACAAAACCTTGTAAAAACACGATATTTTACATGATAACTACTATTTATACATTTAGATGAAACTTAGGAATTAATGACTTGATTTGATATAAAAGTGCTCAAAATGGTATCCTAAGTGGGGTAAATTGTTATCATAATCAGGGTGAATTTTTCCCTCATCACAACCCACAACCCCCCACTTAGCTTTTGGTCGACCTCGAACAAAATAAGCGATAAAATAAAAGGAATGAGGAAAAATTCATGAAGAGATAAGATATAAAGGACAACCAGATGATGCAACCATTCGAATCATAACCACACGTTAACCACAATATAAATGTATAACAGAGTGCGTGTGTGACAAGCCTTTTCAATTTCCACTATCCTCTCTTGAATAATTCAAGCAAACGCACAAGTATCCATTCAGACAGTCCTAATGACTTTTCTAGGTATAGGCAGTAACACTTCCACACAAAGTCCTCCCGTGTACTTATTAGGATAATCCCTAAAGCATATCATTCAGTTTATACTGGGGATAGTCAGAAGATAACTAAGTTGTAAACCAACTTTCCACATTGTCATTTGCCAATTTTTAAATTTAACTTAATTTCACATGTGTATCATATGCCCTCATTCCCAGCAATAGGATGTTTTGTGATAACACCCTAGCTGGACTACTATCATCAGGAAGTCGGGAGCTTTTAAACCTCATAGCGATATAGGACTTTTCGTGATAACGCCCTACGCACTCAAATCATTGGTAGCTACATCCGACATATATATAGTTCAACTTAGTTTGGTATTCTTCATTTCATTCCACTTTCCCAATAAACTTAACTTATATCCTTTCTATCACATTCAAACCTTCAGATATTCACAGTACACGTTCAGAAGTTAGGTACTAAGTTACTGCAAGTCTCTCTAGGATAATCACTAGGATACTGAATGGATATAGTTTAAAATTTTTCGCTTCAATATCAAAGGCTTATGTGAAGGAATTCATGTTATACAAATAGATTTAGGCTAAAATGCACTTACGGTTCAAATTTGTTATACATATCCGAATTGATCATTACAGCTTCAAATCCATGAAATTTATGCCTTGTACAGATTATTTTAATCAACTAAATAATGCTCGAAAAAGAACAAAAACTAAGGGATTTTATAATACAAAATAAACACCGAATGCCATTGCTAGACCAACCACGACTCTACCCCCCACTTACGATTTTGCATTATCCCCAGAGATAGAGAGAAAGACTTAACTTATAGACCTAGCAGAAAGGTGCTATCGAATCCCGTAACGACTACATGAAAGCACGTCCCGAATCCCCGTACCAAAACAACCAAAACAAAGCCAACACGGGACATGGTCCTCGTCCCAAAGTATGC
Organism: Gentiana straminea; assembly: GCA_036785695.1. Classification (NCBI taxonomy): domain Eukaryota; kingdom Viridiplantae; phylum Streptophyta; class Magnoliopsida; order Gentianales; family Gentianaceae; genus Gentiana; species Gentiana straminea. The sequence continues at coordinate 1,808,359 of JAVUPR010000415.1, forward strand.
AATAGGGATATGGGAATAAGAAAATAGCCCCCCGTCACGTCGAAAATTCGATAGGCAATATATAGCACATCGCATAACAGCTTTAGATGGAAAAATAACCCACACGGGTAAAGCACAGAACATCTAAGCATATACGTATTATAGAGAGTATCACATGAGCATATATCATAGTCAAGTCAGCTATTCCTAGATTCATTTTTATTACACACAGTTTTATTAAGGCGGGAATACTCACCACTATACTACAACGACCATAAATTTGAAACAGACTAGATCATAAAATGAAATGTGTGCAAAGTAGTGAATGTGAGTCTTTTATACCCAGATCTTCAAGGGTTCTGTCAAAATAGTCCAATTACCTAAGTCCAAGAAATGATGTATTTGAATGTTTTCTTTGTACTCCCTTGGGATTTTCGGATAACCACCTAATCGTTCCATTTTAATGACATTCAAACATTCATCCTGGGACTTGGTTATGCTTTGTATTCAGATTCTACATTCCATTAAGACTAGTCTTATCCAAATTATTATTTAACGGGCTGCCTCCCGGTAGCGCTTTTGTTTAACGTCGTTTGCTCGACCAAATTAATATTTACAAGTCATCAACCAAAATCCGAACTCAAGAAGATCAATAGCTTAAGGAAAGTGATCAATGCGAGAACCATCGAAATTAAATTATCTAGATGCGTACCTCTTTTGGTTCTCGATGCCATCTCCTCCCAGCCGGAGAATCTTCTTTTATCAGCCTGTCGAGCCATGTTCTTCGCTATTCCATATAGTTCATCCATCGGGGAGTACACAAACTAGACCATAGAAAATTTATCCTCACAGAGTGGACGAATGTAGTAATTTGGAACCTTCATATCAAATATTACCAACTCTCCCAGTGGCTCTACCAAAGATGGCTGATCAATCTCATCAGGTTTCCCCGTACACTCCTCATGGAAATCACCAATTGGGAGTCATAGAGAAATGGCCGATCCCATATGCTCCTCTAACTCTTCCATCTCCAAATCTTGCATTTTTTCTTCGCAAACTGAATTATCAACCTCAATCTCACCCTGAACTTCTTCAATGATAACATTTTCATCCCTAACCACCTCTATTGCATATTTTTCCTGCTCAAACCCCATTATTTCCATCAATTGCACCACCCTCTCTTGAAGATTTCTTAGGGCGGAGTCAGTACTTATCTTGAACTCTTGCATGTCCAGCTATCGCTCTTGCAAAATCGGTCCAATCGCTCTAGTTGTTCCATTTGACTCGTCGGTAAAACTTTCTTGTAGCGCGGGAACAAGCGATCATACCGACTTTGATTCATCGAGGTGGGTAGCGAGGCTTCTTGCCATTCCAGACTTTGATCAAGAGGCTGATTCTGGTTGAAGCTATCAACATGCTGAGTATGAACACCGTAATCCTGATAAGCACTAGAGTTCGGGGAACCCTCAAAATGTTGTGGCTCATAACTCGAATAACCATAATTCTGGTCCTGGTTACTCTGCTGTTGATATTGAGGCTGAGGCACATACTGTTGTTGATAGTATTGCTCAGGTGCCTGAGGTAGGTAGGAGTATTGTTGTTCAGGTGAGTAATATTGATTGAAAAATCCATCCATTTAAGCTCAATCTGCAAGATCTCAGAAAACAACAAGAAAACAATAAAAAAAAATTTCAAACCTTATACACACACACGATATTTTAGATTTCTCAAGAAAATCAGGGTAGCCGAAGGCCCTAAGCCCCAGTTCTAGCCGGACTTACAAGATATCAACCTAATATAACAACCCCGTAAAGAGATTGGGTTGAGTACCAAAGTCGTATTCAAACCGAGTTCAGGACAAATATAACTTCAGCATCCATGACTCCTATCGAAATCTAAATAAAACAATAAAATAAAACCTAGGCCCAAGCCCTCGGTTCACTTACAAGATATCACAACATAGCACACATTTCCCCGGCAACGGCGCCAATTTTTTGATGAGCTAAAAATCTACCCACAAAAATATAATTTATAAAAGACTCGCAACCGTGGGTAAACTAACTCTCTAACCAGCAGAGTACCGGGTCGATTGTTAGAATAGCTACAGGAGTACGAGGTCGATCCCAAGAGAAATGTGGTTGTGAGTACCAAAGCGAACGTGTGTCTTAGTCTAGGCGATCAAAGTTATGATAGGGAGATATTACACTAATGCAGAAAGTAAATATTATTCTAACGGATTTATCTAGGCGATTAAAAAGCATAGCCAAACTATGATCCAACAGGTTATCACCCCACAGGAAAAACTTGACAAGGAGTGTGTATTAACTGATTCAGTTTATATGAACATTCACGGGTGTCAACTCTTTATTCTTGCGTTAAGGTCTGAACAACTCTCGCTTAACCCCCATACTAGGTTTATTGACGTTCCCTTTAGAAAGCTAACTTGCTTAACATGGTTGACCAGAATAAAAAGCTGCTGAAAACCTCAAATAAACATAGTCCTAACGTGTCACTTAGGTTGTCAATCTAACTATTAAGGCTATGTTTTAGTGATTCTAATACCTGTTTCCACATCTCATAGCAGTGAACAAGGTTGTCAATCTCATTCAAAGCTATGTAAATGATCAAAACAAGTTTTAGAACATGAGTTTATCATACGAACGTTTAATTAAGCGCTACACAACTCCATCTCGTTTCCCAAGGGTTGATTTCACCCGTTTTCACATTATTCAGCTATGAAACGAGATTAGCTACTCATATATATATAGATATATAGATATATATAAATACATAAGCATATATATAGATATATGTATATAGATATATATATATATATATATATATAAGTACATAAGTATATAGATATATATAGATAGATATAGATAATGAAAGAAACGAAACAAGAAAGAACAAAAGGAAAACGATATTATAACGAAACTATTCAAATTATTACAACTATATATATATATATATATATATATATATATAGGCCCCAAAACATAAAAGAAATAAAAAGAACAAGGCAGAGGAAAAAATATATATAGATGTATATATATATATTGGGACATCTGAAACAATTGGATCGAGGTGAGTATTTATAGGGGTTGCGGACCGGCGCGGGCCGGGTAAGGGAATCAGATTCCTTCTGTGTCAGACCCACGTGCTGTAATGATGATTATTCCGGCGCGGGCCGGCTTATTCCGTCCTAGACCGGAAAAACAAAATATCTTCTTCACAGATATTCGGTAAAACGGCCATAACTTGAGTTGTAAACCTCCGATTGACGTAATTTGAAATGCGTTGGAAAGCTCATTTGAAGATTTGAAACTCTCATGAAAAATTCTTCCCCAGAAAATGCCTTTAAGTTGGGTCAAATGTCCGTCGAAGATATGTTACGGTAGAAGCATTTAGGACAATTGATCCTGTTTGAACTCGTAAGCTTATGACATCTTCTTCTACCCCTCGAAATCCATCTTTTAGGGCTCAAAACATGCCGTCACTCGGTATCTCGATCAACCTAAAATCCTGCAATAAATCACCAAAATATCAAGCGTAAATCCGACACGACACTCTGGTTACTAAACTGGTACAAAACCTAGTAAAAACACGATATTTTACATGATAACTACTATTTATACATTTAGATGAAACTTAGGAATTAATGACTTGATTTGATATAAAAGTGCTCAAAATGGTATCCTAAGTGGGGTAAATTGTTATCATAATCAGGGTGAATTTTTCCCTCATCAGACACCATGGAGGGTGGAAAACTGCCTACAAGGTATTGCAATGTGGTTTTTACTGGCCTACACTGTATAAAGATGCACACCACTATGCACGGTCTTGTGAGTCATGCCAAAAATGGGGAAACGTTTCTAAAAAGCACGAGATGCCTCTCTAACCTATATTGGAGTGTGAATTGTTTGATATCCGGGGCATTGATTTTATGGGCCCTTTTCCTCCATCATTTGGTAAGAAATTTATCTTAGTAATGGTCGATTATGTATCTGAATGGGTCGAAGCCCAAGCTCTTCCAACTAATGATACCAGAGTCGTGTTGAAATTCCTTAAAAAGAATATATTTACGAGATTTGGCACTCCTAGGGCTATCATCAGTGATAGAGGGTCACATTTTTGTAACCGGCCATTTACCAGGTTGATTGAGAAATATGGTGTAAAACACAAGCTTGGTACACCGTATCATCCGCAAACTAGTGGTCAAGTTGATGTATCTAACAAAGAAATAAAAAGAATCATTGAAAAAACTGTCGATTCCAACCAAAGAAATTGGGCGGAAAAATTAGATGATGCACTCTGGGCATACCGAACAGCTTTTAAAACACCGATCGGTTGTTCCCCTATAGACTAGTTTTTGGAAAGTCTTGTCATCTTCCGGTTGAGTTAGAACATCGAGCCTTTTGGGCTATTAAATTTCTTAATTTTGATCCTAAGGCCGTGGGTGACCATCGATTACTCCAACTCACGGAACTTGATGAGTTTCGCCTCGATGCTTATGAGAACGCTCGAATCTACAAGGAACGCACGAAGTCCTTCCATGATAAGAGAATCTTTCGTCGTGAGTTCCATGTAGGTGATTGAGTGCTCTTGTACAACTCACATTTGAAATTGTTTCCAGGTAAGCTTAAGTCTAGATGGACAGGTCCATTTTTGGTAACTAAAGTACATGCATCTGGAGCAGTGGAATTGACAGATGGAAAAACGACTTCTATAGCAAATGGTCATAGAGTGAAGATTTTCGTTGAAGAGGAAGGAATCCCTCCAACTCGAGAGGTGATGTCCCTTGTTGACCCCCCGGTAAATTAAAACAGAAGATAGTCGAGCTATAGACTATAAAATTAGCAATCACGGGTACTATCCTTCCTATTACTCCTTAAACAATTATTTCTACTTGGTTCGTGTATTTAATTACTATGTGCTTTGGTGAATAATTGTTAGAAGTATCCCATTTTATTTAGTATAGTATATTAATTTATATCATCATTTTGGTCATTTAGGTCTGTCAAGCAAACGACGTTAAAACAAAAAACGCTACCGGGAGGCAACCCGTAAAAATATTAAATATAAAATTTTATAAATATAGAGTAAAAATTTAATCTACTTACATAAATTTTTTGAATATTAAGATATATTTATAAAATATAAATTAATAATAAAAAGCTGATTTAAAATCTATTTAGATTTATAAAAAAAATATAAAATAAAATAAAATGGTTTCACTTTTCCTTTCCTCTCTCCTCCTTAACTCCCTCCCCCAATTTTCGGTTCTTCTTCTTCCCCATAACTTTTCAACCCCTCCACCAAACTTCATTCATTCTTCTTATTCTTATTCTCATTCTTATTTTCTTCTTCCCATCTCTATTTTGAAATTTTCTCTACACAATTTTATTTTTCTCCATTTCATCAACAAGGACGGGCACCACTCCATTTTGGCTTTTGGAAGAGGACGGCCCATTCTTTCCGGCGAAACATCATTCATTCCGGCCACCATTCTCTTTAGTCAACACCTAAATATACATAAGAACAAGGTAACAATTTTATTTAATAAACTTTTAATATAAATTTGTCTCATTAATTTTAATTTTGTAAGAATTATTTTTTGCAATTTTTAAATTGTTATTTTGTTCGTATCACCACCGTAGATGGCCGAATCATCCAACCCTCGTAGAAAAAATGCCGGCAAAAAACGGAAAACCAATACCCCAATTGTTGTAGTCCCAGTCCACGAGCCCCGACCTCTCACTGCCGAGGAGGAGGCAGTTTCTTTTCAAAGAACCGCCACTCCAGCAGCCATCCAAGCCTATGACACGTACTTTCGTAATTGTAGTATTCTGCTTGAGCGTGGTATAGAATTTGGGTCTTTAAGCACTGAGTTTCGACAAATTTTTGAGACCCGAAGTTGGTTAGAAATTGCCAAAGAACGCACTGATAATGTTAATGCCACTATGGTAGCCGAATTTTACTCATTTATTTCAGCCTATGAACCTGTTGAACACGGACCACTCATCTCAGTTTCAATCCGTGGCACCACCATTCCTTTTACTTCTGAAATCATTAATGCATTTTATAGCATCCATGAGATTCCTGTTGAGCAAGATTATATTTCAGTTTGGAAACTTGATCAGCCCAGTAATTTGCTCATTAAATCTCTCGAGGCTTAGCACGCATTCGACTCCTCTGCCACTTGGGTCGAGCTAGGTTTCAGTTTGGTGGATGTATCAAGGATGTTCGAGCCCTGAAACATTTTCTAGGCCATAATGTGAGTCCTTCTAGGCACATTAGTGCGTTTAGTTCTGATGATGTTTGCATTGCCTGGGCAATCGTTCTCGACGTGCGAGTAAACTTAGGCCGTCTTATTTTTGCTAAAACTTTGGATTTTGCTAGCAGTCGTTTTAGGAGTGGTAATATGCCTTTTCCTAATTTAATCTCTTCACTCTGTCTACGAGCCCAAGTTCCTATCCTCCCGTCTGACAGAATTGTGTCCCCTTCTACTCCAAAAATTGGCCTTCATTTAGCTTCACTTATGCAGGTGCACGGTAAACTAAAGATTCACCTATATGAGTATGAAGTATGGCCGCTTCAAGGAAAGTTGGGTTGGCTTTCTAAATGCTCAAGAATGGATATGGACACAAGGCCGGTTTTCAAGAAATGGTGTCAAGTATAATACTTTGAAGTAGTTTCAATTCATGTGTATTGCTATGTACATGTATTCAAAATGTGTAAAGGGGTTCAATGCTTAGTCACACCCCAATACTCGAATATTTGCGTGTAATAATACTAGATGGAAATTCAATCTTCGTGACATTTTCATTGAATCATGAGTTGGTTTGTTTTATGACTGTTTTGTTTTACTAAACTAAGGATTACACTTAAATGGTGGAGGAATGTTGGTGATTTAAGTATAATCACAAGCCGTTGAGGTAATCGGGGTTTAGTACAAGGATGGATATACTCGTAACACTTAATAATAAGTTTGGAGGTGCGAGTGCACGCTTATATAAGTGTATATGAGTATACGGATGGAAAATAAGCAAGTATAGTTCAAGAAAATCACATAAAGTACCAGAAAACCAGTTAAAGGACCAAAAATCAGATTTTGGTGAAACAGAGTGACAGGCGCCCGCCTGTGGTTCTTCAGCATGCCTAAAAGTTGAACAGAAAGTTTGGCGGATTTCTGATGATCACAGGCTGGCCACAGGCGCCCGCCTGTGGCCCGAAAACTGATTTTTAGGTGCCTCTTGGTCTTTTTAAGTGGTTATAACCAAGTGATACCTTTTCACTTAGGTTGTAACCTTAAAATACGAACTTGTAAACCTTTGAAGGTTTATTTCCAAGTTTATATTCTGAATTTAATCTCTCCTGAATGGTGAGACTCTACTCATGAATTTCGATCCTGGAGGCACGTGACAATATGAACTGAATCGGGATGAGGAACAAAGGATGCCAAAGTTTCGGGTGCAGATGTTGCCTGATCTAATAACCAAGGGCAAGGAAGGAGGGGCATATGCTGGTTGAAACATATTTATTCTGGAACATTCATGGGCCAATCCGGGGTCAGGACGACTCAAAAGGCAGCTATGATATCGTTAAGTTTATAAGGCAAGTTGTTGTACTTTTTCTTAAAAGGTCCATATGCTTTATTGCAGAATGGAAGTTTGGGGGATTTCCAGATTAGTTACGTGATATCCCTGGTATTAGAGTCCGGACAGTTTATGAGCCGTTCAAGGAAGAGATGCAGCGGCTTGTTAAAAAGATGGTTGATTAATTTGGTTCGTGCAGAGTCTTTGATTTCTTGGCAAGGTGGCCCAATTTTTATGGTACGTGCAGATAGAAAACAAGCACGGAAATATTGAACATTCATTTGTTGTGAAAGGGAAAAGATATACCCACTACCCAGTGGGCTGCTAAAATGGCTGTTGGCTTTGATGCTCAAGTTCCATGGAACGGAACATGTGCAGTGCAGGCAGGTTGATTTATATTTATAATAATTACATTATTAAGTAGAAGTCTATATATGCTGTGTAGGAAAATGTTATATTTGGTATTTTATGGAGATAGGGTTATCTCCTAAGATGTATAAATACCCGATTGATGGTTGAATGAAATCAGAACATTATTACGATCTATCAAATTTATCATGGTATCGGAGCCAGGTTTCGGCCTTTAAAAAAAAAAAAAAAATTGAATAACAGGAACGAAGCAGCAGAAAACCCTAAGCTGCAACCGAAGGTTTCATCATGGCTGACGGGGAAGAACAAACTAAGAAGGTGGATGCCTACTTCCTTAGCACCACCGATAATCCAGGCTATCTTATAACACCGACTCAATTACGTGGCGACAATTATGACGAATGGTCAAGAGCCGTACGTACGGCGTTGAAGGTGAAAAGAAAATTTGGTTTCTTGGAGGGAACAATTAAGAAACCAACGGATGAAGGGAAACTAGAAGATTGGGATACTGTACACTCGATGCTAGTATCATGGCTCATGAATACGATTGAACCGTCGATTCGATCAACATTGTCTCACTTCGAAGATGCTCATGATCTTTGGATGGCAATAAAGGGACGCTTCGGGGTCGTGAACGGTACGCGAATTTGTCAATTAAAAGCATCCTTGGCTGAATGTAAGCAAGGGAAAACCGAATCTATCTCGGCCTATTTTGGACGAATAAGTAAGATATGGGATGATATGGGGACTCTGATTTCTCTTCCAGTATGTTCATGCGAGGGCTGCTCATGTGGAGGTTGTACGTGTAAATTAGAAGACCAATTTCAAAAGATACTTCTTGAAGACCGACTCCATTGGTTCTTGGTAGGATTAGATGGAGCATACGCCTCGGTTCAATCGCAATTGTTGAATCAAGACCCTCTACCCTCGATTGATCGTGCGTACCAGAATTTGATGCAAGAAGAACGACTTCGTTGAGGCCATTCCGGGCAACAGAAACACGATCGGGAACACATGATGGTGTTTAAAATTCAGGCCGATAATCGAGCAAAAACCAAGGCTGAAAACGCCGAAAAATTTTGCAATCACTGTCGGCGTAATGGGCATGACGAGCAGTCATGTTTTGAGATACATGGGTATCATGAATGGTGGGGTGATCACCCAAGGGGTGGACGATCTACAGGTCGGGGAACTCGAGGTGGAGGAAGGACTGGAACAGCAGGAGGAAGAGGAAATCTGACAGGAACAGGAGCAGCTGGATCGGGCCGGCTCAATAGCAACTCAGCTCGTGCAAATAAGACAACGGTTGCCTCATCCAGCTCAAACTCGGGTGGGCCGAAGGCTCATATGACAGCAGATCAGGCCGGTTTATCAAACTTGACACCAGCCCAGTGGCAAGGGATCCTTGATAATTTGAGTCTCGCTAAACCGAAAGATCGATTAACGGGTGAGTACTCCTGGATAATAGATACAGGTGCAACACATCACGTGACCGGTGAGTTAAGTAATTTAGTGGATGTACGGGAAATAGAAAAATGTCCCGTTGGATTACCAGATGGTCGAACATCTAATGCCACTCATGAAGGAACGAGTATATTGCCCGGTGGTTTAAAGCTTAAAAATGTTCTTTTTGTGCCCCATTTGGCATGCAATTTATTGTCTGTCACACAGTTGCTTGATGATCTTGATTGTCACATGCAACTTACTTCCACATTATGTGTTATGCAGGACCGAATGACGAGGAGGCTGATTGGAGTGGGTGAACGCGAAGATGGACTTTTCTTTTTCCGGGGAGTACCACACGTGAAAGTTATGGCTCTCAGTGGGACAATATCCATGGATCTATGGCACAAGCGGTTGGGACATCCCTCAGAAAAAGTATTGAAGCAACTTCCCAATATAAGTGAGTCTAGTTTTCTCAATAAAGATGGTTGTGAGGCCTGTTTCCGGGCTAAGCAACCACGGGAAAGTTTCCCAAGTAGTGATAGTAGGGCTAGTAAAATTTTTGAGTTGGTGCATTGTGATTTGTGTGGACCGTATGCGACTCCTTCTACATGCGGGGCCTCATATTTTTTGACAATTGTGGATGATTATTCTCGTTCAGTTTGGGTTTATTTATTATATAATAAATGGGAAGTTGAAAATATTTTTTTGAATTTTATGGCGATGATAGAGCGGCAGTTTAGTGGCAAAATTCAACGTGTTAGGAGTGATAATGGGACGGAATTTAAACGTTTGCTTCCACATTTTCAAAAGCAAGGTATTATTTTTGAAACGTCTTGTGTGGGCACACCACAACAGAATGGTAGGGTTGAGAGAAAACATCAACATATTTTGAACGTGGCTCGGGCGTTACGTTTTGAAGGACATCTTCCAATAAAGTTTTGGGGGGAGTGTGTTATGACGGCTTGTTATTTAATAAATCGAACCCCGACACGTGTTTTAAATTATAAGACACCATATGAATGCCTCTTTGGCAAACCACCTAATTTTGATGCCCTTCATGTTTTTGGATGTTTATGTTACGCGCATAATTTACAGCACAAGGGTGATAAGTTTGAGAGCCGGAGTCGAAAGTGTGTGTTTGTCGGATACCTCTTTGGGAAGAAAGGATGGACCCTGTTTGATTTAGAGACCGAAGAAATATTTGTGTCTAGGGATGTGAGATTTTTCGAACACGTTTTTCCTTTGGCCAAGTCGTCTCCTACTCCGACCTCTCCCATTTTATTTCCAGACATGGATGATGGTGATGTGTATGCGGATGTTAGTGGTTTGATGGGGGGGACTGCCCCACCTAGTGAAGCAGGGGGGTTATGGACAATGCTGAGGTAGTTGCAGATGTGATGACAGAACCGATAGCCGACACCATGGAGTTAGGACGGGGGAAACGTACGAAGATTCCCAATTCTCGTTATCAGGATTTCGTGACTCATACGACAGTGGAAAAGGAAAGTCCATCGGCCTGCTCCTCCGGTCCATCCGTCTCTTCAGGTAGTTTATATCCGCTTACACATTATATTGATTATACTCGTTTCTCTGATGCACATAGACGCTTTCTAGCTAATATGAGAGCAGGTCAACCCCCTCGACATTTTAAAGAAGCTGTAAAATTTGAAGGTTGGCACCGAGCTATGACAGAGGAAATACGGGCCTTGGAGGAACAAGGCACATGGGAGTTACAAGAGTTGCCTCCGGGCAAAAAGGCTCTAGGCAGCAAATGGGTATATACCGAAAAATATGATGAATTCGGAAATCTTCAGCAGTTAAAGGCTCGCTTGGTCGCGTTTGGTCATCATCAAGTCGAAGGGATCGATTATCATAAGACATTCGCTCATGTTGCCAAAATGGTGACGGTTCGTGCTTTTCTAGCAGTCGCTGCGGTTAAACAATGGGAACTTCACCAAATGGACGTTCATAATGCGTTTCTTCATAGGGATCTAGATGAAGAGATTTACAATATTCCGCCTGGATTTGAGCATCAACATCAAAATCTCGTATGTCGTATGCGGAAGTCTTTGTATGGGTTGAAGCAGGCGCCTCGTTGTTGGTTTGCAAAACTTGCTTCGGCATTAAAATAGTATGGATTTCGCCAATCTTATTCCGATTACTCGTTATTTACCCTTGTACGTGGGGATGTCTGCATAAATGTGTTGGTTTACGTAGACGATATGATTCTTGCTGGCAACAATGCTACGGCCCTTCAGGTATTCAAAAATTATTTGAGCAGTTGTTTTAAAATGAAAGATTTGGGGCGTTTAAAGTACTTCCTTGGATTGGAAGTGGCTAGAAATCCTCAAGGCATTTTCCTTTCTCAATTGAAGTATGCTCTTGACATTATTGAGGAAACAGGTTTGTTAGGGGCTCGGCCGGCCGAGTTCCCTATGGAGCAAAATCATCGGTTAGCTACAGATGAGAGTGCACTGCTAGACGATCCGAGTAGATACCGACGACTGGTGGGTCGCCTTATTTATCTTGGAGTTACAAGACCTGATTTGGCTTATGCAGTTCATATCCTATCTCAGTTTATGCAATCACCTCGCCAGTCACATTGGGACGCGGTATTGCGGGTTGTCCGCTACTTGAAGACACGTCCCGGTCAGGGTATATTGTTGTAGGCTGACAGTCCATTATCCCTGGAGGGATGGTGTGATTCAGATTGGGCTAGTTGCCCGGTTACTCGGCGTTCATTAAGTGGGTGGTTTGTGGTTCTTGGCACCTCACCGGTCTCTTGGAAGACTAAGAAACAACAAACGGTGTCGCGTTCTTCCGCTGAGGCCGAATGTCGTTCCATGGCTGCTATCACGTGTGAATTGAAGTGGCTTCGCCAACTTCTTGGTGATTTAGGTGTTCGGATCCCGCAGGGTATTCCCTTGCACTGTGACAGTCAGGCAGCTTTACACATTGCACAGAATCCCGTATTTCACGAGCGGACCAAGCACATTGAGGCAGACTGCCATTTTGTTCGTGACGCGATCGTTGACGGACTCATCGCTCCGGACTATGTTACTACCCGAGCTCAGTTGGCTAACATTTTTACCAAGGAGTTGGGAAAACAGCAGTTTGAGTTCTTGCTTAGCAAGTTGGGCGTCCGCAATCTCCACGCTCCAACTTGAGGGGGGGTATTGGCGCCAGAATTCTATTATTATATTTATCAATTATATTTATAATAATTACATTATTAAGTTGAAGTCTATGCTGTGTAGGAAAAGGTTATATTTGGTATTTTATGGATATAGGGTTATCTCCTAAGATGTATAAATACCCGATTGATGGTTGAATGAAATCATAACATTATTACGATCTATCAAATTTATCAGTTACAGATAGGATGTATTTGTTTGACCCCGGTGGCGGTCTCTACGATCTCTACAACTTTTGGAAATGCACCCTTCAAATTAAGTTCCAGCATTTCATTTCATTGAGGAATGAAACTACGTACAAATGATGCTTAAGAATGCTCACTTGGTAACCAGTGGTCAAACAAAACAAGAACCTGCAGCTAGCTGAGAGCAATGAATCTGATGTTGTTATTATGGCTATAAGGAGTGAGGAGCTAGTGAAAGATGAGCGAGCTACTATTTGTTCTTAAAGAGTATTGACGATGGCAATTTATGTCACCTAATTAATCCGAACCTGAATGAATCTAGTGATGAACACTCCAAACCCTAATGCTTCAAGGACGTCGTGGTTGGTTTTATGATTTGCGGCTGAGTCTAAGAACTTGTCTTAGATTGTCTACGTATCCTGAAATTGTCCAGGAATCAAGCCTTACGTAGTTCCTGGAACGTGGTATTTATAATGATAATACATGCCCTAACCCTAATATTAGGTCGGTTTTAGCTATTGTCATATTTACCCTTCATGGACCATGCCCCTTGCCCAAGTTATCTCGCTGATAACGGGCCTTCGTAGCTGCTGCGGACTCTGTCATCGACGCCGACTTAACCGACTTGCGGTAATCGACTTTGGGAACCTTATCCTACACTGCTCGAATGTCGATCATCGTAGCCTCGAGTCTGGGCATCGACATGCGTACCTTGGTACTTATTCATATTGCAGGACCAACTGTGAGACGACACGTGGAGGGGTGAAACTCTGTATCGTTGATGTAGGGACATCTTAATCATAATTTATCTTTATTAATGTTTTAATCATTTACTAGCCATGTGGGCTTTATTAAGTGTAGTATTTGCCTAAATGGGCTTTTTAGCCTATAAATAGTCTAAGTCTTTAGTTGCTAGGGATATTATGTAATCTTGAATCTTATTATCTTTTTTTTTTTGATGGTGAATCTTATTATCTTTGAGAATTAATTATCTTTTGAGCTTGGATTAACTCGTTTATCCGTTTATTGTAGATCTTCTACATCATTTGGTATCAGAACGTAGGTTTTTCCCTTTGCTCGTCGACAACTAAAATGAGCTGGCAAGAAAGCCGGATTCGCGACGTTGTTCGGGATTCGAAAATCCGTTGGGATGTTCCATTGAATCTTGATCGGAAGTTCGATTCTTTCACACCCGAATTGAATCGAGGTTCTTTTGGGCTGAGACACCAGTCACACTACAAGTCTACAACACCCACCAAGTTAGCCGAGATTTCCCTCGTGCTTCGATGGCTTGGGTTAGTGAAGAAAATCAGCAATTCGAATGCAATTTTGGAGAAAGGAAAAGAAGCTATTATAGATCGATTTTACCCACCTTTGATGGCTCTCCAATTATTGAAGATTTTTGGGATTGGATTTATGCACTTGAGGATTACTTTGAAGAGATGCTAATACCCGATAAGCTGCAGTGTAAATTGGCGTTTTATACTCTTCTCGGAGAAGCTTACGGGTGGTGGTATCAACTACAACATCATAGGCTCTTGGAAGGTAAATTGAAGATCTCTTCTTGGACCAGAATGAAGCATTTACTAGGGAAGAGATTTTTGCATACCAGTTGCTCGACGAAAGGCCCGTTAGGAGTTTACAACAACATCATCTCGATTGAGGAGTATAAGCGCAATCCTCCTTATGGGCTTTACCACACAACTTTTATTTCTGGGATGGAAGGAACAACAGGAGCTGAAATTCCTACGAGGCAAATTGAAAAGCAAAAGAAAAACAACTTGGATGAATTTCCTTTTAAAGAGCAGTCGAAGGAAAATGTGGTGTTGAAATCTGTCAAAGTGTTTGATAAAATCCCCGACCCATTATAGTCTATCAGCAACAAACAAGATAAGAATATCAGGTCTGATGATTTTAGGGAGTCCTACAACACTACATTAGACACTCCAATCAAGAAGAACATTGGAGATTGCAACGAGGATGGAAATTCAGATGAAGGTTCTGCTATTGAGAAATCAAAAGAAAATGTTGTGCCGAAAATCCGCCAAGTGTTCGATAAAAGTTCCCACTGAATCAAATACTTATGATTCCCATTATTTGTGCTTAAACGCTGCTGATACTTGCGAGGTTCACATTTCTGGAAGTATGTCGTATGATGTTACCGAGCACGACACAACAATTAAGCAATTAAGAAGTTATGATCCCACCAGTGATTCCTTCTTCTTGGTTTCGGTCACTTTTGATGCTTGCAAGGTTACCAAATGTGGAGGTGTACCTTCTGCTGCTAGTGGACACGACACATTTACCGACATCAATGAAACAGAGGCTAATTTCATCACCCCCCCATCAGCCATCCTCAGAAATTGGGAGCATTGTAATTGATGTGAAAATGAAGAAGCAGGAGGACAGCTCAAAGAATGAAGCTTCAGGCACAAAGTGTAGGGTTCAAATACAATCAACGTCGTCGATACCGAAAGCAGGAGTGGGTGAAATTCGTATAGCACTACCAGATCTTGTATTTCACAAACATGAAGAGCAATATAGGGTTATAAGACCTAAGTTTTTGAACATATTTGGTATAGTCATGAGCCAATTTTCAGATGATAAAGGTGTGATGGCTGGACTGAAAATAAGCATCACATGTATGGAAAGCCTTAAGACTTTTGAAGCCTTACTCCTAAGTTCTATGTCCAAATTTGTTGTCTTGACTAGTGATTCCCTCCACATGAAATTTGATCCTGGAGGCATGGGGCGCAGCGAACTGGATATAGATGATGGACAAAAGCAATCAAGGTTTCTAATTCAAGACGATCGAAATCTTAGGCGACATGCCAAAAGTTCCTCCTCAGACACCCGTGATTGTATGCCTCCTAAGCATTCAAATCCCATCACCATGATTTCTTTTACAGAAGAAAAATATAATCGGAGGGAGATGGTGGTCTTTGATGTCCATATTGATGAAGTTCGGTATCAAGTTTTAAATCATTCATGTGGGAGACTCCATGAAGAGCATGCCAATGTAAATGTTCATGCATTTCTATCATTCGATCCGGGAGGAATCACATATTCCTCGAAAACTTGGAACTTTGTGGAGTTGACTATTGATCAATTCGATGAAGCCGGTTCAAATGCTTTTAATGTTGTAACGCAGATATTAGGAAATGCAATTGAAGCAGTAAAGCTTGGCATAGATGTGGCTTTGCCTTTTGCAAAGCAGGTTGAAGAACATGCTGTGAAGGTTTCTTCACATTGCACCTATGATGTCAGGCATTTGGAATTGAGGTCATTGAGAGGTATCTCGGTTGAATATCTGCAAAGTACTTCCTGCATTATGTATGCCCAACCATGGGGCTTGAGACTTTTCTTTCATATGAGCTTGATTAAGGAAGAATTTACTTGGGCGCTTTCGTTGCGACAAGTTATTGAGATGGAGGATCTGGAATTGAATCACCAAGCTTGTGATCCAAAGTTTGGTAGACGTGGAAAGCTCGACAATGTTCACCATATTCTACATGTTTTCACAATTGCTTTAGACCGGCAGAAGACTTGCAAGCATGTTGATGACATAAAAGCTACTTTGGTTGATCTATTTAATGTGATGGATGTCAGAATCATTAATCAAGATCATGATCATTTGATTACAGTTTGGAAACAAGTTAGACTAATTGTTCATGGTTCAAATGCTATGTCTTTACACCTTGTGATTGGTACTGAGCTCAACCTTTGGAAGTCAATTTGGAGTGCATTTTGTTGAGTGGCATACCCAATTATTTCAACAGCATGGAAGGCTCAATGTTTCATCTTCCTGTGCATGTGGCGCCCCAGTTGCATTTTTCAAACGGATACGAGTCTCAATCTAACTCGTGGACGAGTAATTTCATGGGAGGGTTGGAATGATGAGAACAACGTTAATGTGGGAAGAAAGCTCATCATGGTGGATATAATCGGGGTTATAACGAGTTCATGTGTGAATACATCGTGTAAGAATGGACAATCAAGGGAGTCTTTGAAGTTGTTTTACAAGGTGGTGAATGGACTTGACCCACCAATGGATCATGATAGTGCTTGTGAGGCGTCAATGTGGATCCTACGAGTTCGCTCGTGGACGAGCTTTTTAGGAGGAGGGATGGACTGATGTAGGGACATCTTAATCATAATTTATCTTTATTAATGTTTTAATCATTTACTAGCCATGTGGGCTTTATTAAGTGTAGTATTTGCCTAAATGGGCTTTTTAGCCTATAAATAGTATAAGTCTTTAGTTGCTAGTGATATTATGTAATCTTGAATCTTATTATCTTTGAGAATTAATTATCTTTTGAGCTTGGATTAGCTCGTTTATCCGTTTATTATAAATCTTCTACATCAATCGTCATAAGCCCCCCAGACTTGAGAGAGGCGACTCCCGTTGCCCGAGGTCAAATCTGCCATTTTGAAATCGTCTTCGAGTTGGATCATTATTTGGGCGGGAAAAAGCACTAACGCTTCGTCTGCCACCTGTAACCCCAAACAATCATGGCACTGCATCATGATGTCACGACGCACTTACGCCTCATCTTCCGTCAACCGTAGCGTCATGCCTTGATTATCACGATTTGTGGGGGGTTATAACTCCTCACCAAATCACGTCCTTTCACATCATTTGAATATCTTTGCAAGCATAAAAGGGAGAGAAAGAGTTGGAGAAGAGATCTATTTTCCATTTCCGTCACATAATCTCAAAACACCAAGTAAGCATCTTTTTTGGTTTCTACCTCTTCTTCTTGTTTCTCCTGTATTTATTCATGTCTAGCAGTGCTACTGAGTCTGATATGAGTAGTGAATCAACTTCTCATACCCAAACTTCTCCGCCTACCGCCTTTGATCATCCTCTCCAGCCAATTTTAGACGACCCCATAGGTGTTCTTAGGGAACCAAAGAAATTAGTGACTATGATGGATGGGAAGGGTCCTAAAGGTTGTCTTACTGCCCTTTCCTCTGATGATATTAGTAAAATTTGGAAAAATTTTGGCCTTGCCAGCCCCCAGTTTGAAATCCAACTGCCTTCCGGCTAACATCAATACGCCGACGAGCCTCCGGAAGGGTTTTGCTCAGTCTATGAAGGCCAACTTTCCGGTGGATTGAGATTTCCACTGTGTCCGGCCGTCATAGCAGTTCTACACCATTACGAGATAAGTGTATCTCAATTAGGCCCCAATGCCATTAGGATTCTGATGGGGTTCGTGATAGCATGTCGAGTGGCTGATGACGGAAAAATTCACTGTTATTTTTATAACTTTTGACCCCGTTTCTGATATCATTTTGAGCACTTTTGTATCATTTCGAGTCTTTAATTCCTAAATTTCATAAAAATATATAAGTCATGAATATTTTATAAAATATCGTGTTTTAATGTGTTTTTATTAGTTTTTGTATCGGTTTAGTAACCGGAGTGTCGTGTCGGATTTACGTTTGGTATTTTGGTGGTTTATTGCAGAATTATAGGTTGACCGAAATCCCGAGTAATGACACGTTTTGAGGCCTAAAAGAGGTATTTTTAGGGATATAAGAGTGTGCCACTAACTTAAGTGGTCAAATGGCTCAGTGGTTAGTGGTACCACTAACGAATTATATCTTCGACGAACAAATGGCTCATTAAAACGGCATTTTCTGAAGAAGTGTCCTTAATGAAAGTTGTAGATCTTTGAAAGAGTTTTCCAACGCATTTTGAATCACGTCAATCGAACTTCTACAACTCAAGTATCATCAAGTCAAGTGGTCAAGTGGCTAATCGATTCGATTAAGTGGAAATCGAGAAATATCTTCGACGAGCGAATGGCCCATCAAAAAGACATTTTCTGAAGAAGAGTCCTTCATGAAAGTTGTAGATATTTCAACGAGCTTTCCAATGCCTCTTGAATCATGTCATTTGGAGATCCAGAACTCAAGATATGAATTTTTAAAGTTTTATTCCAAAATATAAATTTTTATCCGGAATTTGGGGGGATGAATGTCATGATGATTCCAGCCTGGTCCGGCCCTTACCCGGCCCAGTCCGGCCTGGGAGAATTTCACCTATATAATGAGCTTCAGAAGCGAGCAGAACGGGTGCACCATTATATATATACATAGCGTATATATATATATATATATATATATATATATATATATATATATATATATATCCTTCTTATTTTCTTTAGTTTTTATGTTGTAAATAAGGCCTTATGCCGAAATAAATTTAGTAATATTAGTATCGTTGTAATGCTCGGGGAATTATCGAAGTTCGGTGTTGCGAAATAGTTGTAATATCGCTTTTGATATCGCCGTTATAATAGTAAGCTTGTTTTTTTATCGTTTTCTTCATTGTTGTTTCTTTCATTTTTGTTTCTTTTATATATCTATCTACACATATATATCTATATATATATATTTATACGCATATATATATATATATATATATATATATATATATATATATATATATATATATATATATATATATATCTATGTATCTATATATATATATTTATAGATCTATATACCTATATCTATATATATATACTTATGTATTTATATATATATATATATTTATATATTTATATATATATATTAACTATATGTGTAGCTAAATATATACATAGCCGAATTATGTGAAAACGGGTGAAATCAACCCACGGGAGACGAGATGGGAGTTGTGTTGTGCTTAATTAAACGTTTTTATGATAAACTCATGTTTTAAACTTGTTTTGATCATTTTGATAACCTTGAACGAGATTGACAACCTTGTTCATTGTTATATCGAGCTTATAAATGTATTTTGCGGTGAGATGTGGGATCTGAGTATCACTAATCATAGTCTTGATTGTCAGATTGACAACCTGAGTGACAGATCTGGACTATGCCTATGTGAGATTCTTATCTTTACGAGATGAATGAAACATGTTTTAGAATCACTAAACCATAGTCTTAATCGTTAGATTGGCAACCTAAGTGACACATTAAAATTATGTTTTTGTGAGGTTTTTCAGCGGTTTTTTTATTCCGGTCAACCATGTTAGGCAAGTTAGCTCTCTAAAGGGAGGGTTAATAAACCTAGTATGGGGGTTAAGTGAGAGCTGTTCAGATCTTAACGCAAGAATAGAGAGTTAACACCCGTGAATATCATATAAACTGAACTCGATAAAACACACTCCTTATCAAGTTTTTCCTGTGGGGAGATAACCTGTTGGATCATAACTCGGCTATGCTTTTTAATCTCGTTAGAATAATCTTTACTTTTTGCATTAGTTATAAACACTCCACCTAAACTTTGATCGCCTAGACTAAGTTCTACGTTCGCTTTGGTACTCACAACCACATTTCTCTTGGGATCGACCTCGTACTCCTGTAGCTATTCTAACAATCGACCTGGTACTCTGTAAGTTAGAGAGTTAGTTTACCCACAGTTACGAGTTTTTATAAATGTATTTTTGAGGGGTAAATTTTAGCTCATCAGTGGCCGGGGTGTGCTTCTCGATCCCCCTCTTTCGCTATTACTATAAGATGGCAAGCATGCCGGACAAGATGAATGGTGTCCGGGCCTTCATCACACGGGGACAAGATGTGGTACACGGGCCTTCATCACACGGGCCTTCATCACACGGGCCTATTACTTGTAGCGAAGCCTCGGTCCCCCTCTTTCGCTATTACTTCCAGCAAGTTTGTGTCCCAAGGGCCTTCATCACACGGGGACTGGAAGCCTCGGTTCTTCTTTCTTCGCCACGGCCTAGATAACCCCTATATCGGTCAATGGAGGTCGAGGGGGAAAAGGAATGACAAATTAGACAAGGGTCCAGTCCCTCACGAGGCCCGTACGATGGACGGTTTTGTTTTCGAGGTGGCCACCCGAGATCTGAGCCTTCTCTACGACCTGGCCTATCTGGAGGAGGCAGGGCCGATACCCTATGGGAATCTTCACGCCCTCGACCAAGATAACTGTAGGATATTTCTCCGTTCATTATATATGTTTTTCTTTTTCGAGATCTATAACTTGATATTTTTGTTGATACTAACCTTATCTTTTCTTTCTGTAGTGGGAAAGTTCTCTCTTATCACCGACCCTACTCAAGTTCCCAAGTCAGTGAGCAGGGCTACTCCTCCGCCTCTCGGGGGTCAAGCAGCCCCTACTGCTCAGAATGTCGAGGAAATGGCGCCTCCCACTGCTGGAGAAGGGAGTTATGTTCAGCCTGAAGCTGTTCATGCTGGTGTTGAGTCGACGATCCCGGCTCGTTCCCCCACCGACCCCAACCTACCAGTGGCTTACTTGTCCGCCATGGTTCGTTGAGAGATGAGGACGAAGAGGACCTGGTCGATATAACTCCACCTGTCGGGGGGAACGTCGAGGAAATAGCAGCACACTTCCAGAAAAGGCCAACCTTTCCGAACTGGTGAGGGATCAACAAAGACAGGCCAAGAGAGCCAATGTCAGCGAAGCCTCTTCTGAGACGGAAGTCGACATGAACCGGGCTGCTGACGAGTGTGCAGCCATGGAGACTAAAGCTTTATCTTCTGCGCTCCGGAAATTGGGTCGCTTGGTAAATTGCTTTCTCCTTCTCTTTCTCTTTATCGTGGCCCACCTTTTATTTTGATGGATGATGTATCTCTTTTTTATCGACAGACACAGCACCTCAGCAAAGGAGCTGCCAAGAGATTGACCGCGCCAGCCGAGTCGGAAGAAAGCTTGAAGAGGACAATCCGGAAGTTGATGGACGAGTGTGCCAAGAAAAGTGCCGCTGTAGAATCCCAATTGGAGACTCATGCGAGAGAAGCCGACTCTGAAATAGAGAAGCTGAAGGCCGAGGTCAAATAATATAAAAATCTAGTAAAAGTAATAAAAAGTTATAATTTTTGTACCGGTTTAGTAACCGGAGTGTCGTGTCAGATTTACGTGGGTATTTTTGGTGTTTTATTGCAGATTTTCAGATAAACTAAAACCCCGAGTGACGACACTTTTTGAAGTTAAAACATGTCTTTTGAAGGAAGTAAGGAAGTGCCATGAGATTAAGAATTCAAGTGGATCATCAATTCGTAGTATTATTATCGAATTATATTTTCGACGAACAAATGGCCCATCAAAAAGGCATTTTCTGAAGAAGATTCCTTCATGAAAGTTATAGATCTTTTAAAGAGCTTTCCAACGCTTCTTGAATTATGTCATTTGGAGATCCAGAGCTCAAGTTATGATTTTATCAAGTTTCAGATCAAGATTTGGAAAAATTAACCCCGGATCAATCCGGATTAACCCCGGATCGATCCGGCTTATCTGATAAGAAAACATAATGATGATTAGCACATGGTTTTGCAGAGGATAAGCCTGTGGGATAATTTATTTTATTCCCGGATCGATCCGGCACATCCTCGGATCGATCCGGCTTGACCCAAATTGCCTATAAATAGGGCATTCATGCAGACAGCCAAAGGGGTACCAATATATATATACTAGCTTATATATATATCTTCTAATCTCTTAAATTAGTAGTAGTAATGTATATATTAGTAGGCATTATGCCATAAATAATGTAGAAGCCGTAGTATCGTTGTAATGCTTGGACGGTTATCGGGAGTTCGATGTTGAAGAAGTTGTTGTAATTTCCGGAGAATACGGCCTCTAAATCAGCAGTTGTAACCTGGTAATATTCTAAAGTTTATGTTTGTTGTTTTTATGTTTTTTCTTTATAATGTTAGTAGGCTAAATCTATAACTAGCCAAGATATGTAATTGAAATATTTCGATCTTTTTGGTAAAATGGATGATGACTATAACTAAAATTGATTAAAATTGAATATGATGAATCTTTTTCTACTTGAAATGTATTGAAAATATTCGTATTGACGTAATTAACCAATATGAATCGCACCATAACCTAATGACGAACTAAACGGTGAAGTTAGGATATGAGAAAAAGGTAGAAAAACCGGAGGGTAAAAATGGCCGAGTGAAAACGTGACAACGGAATCCTATTTCCTGCCCGGGGGTAGAATTGTTTTATCTTTTGAAAAGAGAAACACTTCTTGAAATTATCTGTACTCGAGATATAATTACGTTAATTCACCTATTCTGATCAAGATCCTTAACATTGACCGCATGACAAAACGGAGTACCTGTTAAGGGTGAAATTATATGTTTTATAAAGTTATATTTTGTGATGTCTTTCCCCTTTTATTTGTATAATTTGCATAATAATAAGGTCTTATATGGAAATATTTAGTAAACGATATTTTTAAGGGCTTAATCGCAATATTGATGTAATTATGTGATTTTATGGTTGAATTATAATTATTTGGATATTATTACAGTTTGTAATGTTTTCCCATGTCTCATAGGTATTATTATGAGGTTCAACTAATGATAAAAAGAGATGAAATTCGAGATATGGTGATTAAAGAAAGAGATAATGATGAGGTGGATTGAAGAAAAGAGATAGAGATGCAAAAATCACATTCAGGCCATATTGGACGAGCGTCCAGGTCCCGTCCAGAGTGGACGGGCGTTTAATAAAACAGACGGGCGTCCGGAAGAGCGATTTTGATACAGAGAGCATGAACGGAAGCTGGACGAGCGTCTGAGGAGAGTTCAATAATTGCGAACGAGCGTCCATTATAGTGAACGCTCGTCCATCCGACCGACTTAGAGAAACCGACTTTGGAGGCTATAAATACCCATCTATTTTCACACATTAGGGATACCAATTGACATTATTCGAAACCCTAATATCAGGGGCGGCTTTAGGCTGCATCTTTACCGCTTTTATTCCAGTTTTCATACACTTTAATTCTAGATAAAAGTAGGTAGTTTTATGTTCTTAATTCCTGCACTTTTGAGTTCTCTCAGGATGTTCAGAGGCTAAGCTTCTACAAACGAGCATTGTGAAGCCATCCAACACTTGTTGACTTCGTTTTCTTCGATTATATTGTAAGTTTCTAATCAAAGTTGTTCCCTTTATCATGTTTTATGATGTTAATTGCATTTATATCGAAAGATGTGCATGTATGAGGTTTTATATTTGATGAAAGTCTTTATAAACATTAGATCACCATGATTTAGGAATGGATCTTTAATCTATGTCAAACGAAAGTTGATAGGTTGAATATCTAGGTTAAAACGTTAAAGTTTACATCTTTGCTTATTTTATGACGCGTTAATTTCCGTAAATCGAAAGATAGGAATTAATAGGCGAATTATCTACGAAAGTAGGAATTCATACCTTTGATAAGATGAATCACAACTTGTTAGAAACGAAAATATAATCAAGATAGGAAGTTAATAATTGTTGGATAGGTGGATCAACTCGCTCGTTTGTCCGTTTTGAATTTGATCTAACCCTTAGAACTTGAATTTGTTTAGTTTAGATTACTGTTTTTCCACATTAGTTTAGTTTGTTCGCAACCAATTCTTCCTAGCTTTGGATTTCGTCCTCTGTCTAGTTTATTTTCAGCATATTTGTCTAGTTTAGTTCCCCGTTTAGTTAAGTTTTCGTGACATCGTTTAGGTAGGCAAAAACTAGGATTAACAACCATCAGTTCCCCGTAGGATCGACCCGGCATTAACCACTAGTACTACGATCCTTATACTTGGGGTTAACCGGATTATAAATTATATTACTTGTTTATTTCATTAGCAATAATCCGTGGACAAGTTTTTGGCGCCGTTGCCGGGGAACGAACGGTTGCCTAGTTTTTGTTTAGTAGTTAGGTTAGATTTTCGTTTTTATTTTTCTGTTTTTCGTAATATCTTAATTGTTAATATTAACTGTTTAGTCTGTTTTATTTATGTGTGTTTCTGTGAGTAATTAGTATAGATTTTACACATCAAGTTTATATCTCTGTTTTTGCTGTTTTTGTACTCTGTTTTCTTTGTTATCCCCTTTCTTTTCTGCAAATTTTCGATTCCTCCCTGAATTATTTTTTTTCAGCATCTGGACGAGCGTTTAGTTTACTGGACGCCCGTCCGCCGAAAACTCTTCAATCCTGTATCAATTTCCGACTGCGCGAGACGAGCGTTCATACCTCTGGACGCCCGTCCAAGGATATTCAGCAGACCAGACGAGCGTTCGGTTTTCTGAACGCCCGTCCGTCTCAAACTCGGGCAGACGCTCGTTCACATTTTTGGACGCCCGTCCGTCTGCGTCTTTCCTTCTCTTCTCTTTCTTTTTCCTAGATCTTGATACTAGTTTTAGGCTTTTAATCTCTCAGATAGTTTTTTTTTCCTTTTTCTTTAGTTTTTAAGTTCAATATCTTGATTTGGGCCTCGGTTTATGCAAACTCGTAGTCATAAGGGACCACTAATCTATTCCCCGACCCCGAGCGGACCATAGTCCGACCCAATAGGCGGAGACTTCGTTTCGACGAGGGAAACGCCCTAGATCAAGAATTTGAGCAATATCTTGCAGGAGAGATTGAAAAAATAGTAATAATGGTCGAGAAGATAGACGGACGTTGGCCGACTATGCCATGCAGTGGCGGTCACAATCAACCCGGCTATCATCATGCCGGCCATTACGCTCCAACTTTCGAGCTTAAACCCGGACTTATACGGATGATGCAGCATGCATCCATTTTCCATGGGTTCCAATCTGAAAACCCCCACACTCACCTACACACATTTCTACACATATGCGGTACTACCCGTATCCAAGGTGTAAGTGAGGACGCAATCAAGCTCAAACTCTTCCCATTTTCCTTGCGAGGGGAAGCACTAGAGTGGTATCACTCTCTCCCTTCGGAATCCATTACGACCTGGGCCGAACTTGAAAAATAATTTTTGAGTCAATATTTTCCTCCATCAAAGACGGCCCAGTATTTGAATGAAATCTTCACATTCCGTCAGCAGGAAAATGAGTCTTTCTTTGATTGCTGGAAAAGGTTCAAGTCCCTTCTCAGAAAATGTCCCCACCATGGCTTGCCAATGCAAAGGCAAGTCAATACATTCTTTAGCGGATTGACCGAGCTCACTAAGGGCATGGTCAATAGTTCATCGTGGGCGTTTTTAAGAAGACACCGATGAGGATGGGCACTTGTTTGAAGACATTGCCAAATACAACTATGCCCCATCCTATCGGGCCATCCAAGCGCCTCTTCCTCCGAAGGTGGAGGAAGTAAATGTCCAAAGTCTGATTGCCATGCTGCAAAAGCAGATGGCAAGTCCTCAAGTTCCAAACCCGATTAATCGGACTCCTTCGTTCCGCGAGAACCCTCGGTTCCGTATTGCGAAAAATTGTCGTCGACGGGTCACATGTTTGGCCAATGTCAATTTCGGCCCCCTCTCGCTCATCAAGTCAATGTTGTTCATAACAATGGACAAGTATAATCCAATCACATGCCAAGTATGTGATGATCCGGGGCACACCTCGCTCGCTTCTCGTCCCATGATTGGACGAATGCGTAAGTGAATGCTTTTTCCGCCGCCTAATCCGCGGTTCAATAACCAATTCTCTGGCCAGAATAATTCTCAAAACCAGGGCTTCGGCCAGAATCCGAGCTTTAATTCAAATCCAAATTTCAATCCGAGCTTTAATCAGAATCCAAACTTCAACAGAAACCCTGGATTCAATCAGAACCAGAACTCAAATTTTTCAAATAATACTCAGAGGTTCAATCAGAATTGGCCCGCCAATTCCAACTCTCAATTTCAGAATCGGCCCAGCCAGCCATACTCTCAAAATCCCCAAAACTCTCAAGGCCCCTCCCAGTCCAACAATCTCGAAGCTAAGTTGGAGGAGCAAAGCAAAAGTATTCAACTTCTAATGAATACGAACAAGAGCCTTGAGAGGCAAATAGGCAACCGGGCCGAGAGTTAGCTTCCGGACCGCGTCGGGGCACCGCCCGACTTTACGGAAAAGAATCCAAAAGGCGGTCAAGTTGCTCAAGCCGAATCCGAGTAGCGACCAATGCACCGACCTGGTACCTTCAACTCCGTATGGTAAAGAAGAGGCCGGTGCAATGAGTTTAAGAAGTGGCACTCACCGAGTGGTCCCCCTGGCTTCCAGGGAAACCACTAGCCCCTCCTGCCACTGATAAGGCAGGAAGGGAAGCTGAGCACCAAGAATCCCCTTTGCTGCAAGAAAAGACTCAGGTGGCTGATCCCCTGAGAGGTGCAGAAGAAACAGATCCTCATGTGGCTAACCCCTCGAGGACTGAGAATTCAAGTGAAAGTCAGGAAGTTGATCCCCTGACTAAGAAAGATTCTGAAAAGACTGTTCGGTGGAAAGACCTGGAGGATAAAGCCGTAAGTGCATCCTCAAAGAAAATTTTTTCTGAGAGTGATCTAAAGAAACTCCCTTTTCCACCGAGGAAGAGCAACATCCCTCTGAGTGAAGATAAGAAATATGAAAAGGTGCTTAACCTTTTGAAAAATACTCGGTGTAAATCCGCCATTATCCGAGGTCTTGGTCGAGATGCCTAAGTATACAAAATTCATCAAGGATGTTGTGTCTTCGAAAAAGAAATTAGCAGCATGGAAAGGCAAATTGGTGAGGATTGTTCCTTGATAAATTATCAAGACTTACCAACCAAGAGGGGCGACCCAGGCAAATTTGTGCTCACATTGCAGATGGGAGGCCTAGTCTTCCCAAATTCCTTATGTGACTCGGGTGCATCCATCGGCCTTGATGTCGTTGTCCGTTTGCAATCGCCTTGGTTTACAAGATCTTCTAGAACCCGCCACCATGAACCTTCAAATCGCCGATAGATCTTCCAAGAAAGCTTCGGGGATCCTGAGAGACGTATTAGTTCAAATTGATAGGTTTACCTTCCCGGTTGACTGGTACGTCCTAGATATGGAGAAAGGTGAGAATGTTCCCCTGATTCTTGGAAGACCTTTCCTTTCTACAGCTAGAGCCCTCATCGATTGTGATGGTGGGCAAGTAACTATTCGAGTTGGTGACCAAGAGGTGAGCTATAGTGTCTCTAAATCTATTCAAGTACCCTCTCGGTTCTCCAACCGGCTTTTCCATTGAGGAGTCATTTAATGACTTCAATGATCGTATGGAAGAGCAAGTCAAGGCCGTGGAAGCGGAATATGAGCGATTGATCGATAATCGAATAGTCATGGTGTGGTTAATCTAGATCAATTGGCGGTACCGACCTTGAAGATGAGTTATTAAGAGAAGAAGCTTTGGCGGTGGAGCCACTAAGTAAGCTCGGCGATGTTGAGTTGAAAAGTGGAGGGCTTAAATCGAGTTTAGAGGATCCCCCGCGAGATCTAGTTCTCCGAAGCCGTTGCCTAAACATCTTAAGTATGTGTTCCTACGGGAAGGTGACAAGCTTCCCTTGATCATATCTCGCCAAGCTATCTCGATTAGAAGAGCCGAAACCGTTAAACGTCTTGCGAAAAAACGAAAGAGCCTTTGGATGGTAGGTGGGAGATATCCGAGGAATACCTCCCGACATCCGCATGCACAAGATCAAGACTAGTGAGGGAGCCAAATGTGTAAGACAGCCCCAAAGGAGGCATAACCCTCACATGCAAGAAGTAGTCAAGAAGGAAATCATTAAGCTTCTAGATATGGGTATCATATACGCCATCGCTGACAGTGAATGGGTATCCCCTACTCAAGTAGTCCCCAAAAAAGGAGGGATTACTATTGAGAAGAACGAGAAGGGAGAAGAGATAGCATTGAGGCTCGTTACAGGCTATAGAGTCTGTATTGACTATAGAAAACTCAATGAGGTCACAATGAAAGATCATTTCCCCCTTCCCTTCATTGACCGGATGCTTGAGCGTCCGGCGGGGCATGCCTCCTCTATGTTTCCTCGATGGATATTCGGGATACTTCCGATACCCATCGATCCTATTGACCAAGAGAAGACCACTTTCACCGCCCTTATGGTACATTCGCTTACTGGCGGATGCCATTTGGTCTCCGTAATGCCCTGCCCACCTTTCAAAGGTGTATGATGGCTATCTTTGACGGGCTAGTTGAAAAGTGTATAGAGATTTTCATGGACGACTTTTCGGTCTTTGGTCAATCCTTCGATGATTGCCTCGATAATCTTGATCAGGTGTTATCTAGGTGTGTGGAAAAGAACTTGGTGCTCAATTGGGAGAAATGCCATTTTATGGTAGATGAGGGGATAGTTCTTGGCCACAAAGTGTCCGCCAAAGGTATTGAGGTAGATAGGGCTAAGGTGGAAGCTATCGAGAAGATGAGTTATCCTAAGAATGTTCACGAAGTCAGAGGTTTTCTCGGACATGTCGGCTTCTATAGGAGATTCATTCAGGACTTTTCAAAGATCGCCAAGCCCCCGTCTACCTTACTTAAGGAAGACGTTGAGTTCGCCTTTGATGATAGCCGCAGGCACGCGTTTGAGGAGCTCAAAAATCGTCGATCTCTCGCTCCAATACTTATATCGCCCGACCGGAACCTACCCTTTGAGCTTATGTGTGATGCATCCAACTATGCGGTTGGTGCGGTTTTAGGGCAAAAGCTTAATGGAAAGTTCCGGCCTATCTATTATGCCGGTCACACACCGAATCCTTCTCAAGTTAACTACACGACCACCGAAAAGGAATTATTAGCCGTAGTCTTTGCTATGGATAAGTTTCGTAGTTACTTGCCGGGTGCTCAAGTGATTGTGTGGGTGATCACGCCGCTTTGCGGTATCTAATGACAAAGAAAGAAGCTAAACCGCGCTTCGCGTTGGATACCGACCCTCCAAGAGTTTGACGTTCAAATTAAAGATAAAAAAGGGCGGTGAAAACGTAGTGGCGGATCATGTTTCTAGGATGTTAAGTGAGGAAAAGGGTGATCCCGATGATATAGATCTTTACTTTCCTCTAGAAAACATCATGTTGATAGATGGTCGCGCTCCCGACGTTCCTTGGTACTCCTCCATTGTCAACTACCTTCATTCCCGTTATATTGATCCCGAAATGTCTTATCAAGAGAAGAAGAAGTTCTTTCTCGATATGAAGTCTTTCGTTTGGGATGAACCTTACCTCTTCAAAATCAGTAAAGATGGTTTTCTAAGGAGGTGTGTTCCGAATCCGAGCACCGCGATATAATCGAGCAATGCCATAGTGGACCCACGGTGGTCACTTTGGTCCTTGGAAAACGGTTGCGAAGATCTTCCGGTCCGGTTTCTACCGGCCCACGATCTTTAAGGACACGGAAGCTTTTCGTAAAGCTTGCGATAGGTGCCAAAGAACCGGTACTCTAACAAGGCGATTCGACATGCCACCGAAACCCATTCTTGAATGCGAAGTCTTTGATGTATGGGGGATTGACTTTATGGGTCCATTCCCATCTTCCCGTGGGAATAAATACATCTTAGTCTCGCGTAGACTATGTATCGAAATGGGTGGAGGCAATAGCCACTCCTCGCAATGATCATAAAACTCGTCATGAATTTTTCGAAGAAGAATATCTTTGTGAGGTTTGGATGTCCACGTGCCTTGATTAGTGATGAAGGGACACACTTTTGCAACCGACCCTTGGAAAAAGTCCTCGAGAAGTATGGTGTTCGTCACAAAACTGGCACACCATATCATCCGATGACTAGTGGTCAGGTTGAGCGAAGCAACCAGAGCTTGAAGAAGATCCTGGAGAAAACAGTGAACAGTCATAGAAAAGACTGGAGTATAAAGTTGGATGATGTACTGTGGGAATATCGCACTGCCTATAAGACCCCCATGGGTACATCACCCTACCAGATGGTTTATGGTAAGTCGTGTCACTTGCCAGTTGAGTTAGAGCACAGGGCTTATTGGGCTATAAAGTTTCTTAACTTCGATTCCCAATCCTGTGGCAAACACCGACTGCAGCAAGTTGCATGAGTTGGCCAATTTAAGGCTCAGGCTTACGAAAGTGCCAGGATCAGTAAGGAAAAGATGAAACTCCTTCATGACGCAAAGATCAAGAAGAGAGAATTTCAAGTTGGAGAGCGAGTGTTACTATACAATTCCAGGTTACATTTGTTTCCTGGGAAGTTGAGGACACGTTGGTCTGGTCCATTTGAGATTCTCCAAATCATTCCTGGAGGCGTTATAGAACTACTCGGTTATAAAGACCAACCGTTTCGAGTTAATGGTCAAAGGTGCAAACACTACATTGGTGAACCTACAGACAAGCCTTTGATTGTTAAATTTCTCGATATCCTTGGATGTGATGTTAATGAAGTCGATGACTCTGACGAGGTCTCACCCAATCTTTTCTCTGAGGATGACGGTAGTGGTCTATCACAAGAAGTTCTAGCAGGTAGTTGGGATATGGAGGAATATGAAAGGGAGCAACAACTTAAACGTCATCAGAGGACTCTACGAAGGAGAAAGTCAACCATGGGAAAGGTTCAACGTATCTGGAAAACTGTCAAAGCATTAATCCCATGCGTTAAGTGTCGTTTCTGCGGCCACAATCCTGATCAGAACTTAAACGAGGTAATGGCTGGCAGAAAAGTCAAATGGCCTGATCCAGGCTGAGCTTCAACTGTGTCGAGCTAACGACATAAACCAATAGCGCTACTAGGAGGCATCCTAGATATCCGTATTCTATTAGTTACTCTCTTTGTGTGTTTATTTTTGTTTTAGTTGTTAATGCTTTAAGCTAAGTCTAATTAAGTTTTGTCTCGTTTCTATCGTTTAGCATTCGTTAGATATGGAGTACGGTATTTTGCCGAGGAGTTCCCTCTCATTAGTAGGATTTCCCTTCTCACCGTTTCGGATGGACCGGGGGCACGATAGTTCGGATATAGATATAGATATTCTTACCCGCATCGGATCGTCACTTATGTTCTCATTGTTCCCCGATGCTCGAGGGGTGGAGATTTTACCATTGAGGAGTTGCGGGCGGCTTTAGGACGACCATATCGGATCCCGAACGATCCGATGCTGACTGATTTAGCCCTAGTACTGCGGGATGAGCACTTTCAGGGTGTAGAGGCAGCTGATGACGATTGGGGTGTTCAGGATGACTATGACTTTCCTCCGGCTGTTGATTTACTCCGTCGTTTTATCAGGGTTATAGACTGGGCAGAGCTTTATGATGACTAGCTATTGTTACTTAGGTTTTGTTACGTCGAGCCCCGACGTTAAACGAAAGCGCTGAGTGGGAGGCAACCCACTGTTTTAGTTATGTTTTTTTTATTTTTCTAAGTTATTTTGTGTTTTTGATCTTTCATCATTGTACTTTTGAATTTTATTTGATATTAATAAGAGTTGCACTTCGATTTTAATTTAGCATATGTGTGAAAAGTTATGATTTTTATCACCTTTTTTCTGGTGGACGCCCGTTCATGAATATGGACGCCCGTCCGGACTAATATTTTTATGGACGTTCGTCCAATATAGTGGACGCCCGTCTGCAAAAATCCCTCCTATCCTGTATTCAAATATGCCTTATGGACGAGCGTCTGAATTTATGGACGCCCGTCCAGTTCATGCGGTTACTAGTGAACGCTCGTCCGTCAGGATGGACGAGCGTCCACTCGAGCCTATATATATACGTTCTAGACACGAACCCTCATTCTTTCGCGATTTCAAAAGTGAACCCGACTTTCCCCCTTCTCCAAACCTAAAATCCTTGTTTTTGAACCAAATTGGGTGATTCAAGTTGCATTAGCACGCTCTAAACACCCTCTTTTCACTTCCATAACCCAAATTCTCCAAAACCAACGAATTTCAAGAATCAGAGATTCTTCAGTGCGGCCTCTTTGACAAAAGTTCACATTTTGGTGGCCAATCTTGGTGTTTCTGGGCTTCAAATCTATTCGATCATCATCCTTACGTAGCGTTTGGTAAGTCTATAGCAACTTTTCTCGATTCCATTCAAGTTTTTGTGAGTTCGATCTTCGGCTCGACTCATTTTCTTGAATATGCACTCATAATGTTTTATTTTCTGTTTGTTGCTCTTTTCTTCCCCAAATTCTGGTTATGATGATGATGTGGTGTTTTTGTGGTGGTTATTGGTGGTGTGCTTTGCTTGAAATCCCGATTTGGACGATAAACGGGTAACCATTTGTGTGAATTATTTGGTTTAGATATAAGTTTGACAATGGTGCGTGAGAAGGCAGTTGTGAAACGTTATGGTAAAGGTTTAGCTAGGGAGAGCGGTAAGCGGAAGCGTTTAGAGTTTGATCCCTCCACCATTGCTCCAACCCGAGGTGTTGTCATCCGAGAGCAACCTCCTAAGGCGTCTCAGCAACGTAGGACTGAGTTAAGAGATGATTCCCCTTCCAATTCTGAAACTGAGGAAGATGATGAGGTCCCTCTCATTAGAATGTCTCGAGGCACTCGAGGTGGTGAGTCTTCGTAGCCGAGGGTGGTAATGAGGAGGTAGTTAGGGAGGAGGTGAAACCAAAGCTACACATGCACCCCCTCCTAAGAAGAAAGCTAAGAATGTTGTCCCTCTTGTTATGCCCCGTAGGTTCGTAAATCCACGAGCTCATAGTGCCTACACTAAGGATTATGTGACTAGGAGTCTGATCTTTGACAGAGAGGTCAAGACACTACAAGTTGATCCCGCCTTTGTGAAGATGTTAAAGGCTAGGAAATGGGATGAGTTGCTGAAAATTCCTCCTACCCCAGTCAATGATTCTATAGTGAGAGAGTTTTATGCAAATTGTTCTGAGACAGATTTGGATGACGGTTTTGTGATGGTTGTTAAGGGTGATTTTACACGATTTATAACGCTATATTCTATGATAATTTTCCCCATATTTGTAGGGAATTGCATAAGAAACATGTGTTTAATGAATATATTGAGTAAATGATATTTCAAAAGAGTTAATCGCAAAATAGGTTGATTTATGTGCTTTACTTGTGATTTTATGATTATTTGAGAGATATTACATTTTGTGGTGTTTTTATATGATGTAGATACATTTTTCAAGGCTCAAATGATGATCAAAAGAGATAAGAGTCGACATATATGATGATTAAAAGAGATAATGAAGGCATTGACAAGATGAAAAAGAGATAAAGATCAAGAAATCGAAATTCAGTCATATTGGACTGGCGTCCAGGTCCCGTCCAGTGGACAGGCGTTTGCTATAACTGAACGAGCGTCCAGGGATGGAAAGTTGATTCAGGAAGTTTGGACGCTGAGTTGGACGCTGGGTGGACGAGCGTCTGGTCATGACTTGGCCCGATTTGAAGTTCATATGGAGAATGGACGGGCGTTCACTTATCCAGACGGGCGTCCGGTAGCCGACTTGCTGAAACCGACTTTAAAATCTATATATAGTCGGCTGTTTTCTCCACACAAGAATACAATACACTCATTATTCAAAACCCTAAACCTAGGGGCGGCTTTAGGCTGCGTTTTTCTCCTTTTATTCCAGTTTTTTATGCACTTTAGATCTAGATTTAATTAGTTACTCTTTATGT
Source organism: Gentiana straminea (assembly GCA_036785695.1). Classification (NCBI taxonomy): domain Eukaryota; kingdom Viridiplantae; phylum Streptophyta; class Magnoliopsida; order Gentianales; family Gentianaceae; genus Gentiana; species Gentiana straminea. The sequence continues at coordinate 1,842,469 of JAVUPR010000415.1, forward strand.
ACTATTTCTGCAAATTCGAGTTGCTGAGGATGTTCAGAGGCTAAAAGCTTCATCAAACGAGTATTGTGAAGCCGTCCAACGATTGTTGATTTCGTTTTCTTCGGTTGTACTGTGAGTTTTTATTTAAAGGTTGTTTCTTATTCATGTTTATTACGTTTAATTGCTTTTACATCGGAAGATATGCATGTGTGATTGTTTATTGTTGATGGAAATCTTAATAAACCTTAGATCATCATGAATAAGAATAGTAATTCGAATCTATCATAACGGAAGTTAATAGGTTTAATTACTAGATTACAAACGTAAAGTTTACACCTTTGGTTAGAAAACGCGTTAATCTTACATCGGAAGATAACAGATTAATAGATGAACTTTCTAAGGAATTAGGGTTCATAAGTAGATAAGGTGAGTCACAACCTAGATAAAAACCACAATATAATCGAGATAGGAAATCAATGCTTGTTGGATAGGTGGATCAATCCTCGTTTGTTCGTTATAAACTTGATTTAAATCCTTAAAACTTGAATTTGTTTAGTTAGTTTACTTTTATTTCCATCTTAGTTTAGTTTAGTTTAAATAAGTTCGCAACCCGTATTCTTCCTAGCTTTGGATCATATCCTCTGTCTAGTTTTATTTTCTATTTCATTTTGTTTCATTCGCTGTTTAGTTTAGTAATCGTGACATAGGTTAGTTAATTGAACAAAAACTAGGGTTAGCAATCGCCAGTTCCCCGTAAGATCGACCCGGCATTAACCACTATTACTACGATCCTTATACTTGAGGTTAACCGGATTATTACTTGTTTATTTTGTGTTAATAAAATCCGTGACAATGGTTCGAGGTGTCAAAGTTCCTTTTTCCGCCGAGGTGATAAACAGGAAATATAAGTTGCCGGCGTTTCAGGGCTTGGACTATAAGGAGGAGATCACTAGACGGCAAAATGAGGAGGGTAAGGATCCGATGGAGGAGCTGCGATTGAAAGTTTGTCCGGATGTGGCATGGGTGTTGAGACCGAACGGTGATAGGAAGGAGTTAATCACCACGACTTGGACTGAGGATTGGAGGGTCTACTGTCGATTTATCCAGAGTCGGTTGATTCCTAAGAACAACCTCACACATTTCTATATCAGTGATCTTGGGATGTTGTATGCGTTGGTTTTCGGGTTGAATGTTGATGTAGGACAGCTTTGTTTGATGACATTTTGGCGAACCGTAAGGTGTCTACCCGGAGTTTAATAGTACCCCATTTGATACATCGGTTATGTTTGGATGCTGGGGTTGCTGAGTATACGTCGGATCACAAGACAAAGAGTTACCCCCCATTCGTAGAGAGAAGGTTGGGACTACGACATCTGAGCCGGTTCCTACCACAGCACCTTCCGCGGGTCCTTCTTTTTCTAGTTTGTCAGACGCGGAGCAGACACGCTATAGTATGGCGAATAGCCTACAGGATTGGATGGTGGAGCTTCACGAGGGGCAAAAGAATATCATGTCAGTGCCCAAGTGTGTTGTGGAGGGTAAAAAGCCGAGGAGCATGAGTATTTTTTAGGAGAGTGACGTGGAGTTCGTATTCTCTGATCCGATTGAGAAAGTGATTGGTGAGATGCTTGAGGCGGTGAAGAGGCCTGACGATACGGTTGATGAGGACGTCCCGGTAGACACTGCCACGACTTCGCCACGCACACACGGCCCGCACGTGCATCGACGACATCTATGCCTCGATGTACCTTCTACTGGCTCGCTACTACCGAGCCCCTCCTCCTCGCTCGTTGATGTTCCTCCCACGGTTGAGTCTACGCCGGACCCGTCTTGAGTTTATTGTTTTTGGACATTCTGTTTTATCTGTTTCCATCATTTATGTCCCTTTCATTTGGTTCGATATGGTTGTATAATGCCATTTGCTACTTTACCTTTTCGCTTGCATAGGTTCTGTACTTTTCACTTTTTGGCGCTACTGTCGTTTATCGTAGGCGCGCTTTTATTTTCTTGCTTCATGTACAGTTGACAGACGTCCCGTACTTTGGTTTGAACTTTGTTGCTATTATGATGATTTTGGATGATGCTTCTTGTATATCTCTTCGATTCATTTCCCTTTTATTGTGATATTACTCCCCCGTTTTCCCCCGAGTTTTCTGTTTTCTCGAGTGTTGCAGGGGTGGTTTTTGTCGAGTAATCGTTTGAGTTACGTTTGGACGTTTTTCCATGCTTTTTGCGAGCGTTGGCCTTTACATGCTCCAGCCTGACCGACTGCTCGATTTTTCTACGCGAATACAGCTAAGTTTCTTATCCTGTTACTTTCTGCGCAACATGAGGACATGTTGCATTTTAAGTGTGGGGGAGGGGATAGTTCGATTTAATCCTATGCATATGAGTTTGCTTACTACGTTAGAAATTTGCTAAAATTTTCGAAATTTTTCGACACTTTTGTTTTTGTTTTGTCCCGAGTAGGCAATTCAATTCAATGTTCGTTATTTTTATAGTCATTTAAGCTATACATCATATGTTTGATAAGTTAGTTGTTTCACCTGATCTATTTGTCACGAGCCATAGTGAATGATGAGCTAATTTATAAAGTTATACCCCTTTTGGACGAGTGATTTTTGATTTTCTTATAAGTCATGTACTTAGTACTACGTGTATATCGTGAGACTTATGATAGTTTGTATTTAGATCCGAAGTATGTTATACTGTGAATATCTAGAAGTTTGAATGTGATAAGTAACACGTAACTAATGTCAAATGAGAAGTTGAATAATTAAATGAATCTATCGTGTGTGTCGGAAGCTAGTCAATGATTTGAGTGCGGTAGGGTTTACCACGTAAGTCCTATGCCACTATGATGACTAAGAGCTCACGGCGAGTTAGGAAAAGATGCCTTATGATTGGAGTAAGGTAGGGTATTATCTCGAAATGTCCTATTCTCGCTATGAGGGCAATAGCTTCTTCTAATGTGTGTTTAAAAAGTGAATGAATTCAATCAACTTAAGATATGTTATGAAATGAATAAGGCTTAGTTTCCGTTAGTCTTATCCCCAAGTATAACCGAAAGATATGAGGTAGGGATTATCCTCTCGAGTATTTCGAGAAAGGCCCTAGATTCATTCGATCATTCTTTTCGGGATATGTCACGTTTGTAGGGTACATCTTATGAGTGTCATTTATTACTATTCTACGAGGGGGTATTAGCTAGTTTTACTTTGAGTTCCTCAAGTTTGGATTTAGTGGAAGTTTTCTATGGCTATGCACACACACAATGGTGAACTTCTAAGTTATTGAATATATGTTATATTTGTGGAGATGTCTATACTATCTCGAGCCTAATTTTCGTTTTATTTTGCTCGGGACGAGCAAAAGTTAAGTGTGGGGGAGTTGTTAAGGGTGAAATTATATGTTTTATAAGATTATATTTTGTGATGTTTTTCCCCTTTTATTTGTATAATTTGCATAATAATAAGGTCTTATATGGAAATATTTAGTAAACGATATTTTTAAGGGCTTAATCGCAATATTGATGTAATTATGTGATTTTATGGTTGAATTATAATTATTTGGATATTATTACAGTTTGCAATGTTTTCCCATGTCTCATAGGTATTATTATGAGGTTCAACTAATGATAAAAAGAGATGAAATTCGAGATATGGTGATTAAAGAAAGAGATAATGATGAGGTGGATTGAAGAAAAGAGATAGAGATGCAAAAATCACATTCAGGCCATATTGGACGAGCGTCCAGGTCCCGTCCGAGTGGACGGGCGTTTGATAAAACGGACGGGCGTCCGGAAGAGCGATTTTGATACGAGAGAGCATGAACGGAAGCCGGACGAGCGTCCGAGGAGAGTTCAATAATTGCGAACGAGCGTCCATTATAGTGAACGCTCGTCCATCCGACCGACTTAGAGAAACCGACTTTGGAGGCTATAAATACCCATCTATTTTCACACATTAGGGATACCAATTGACATTATTCGAAACCCTAATATCGGGGCGGCTTTAGGGCTGCATCTTTACCGCTTTTATTCCAGTTTTCATACACTTTAATTCTAGATAAAAGTAGGTAGTTTTATGTTCTTAATTCCCTGCACTTTTGAGTTCTCGGGATGTTCGGAGGCTAAGCTTCTACAAACGAGCATTGTGAAGCCATCCAACACTTGTTGACTTCGTTTTCTTCGATTATATTGTAAGTTTCTAATCAAAGTTGTTCCCTTTATCATGTTTTATGATGTTAATTGCATTTATATCGAAAGATGTGCATGTATGAGGTTTTATATTTGATGAAAGTCTTTATAAACATTAGATCACCATGATTTAGGAATGGATCTTTAATCTATGTCAAACGAAAGTTGATAGGTTGAATATCTAGGTTAAAACGTTAAAGTTTACATCTTTGCTTATTTTATGACGCGTTAATTTCCGTAAATCGAAAGATAGGAATTAATAGGCGAATTATCTACGAAAGTAGGAATTCATACCTTTGATAAGATGAATCACAACTTGTTAGAAACGAAAATATAATCAAGATAGGAAGTTAATAATTGTTGGATAGGTGGATCAACTCGCTCGTTTGTCCGTTTTGAATTTGATCTAACCCTTAGAACTTGAATTTGTTTAGTTTAGATTACTGTTTTTCCACATTAGTTTAGTTTGTTCGCAACCAATTCTTCCTAGCTTTGGATTTCGTCCTCTGTCTAGTTTATTTTCAGCATATTTGTCTAGTTTAGTTCCCTGTTTAGTTAAGTTTTCGTGACATCGTTTAGGTAGGCAAAAACTAGGATTAACAACCATCAGTTCCCCGTAGGATCGACCCGGCATTAACCACTAGTACTACGATCCTTATACTTGGGGTTAACCGGATTATAAATTATATTACTTGTTTATTTCATTAGCAATAATCCGTGGACAAGTACCCAATCTTTTGGATGACATTGGACAGTTGATGAGACATATGACAGTTTCGTACGCTCGTGTGAGAGGGAACTGTTGAGCTGAGGAGTGCACCGTTTCACATATTCAATTGGACCTAATAAAAAGGAAGAACGAGCACATCCATTAAACTAAAAGGATTGAATAATTCAATTACATATATCTTGGCTAGTTCTATAATAATTATTAGTATTTAATATATTGGTATCTATATATATATATATATATATATATATATATTACTATTTATGTATTACTATATATATTTATGTATTTATATATATTATATTAGTTTAGTTTTAATTTATGCATTTATTTTCTTTTTATTAGTATAGTAGTGACTCGTATGATAAACCTGCGATTTAGATCGAGTTAATAATATATGTTTGGTGTTTAACCACACTTAAAAGAATTACCACGTTCCCTGAGGATTCGACACCTGACTCACCATACTAGCACTACAATTTGACCCGGTACACTGCCGGTAAAGATTGTAATAGTCTAGAAATAGTCCGTCAGTGGACCATGAAAAGATGCAGAAAGCGCACTACGCATCTTTAGCTGAGGTGAAGCAGGCTCGAGAAGAGAGAGATGCTCTGAAGGTCGAGCTTGATCGAGTTCCCTCACAGGTCGAGGCAGCCAGGAAAGATGCGATCATCGAGTTCCGTAAGTCAACTGAGCTCGATGATGATCTGACTGTGATGATGCGCATGGCGATGATGGGTGGTTACACTCTGGCAGTGAATCACTCCTCGGAGGTCTATCCCGAGTTTGATGTAGGTAAACTTGTTGTGCCACAATTCTACGAGCCTGAGGCGGAGAAGTTATACGACCAGTATAACGAGGAGTTCCAACGAGGGGAATCTCTAGCTCGGAAATATGGTCCCTCGACTTCTGTACAAGCCGCCGATACCGAACCGACCGCTGTCATCACCGAGCCGCCTCCCGATGCTACTTCCTAGGTGTTGTTCTTTTTTATTCGACCTTCTGAACATGGTTTTTTGTACTTTGAGTTTGATCTGTAATATTAAACTTTGCCTTGTTATGGCTGGTCCTTTCGACCTAGCCTTATTTTATTTGATGTTGCTTCGATTTTGTAATATTTTATTTCCTTTTCTTTTTGTTGTCTATCTTTCACGTCTCGATGTCTTTTAGCTCTTCGCTTTTCGAGCCTCTGGCTCTGTCTGCTGTATGTTGTTTTGCTTTTATCGATGTAGTGTTGCCCCCCAAGTATTATGAACCTTTGGTTCTTATTGCACTTGTGAGTCTAGTTTAATTGAGATCGACCTGGTCACCTTAGCATATTTTGTCTCACGGACTAGTTTTGCCATAGATGGATCGATTCTCTGGGCGTTTGGTCCGACTTTGCGAACCCTGTATCGTCAAGTATAATGACGACTTTAGGTGTGCAGTTTTTGGTGCCATTGGAACAAAAAAAAAAAAGATAGCAACTCATGAATAAACACAGGCAATTGATTCATCTCGTAGAATAAACACTTCGGAAGATGGTCTACATGTACCCAAAAAAAAAAACGAAAAAAACAAAAATGTAATTTGTTAGATGGCTTTTTATGCAAATAGTTTGTTGAACATTGATACTTCTTAACGAGACAATAATGGAGCATTCTAAGTAAGGGATAATGATACTTGTGGTCCATATTATTTCTTAATTTTTGCATTTATATCCTCATCTCGACACTTAAATCCCCCTCATCTTTGCAAAACTTTTTTTTTTCTTTCCAAAATGCCACGCATCTAAAATATCGAAAGGGACAAAAAATGCTTAGATGAGGGGTAAAAGTATCAAGGTAAAACATTGAGGATAAAATTGCAAAACTTGCAAAATAAAAGGGACCAAAAGTGTGTTTACTCTATGCAAACAACAACTATATGTTCTATTTGTGCGTTTATGTGCATGTTGCTTGCAGGTTTTGGCAAACGAAGTGAATCTAGGTTATGAGGACATGAGCAATGAGCAGGCAAGGATACTTCCGTCTTTTGTTGAACTACATTATATTCTAATAATCAAATTAATGTACTGATTATTCGAAAGTAATGACAGGTTTTGAAGCTAAACGGAAAGAAAATAAAAAATATTCACCACCTTGCTCATCTTGTCCATTGTAAGTTTACCATGTCACCCCTATTTAATTATTCTGTAGTTATATATGTTATTTGTAGATTCTTAGTTAAATAAAAGGTTGTATTCAGCTTGCAAGGACAAGTATTTGGTGTTTGAATTCGACGATAACTTCCTAGTTGTAATGGAAAGGGAGGCTGCTTTTGAAGCCTCTGCTTGCATCCTCAAAGATTACGGCATACCATCTGAAAGATCATCAGACCTCTCAGAACCATACATCGACTTAAATGAAGAGAAACAAAGTGTAGTAGAAGATGAGAAAGCTTTTGGTGACAGTCCTGTTTCAAACTCAGAATTCGGATTCGACGGTCTTTTGTGGGTGTAAAAACAAGAAAAATGACCATTCAAAAGCAGAGTTTGGCTGTACTCAGGTAATTCCTGGGTAGCAGTTTTTTTTTTTTTTTTTTTTTTTTTTTTTCACTGCACACATTTTTTAATCACGACTCCAAGGCCACAAGCTTTACGTTTACAAAGTCCGGTGTAGTTGCCGTACGTGTTAATTTATCCAAGAGCTGGAGGGTTTGGCCTAGTTTGTTGTATCAATAGTTGAGGAATAAATAACATTAATTCATTTATTTCATGGAAGTTGTAGGGGTGGTACCTAAATGAGTTTTTTATTTTATTTTTTTAATTAGCCTGTAAATAGTCCATGATCCCTAGATGTAACGTCGTCATGTTATCTTTATGAGTAAATTAATCTTAATTATATAGCTTGTATTAGCTAGCTCTTTGTTTATCTTTACGTTGTAGAACTTGTACATTAGTACAATACAAATTCAGTATTATTTACAAGATTCTACTGCAAAATGATCTAAACACAACCAGACCTTCACAAGTGTACCATTTAATTATGCAAAAAGAACATCTATCTAGTTGGAAAAAAGAAGGGGGTGGGGGAACCTCATGTTTACATGTAAGAGGCAAAAAACCAGCCTCATTCTGAGGGGCTGTCACTGTCAGAGCATATATTCAAAAGCCAATATAGGCTAAAGCTCTAATAAAGGATCCAATGGACCTACCACAAGAAGCTTGTACTATCTACAAATACATCTCAGCTCATTTGAGCTGCTGCTGCAAGCTCAAAGTGAAAAACAGAAATAAAAAAGCTATCAGTTTGGAAGGCACAGGAGAATATCAACATGATAAAGCAAGAAGAACATGGGGGTTGCAAAACAAAGAAATTCATCATCTATTGATGTTCATCATGCATATATGTACATTTCTCCAAGACAAACCTATGAAACCAGATATAACGATCGAGAACGAAACATCCATTGTGCAATATAACTACTAGTGGGAGAAAGAAACTTCCATTGTGCAGATGTAACTAGTAGGGGGGTTGGGGAGGAATTGTTATTTACACTCATTAATGCTTTGATGATTCACAAAGTTCTCTCATTTCATGTAGACAGGCTTCACAAATCTTTTTGATGCAAATGGCGGCACTCTCATAAACTCGTCAACACAGTCAACATCAATTGTTCCATGAGCCATTGCACCAACCTGTAAATCACAATATCAGATACAATATACATTCATAGATCAATGGGGGACAGACAATTCAAGATAAAATTCAGCTTACCACAAAAAACAGGGGTTTCTCACTACTAATTCTGCCTATATGGCGTTGTATGTCGACCCACTTTTCATAACCATGTGAGCACGACAATCCTGAAAAGAAACAGGGAAAATTTTCCATCAGCTTTAATACTTGACCTTAGTAGCAACAGCACAGCAAAGGTTTCTAAATGATTAAAGATGGCTCAAAAACCCCAAAGGAAATGGGACCAAGACGACAATGTCATATGTGCAAAAAGACAGAACGTAATACTGGCACTTTTTCGTTGGTTTGGCAACGAGTAGCTCTAAACACGTAAAGAAAGCGTTAACAATTGAACTTACCCATTAAATCAGCAAAGCTGTCATAGTCTGCAGGAATACAAGCATGAGGCTTGATTTCAATGAGTACATCTTGTTCTGTCTTCACATAATACAATGCTTTCGATTGACCAGATTTGTTTAGTGGGGAACATAAAACCGCCTTGACTGCCTAAAATTTCAGAACATTATATGCATTATGTTTCCATGTCGTTGCAATGACAGAATACAATGGACGAATTCTACAAATCAAAATACCGGACAATGACAGAATACCAAGGGTAACCAGCTAAAGTTCTCAAGAACATCTCCATTCAAGTTAACACCCCCATCCATGCCCCGACACACAAAACAATTCTCTAGGGCTTTGTTCTAGCCTTAACTCATCCCTTTTAGGCAAGAAAAACGGATCGAACAGGTTTTGCCTCATACACCTTCGTGGGGAAGATTTAATCCAAAGGTTTCAAGTCTACCACAGTTACAGGGGATATATAGGGGGCATCCAGAAGAATTTTCCTCTCATCTTTGTGTCTTACTGTACTAGGATTCCTATGGACAGAGGTATATTGAAATTCTAGAGGGGTTAATGTCTATCCCCACCACCTTGAGGTTCAAATGTGAGTTGCCAAAATCATCTACAGCTAAAACCATCCACATAAGACCTTCCCTAAGAACTTTTGGATCCTTATGCTCTTTCATGATTTTGTATAGCTAAATAAAACAAACAAAATAAGCATCAGACAAGAATAAGCCTCTAGTACATGATCAAAAGACACAATGCATCCACCTACAATTACATTTGACAACAGAAATCAATTCACACCACCAATATCTTTATCCAAAATTTGACTGATGCTATCAGAAATTCAGAAACAGAACAATCCAGAGAACATTCTGAAAACAAAATGCCAAAACTGAAAACTCTCTTCCAACCTAGGAGCATCAGGAAATTTATGTTTTACCCTAATAGTACTGAAAGCAACAAAAGGATACACACAACGTCCCTGCCTAATCAATATATCCCAGTTTCCTAAGACTGTTAAACCATGGGTCAATTGTATAATAAGGAATTCAGCTTACCAGAAAAACCAGGGGTTTCTCAATACTTTTTCTAGCTCGCTGTACGTCGACCCGCTTTTCATAACTATGTGAGAGTGACAGGCCTGAAAAGAAACAGAGAAAAAAATTAATGGAGCTCTAACATTGGTTCGGTAACGGGGAGTTCTTTACAATATACAATTAAACACGTAAAGAAAGCGTTAACAACTGAACTTACCCGCTAAATCAGCAAAGCTGTCATAGTCTGCAGGAATAACAGCATGAGGCTTGATTTCAATGAGTACATCTTGTTCTGTCTTCACATACAATGCGTTCAATTGACCAGATTTGTTCAGTGGGGAACCTAAAACCGCCTTGATTGCCTGAAATTTCGGAACATTATATGCATTATGTATCCACGTCTCTGTAATTTGTTGCAATGACAGAATACAATGGATGAATTCTACAAATCAAATACCGGAGAATGAAGCATAGTACCGACTAAGGGTATCAAACTAAGGTTTTCAAGAACATCTCCGTTCAATTTAACACCCCCATCCATTCGCCATTCACTCATGTCGTGCCCCGACACACAAAACAATTATCTAGGGCTAGATGTACTACTTCACTGCCTTAACTCATCCCTTTTGGGCAAGAAAAACGGATCGAACAGGTTTTGTCTTAAACACCTTTGTGGGGAAGATTCAATCCAAAACTTTCAAGTCTAACACAGTTACAGGGGATATATATAGGGGGCATCAAGAAGAATTTGCCTGTCTTACTGTACTTGGATTTCTTATGGACGGAGGTATATTGAAATTCTAGAGTGGTTAATGCCGTCCCCCACCACCATACAGATACAATACACAAAAAAACCAATAAAAACTGGGAAACAAGATTCTGTTCTTACAGAAAGCATATTAATGTCTGCAGTTGTGTAAATTTCCAAATTCACATAATCACACATTCAGAAATCTAAAAGAAGTCAAGAATCGCAAACCTCATGAGCAATTTCGGGCTGGTAATCAGAAGGGTTTCCATACCACCTCGCATGATGCCAATTCTCCTTACTGCCAAACTCCTTGTTTTTTGGGGAAAAAATCATATACCGGTTCTGAGTGAAAAACCAAAAAAAAAAAAACACTTCAGCGAAAACAAGGAAAATAACAAAAAAAAATTGTGTCGCACAGCCAAGATTTTACCTCTTCAATGACAAGAACCGCAGACTGTAAACTCTTCGTATCAACCTCCCCTGCGGTGGATGTCAAGATCGGCTTGAGTGTGAAACACATTCCCGCAAACACCGCATTTGTACTGAAGAAATTTTTTATGGTCAGCTTTAATATGGGAATTGAGGCCATTTCGAGTCCTCTTATCTTCGTTGCAGAATGTGCATCGTCCCAAGACGTAGTCGGGGTGCGAACCATGGCCATGGACCAGGACCTGTTGACCATGCTGGGGTTGCTGAGGAGCTCCTCCATCCATGAAATCGCTAACAGAGTACAGGAGCGGAAAAAAGAAAGGAACGAGAATAATAGCAGATGAACGGGAAATAGCAGAGCACAATGAAATAACTGCCGTTAAGGGTGATTTTATGTGATTTATACCGTTATATTTCGTAACGATTTCTCCCATAATCGATAAATTGCATAGAAAAGTAAGTGTTTAATTGATTTATTGAGCAAATGAGTTTTAAAAGTATTTAAGTGCAAATTCGGGTTAATTATGTGATTTTATTGGTAATTATCTATTTATTTATGTGATGTTACACTTTGCACGTTTTTATTATTGTAAGTATTAACGAACGTATCGTGGAACGAGTCAACGAGCTGAAAGAGTTACAAGCAACATTTTATCTAGAGATTTAAATAGAGGGATAAAAAATTAGGGATTATCTTATATTTTTATTTTTATATTTTGATTAGGATTTAGATTTTATCTTTTCTTTAAAAAAAAAATAATAAAAGAAAGAATAGGTTTTACCCTATTGTCGGCAAAAAAAATATATATATATAAGAAGGGGGCAGCCGCAAGAAGAGAGGAGATACATCATTCTGGGGCGGCAGCGCAACAAAAAAAAGAAAAGAGAGAAAAATTTTCGGTCCTCTTTATATTTATTTTTTGTCTGGAGTTTAAAGATGGGTAGAGGCTAAAGCAATTTGGGACAAGCTTTGTGAAACCGTTCTTAGCAACATCTTGTTTTCGGATCCGGATTGTCTTGTGAGTTTAATAAAATTGTATCTTTTCTATGATTTTTATTGTTGTGCAATTTCAATTGATGAATGTGTTGCATATTTGATTGTTTAATAATTGATGAGAATTAATTGTTAAACCAAGTTCACCATAGTCAAGATTATATTTTTAATCTAATAACGATAGTTGTTAGGTTGAAATCTAGATTATGAGATTGAATAAATTTCACACCTTGGTAATTAAAGCGTTAATCTTTTTGTATCGATAGACGAAAGAGATTGATAGGCGAATTTTTCTAAGAGATTAGAAATTCATACTTATGATAGGTGAATCACAATTTTTATTAAATAATCACTAGACAATCCAGAGAAGAAATTGAACGTTGCGAGATAGATAAAGTGGATCATTGCTTGTTCGTTGTTACACTAATTGAGAAAAACCCATTGTTGCTTGTTCTTCGTAGCAATCTTAAGATTTTATTGTCTTTTTAGTTTATAGAATAGAATTGTTTTCGTCATTCGGTTCGCAACTATCTTCGCCGGCTTTAGATTTTTAATCTTCTCGTCAGCTTTTAACTTTATTGTTTTCATTACTAGTTCATTTTGTTTTGTTATTCTAGTTGTAGTCTTTAATTGTTAAGTGTAGGTTAGTTTTATTTTTCTCGTGACAACTTTAGGAAATTTATTAAAACTAGACAAAGACGATTCCCCGTGAGTTCGACTCCGGTTTTAATCATTATACTACGATCCCTGCACTTGGGGTAAACCGGATTTATTTTATTACTTGTTATATTTCGTTTAGCATAAAAATCCGTGACAAGTTTTTGGCGCCGTTGCCGGGGAATCGGTACGGTTGTCTAGTTTTTTTTGTTATTAGTTTTTCGTAGGTTAGTGCCCTTAGTTTGCTGTTTACGTTAAATATAAAAATAAAAAAAAAAAAAAAAAATTTTAAAAAAAAAAAAAAAAAAAAAAAAAAAAAAAAAAAAAAAATTTAATTAGTTCGGTCGACCGAACCATCACTCTCGGTCGACCGAGTGTTAAAAAAAAAAAAAAAAAAAAAAACATTCTTTCTGTTCGCTGTTCTGTTCTGTATTATAGTCTCTTTTTCTGTTTTATTTACGTTTTTTTTTTTTTTTTTTTTTTTTTACTTTAGAGTTTAGTGTAGCCTTTGTAAGAAATTCATGCGGACAACTTGTTTTTGGTCCGGTTTATGCAAACCCGGAGTCATAAGGGACCGTTGATATACACCCCCGACCCCGAGCAAAGCATAGTTCGGCCAAACAGCGGTTTCTCCGTTCGCGGTTTTGGAAGACAGAGCCGAGCAAGACCTCGAGGAACGGTTAGCCGAGGAAATCACCGATTTTGTAGTAATGGTCGCTAACAATCAACGAACGTTGGCGCACTACGCCATGCCCGGCGCAATCAAAGTCAACCCCGCAATCGTTATCCCCGCCATTGCCGTCGTAATTTTGAGCTTAAGCCGGGACTCATCCAAATGATGCAAAGATGCATCGATCTTTCACGGGTACCAATCCGAGAACCCGCATACTCATTTACATACATTTTCGGAGATATGCGATACCACTCGCATCCAGGGAGTAAGTGAAGATGCGGTGAAGTTAAAACTATTCCCGTTTTCCTTAAAGGGAGAGGCTAAAGAGTGGTACAGCCTCTCTCCCACTCGAATCTATCACAACTCCGGCGTAACTCGAACAAGAGTTTTTAAGTCAAGACTTCCCACCTTCGAAGACCGCCGTTGTCCGAACGAGATCTTTACCTTCTACCGTAAGGAGAATGAATCATTCTTCGAATGTTGGAAGAGGTTCAAATCTCTTTTAAGAAAATGCCCCCACCATGGCTTGCCTAAGGAAAGGCAAGTCAACACTTTCTTCAATGGACTGACCGAGCTTACTAAAGGCATGGTCAACAGCTCTTCTGGTGGGGCTTTCCTCAAAAAGACACCTGATGAAGGATGGGCACTGTTTGAAGACATTGCCAAATACAACTATGCTCCATCCTATCAGACCATCCAAGCGCCTCCTCCTCCCAAGGTGGAGGAAGTCAATGTTCAAAGTCTGATAGCCATGCTGCAAAAGCAGATGGCAAGTCCTCAAGTTCCAAACCCGATTAATCAGACTCCTTCGTTTCCGCGTAACCCTCGTGTCTCGTATTGCGAAAATTGCCGTCGACCGGTCACATGTTTGGCCAATGTCAATTTCGGTCCCCCTCTCGCTCATCAAGTCAATGTCGTTCATAACAATGGACAAGATAATCCAATCACATGCCAAGTATGTGATGATCCGGGGCACATCGCTCGCTTTCGTCCCATGATTGGGCGTAACGTCGAAATTAATGCTTTCTCCGGCCGTCCAATCGTAGATTTAATAATCAATACTCGCCGCAGTAATTTTCAAAACCAGGGTTTTCATCAAAATCAAAATTTCAACCCCAATTCGAATTTTCAAAATCGTAGCTTTAATCGAAACCCCGGGTTCAATCGAACCGAATTCCAATTTTTCGAATCCACAAAGAAAGGTTCAATCGAGTTGGCCCGCCAATTCTAATTCTCGCTTTCAAACTCGGCCTAGCCACCATCTCCCGTAACTTCCAAAACTCTCAAGGCCCCTCCCACTCAAATGATATAAAAGCCGAATGGAATTCATTTCGAGAGGAGCAAAGCAGACAATGAAAAGTCTTCGAGAGGCAAATCGGGCACCTGGCCGAGCAAGCTAGCTTCCGCACCGTCGTGCGCCGCCCGCCTTTACGGAAAAGAATCCAAAAGGCGGTCAAGTCGCTCACGCCGATTTAAGCAAGAATAATGCACCGACCGGTACCTTCACCTCCATACGGCAGAGAAGAGGCCGTGCAATGAATTTGAGAAGTGGTTCTCAAGTTGGTGGTCCCCCCGGCTTCCAGGGAAACCACTAGCCCCTCCCCGCCGCCGATAAGGCAGAGGGGAAATTGAGCAACCATCATCCCCTCGGCCGCAGAAGACAAATCGTGGCCGATCCCCCGATAAAAGAAAGAGTTGAGATTCCTCGTGGCCGATCCCTCGAGGAATGAAGAATCAATTGGAAGTCCTCGTGTGGCCGATCCCCCGAGGAATGATGAGTTAAATGATAGTCGTGGCCGATCCCCCGACTAACAAAAAGAATGAAAAGACGGTTCGGTGGAAAGATTTGGAAGACAAGGCCGTTAGTTCGTCCTCGAAGAAAGTATTTTCCGAGGATGATTTGAAAAAGCTTCCCTTTCCACCTAGAAAGAGCAACATCCCGTTGAGCGAAGATAAGAAGTACGAAAAGGTGCTTAAATTGTTGAAAAATACTCGTGTAACTCGCCATTATCCGAGGTCTTGGTCGAGATGCCTAAGTATACAAAGTTCATCAAGGATGTTGTATCTTCCAAGAAGAAGTTAGCAGTGAATGGATCAAGCAAAGCTTGGTAAGGAGTGTTCTCTCGGTTAATTATGAAAGCTTACCAATCAAGAGAAGCGACCCAGAAAATTTGTGCTCACATTGCGATGGGGGGATTAGTCTTCCCAAATTCCTTACGTGACCTCGGGTGCATCTATCGCCTTGATGCCATTATCCGTGTGCAAGCAACGGGTTTACAAAGTCTTCTAGAACCCACTACCATGAACTTGCAGTCTCGCCGATAGATCTTCAAAGAAAGCCTCGTGGATCCTAAAGGACGTATTGGTTCAAGTTGGTAGGTTTACCTTTCCCGTTGACCGGTATGTCTTAGATATGGAGAAAAATGAAAATGTCCCTCTCGATTCTTGGAAGACCTTTCCCGTCCACAAGCCTAGAGCCCTCATCGATTGCGATGGTGGGCAAGTAACTATCCGAGTTGGTGACCAAGAGGTGAGCTATAGTGTTTCTAAATCTATTCAAGTACCCTCCGGTTCTCCAACCGGTCGTTCCATCGAGGAGACGTCCGATGACTTCAATGACTTCATGGATAAGCAAGTCTTGGCCGTAGAAGCGGAATATGAGCGATTGATCGATAATCCGAATAGCCATGGTGTGGTTAATCTAGATCGCTTAGTGTACCGAATTTGAGGATGAGCTAAGAGAAGAAGCCTTGGCAAGTAGGACCACCGAGTAAGCTCGCCGATGTTGAGTTGAAGAGTGGTGATCTTAAATCAAGTCTAGAGGATCCTCCCGTAGATTTGGTACTGAAGCCGTTGCCTAAACATCTTAAATATGTATTTTCGAGAGAAGGTGACCGGCTTCCTTTGATCATCTCTCGCCAAGCTATCTCGAATAAGAGCTTAAACCGTTAAACGTCTTGTGCAAAAATGAGAAAGCCTTTGGATGGCGGTGGGAGATATCCGAGGGATATCTCCCGACATCCGTATGCACAAGATCAAGACCGAGGAGGGTGCAAAACGAGTTAGACAAACCTCGAGAAGGCTTAACCCTCATATGCAAGAAGTAGTCAAGAAGGAAATTATAAAGCTTCTAGATATGGGTATCATTTATGCCATTGCGGACATGTGAGTGGGTATCCCCAACTCAAGTAGTTCCCAAAAAAGGTGGAATTACTATTGAAAAGAATGAGAAGGGCGAAGAGATAGCATTGAGGCTCGTTACGGGATACGAGTATGTATCGATTATCGAAAGCTCAATGAGGTCACACCGAAAGATCATTTCCCCTTCCATTCATTGACCGATGCTTGAGCGTCCGGCGGGGCACGCATTCTATCGCTTCTCGGATGGATATTCGGGATACTTCCGTATACCCATCGATCCCGTTGACCAAGAGAAGACCACTTTCACTTGCCCTTACGGTACATTCGCCACAGTGCGGATGCCATTTGGTCTATGCAATGCCCCGCCCACCTTTCAAAGGTGTATGATGGCAATCTTTGACGGGCTAGTTGAAAAGTGCATGGAGATTTTTATGGATGACTTCTCGGTCTTTGGTCACTCATTCGATGATTGCCTCGATAATCTTGATCGGGTGTTGTCAAGATGTGTGGAAAAGGACTTAGTGCTTAATTGGGAAAAATGCCATTTCATGGTAGATGAAGGTATAGTCCTTGGCCACAAAGTGTCGCCCAAAGGTATAGAAGTAGATAGGGCCAAGGTTGAAGCTATTGAGAAGATGAGTTATCCTAAGAATGTTCGGGAAGTCCGAGGTTTTCTCGGACATGTCGGCTTCTATGGTGAGGTTCATCCAGGACTTTTCAAAGATCGCCAAGCCCCCGTCTACCTTACTTAAGGAAGACGTTACATTCGCCTTTGATGATAGCCGCAAGCAAGCGTTTGAGGAGCTCAAGAATCGGTTAATATCCGCTCCAATTCTTATATCGCCGGACTGGAACTTACCCTTTGAGCTTATGTGCGATGCATCCAACTATGCTGTTGGTGCAGTATTAGGGCAAAAGCTTAATGGAAAGTTCCAGCCTATCTATTACGCCAGCCACACGTTGAATCCTTCGCAAGTTAACTATACGACTACCGAAAAGGAATTATTGGCCGTAGTGTTTGCTATGGACAAGTTCCGTAGTTACTTGCTAGGTGCTCAAGTGATCGTGTGGACTGATCACGCTGCTTTGCGGTATCTGATGACTAAAAAGGATGCTAAACCGCGCCATCGCGTTGGATACCGACCCTACAAGAGTTTGACGTTCAAATTAAGGACAAAAAGGGCGGTGAAAATGTAGTGGCGGATCACGTTTCTAGAATGTTAAGTGAGGAGAAGGGTGATCCCGATGATATAGATCTTTACTATCCTCTAGAAAACATTATGTTGATAGACGGTTGTCCTCCCGTTGTTCCATGGTATTCTTCCATTGTGAACTACCTTCATGCCCGTTATCTTGATCCCGAAATGTCTTATCAAGAGAAGAAGAAGTTCTTCTCTCGATATGAAATATTTCGTTTGGGATGAACCTTATCTTTTCAAGATCCGTAAAGATGGTTTGCTTAGGAGATGTGTTCCGTAATCCGAGCAACGCGATATAATCGAGCAATGCCATAGTGGACCCACAGGTGGTCACTTTGGTCCTTGGAAAACGGTTGCGAAGATCTTCCAGTCCGGTTTCTATTGGCCCACGATCTTTAAGGACGCGTGCTTTCGCAAAGCTTGTGATCGTTGCCAAAGAACCGGAGCTTTGACAAGGCGGTTTGACATGCCGTTGAACCCCATCCTTGAATGCGAAGTCTTTGATGTTTGGGGCATCGATTTTACGGGACCATTCCCATCATCTTGTGGCAACAAATACATCTTAGTCTCGCGTTGACTATGTTTCGAAATGGGTGGAGGCAATAGCCACTCCTCACAATGATCATAAAACGGTCATGAAGTTTCGAAGAAGAACATCTTTGTGAGGTTTGGATGTCCACGTGCCTTGATCGCTGATGAAGGGACACACTTCGCAACCGACCTTTGGAAAAAGTCCTCGAGAAGTATGGTGTTCGTCATAAACCGGCACACCATATCATCCGATGACTAGTGGTCGTGTTGAGCGAAGCAACCGCAGTCTTAAGAAAATCCCGGAGAAGACGGTGAATAGTCATAGAAAAGATCGGAGTTTGAAGTTGGACGATGTACTTTGGGCATATAGATCGCCTATAAGACCCCTATGGGTACATCGCCATATCGATGGTCTACGGGAAACCATGTCATCTCGCCGGTCGAGCTGAGCATGTAGCCATCGGGCTACCAAGTTTTTAAACTTTGATTCCCAAACTTGTGGACAAGATCGACTTCAGCTAGCTATACGAGCCGGACGAGTTCGTACTTCGTGCATATGAAAGCGCCAGATCAAGAAAGAGAAGATGAAACTACTCCATGACGCCAAGATAAAGAAGAGAGAATTCCAGTGTCGGCGAGCAAGTTCTCTTATACAATTCTAGGTTACATTTGTTTCCCGGGAAGTTGAGAACACGTTGGTCCGGTCCTTTTGAGATTCTCCAAATTATTCCCGGAGGCGTTCTAGAGCCGCGCGGTTACGGTGACCAACCGTTTCGAGTGAATGGTCAAAGGTGCAAGCACTACCTAGGTGAACCTAAAGAGAAACCTTTGATTGTCCGTTTCCTCGATATCCTCGGGTGTGGTGCTACAAAAGTCGAAGAATTCGACGAGTTTTCACCCGACCCGTTTTCGAGGATGGCGGTAATAGTCAATCCGAAGAAGTTCTAGCCGGTAGTTGGGATATGGAAGAGTATTGGAAGGAGCGTCTACTAAAATGTCGCCAGAAGCTTCGTGCTTCGAAGAAGAAGAAGTCAACCACGGGGAAGTTTAAACGTGTTTGGAAAGCCATCAAGGATTTAACCCCATGTGTTAAGTGTCGTTTTCGCGGCCACACTACGGACCGGAGCTTCAACGAGGTAGTGGCCGGCGTAAAGGTTAAATGGCCCGATCCAGCCGAGCTTCAATGGTGTCGAGCTAACGACATAAACCAAAAGCGCTACTGGGGCACCCTAGATATCTGTTTTTATTTTGTTTATTTTCTTTTGTTTTTCTTTTGTGTGTCTTCGTTTAGTTTTAGTCTAGTTAGGGTTTTGTGTGAATCGCTTCGTATTTGTAATTGACGGTTGGATGTTCTCGCACTTTTCCTTGGACGATGATTTTTCCATCTAATACGATTATCTCTTGTGTTTCATATGATATAATTTCCCCCTATCCCCCGAGGTACGTTTTGTGTTGTTTTTCATGAATGCAGGATACTTGCGATAGCAATTGTGAGTTTCAGATGATATCAGTTTTCCGGTGGATGGTCCACAGCCATCGCTTTCTTCGAGCATTTCGGATTGGACGTACGCCACTTCCAAAGATTGCCCCGCCGAACGACAATCGCCTAAGTTTCTTATCTTTTTTTATTTTTTCGCACAACATGAGGACATGTTGTTATTTAAGTGTGGGGAGGGGAATGATCGCTATGTATCTACCATTTGCTTATATGATATTATTTCTATGCTAAAATGAGCTAAATTTTCAAAATTTGTGTTTTGTCTCGAGTGAGCAATGCATGTTTTGTTCGGTTTGTTATATTCATCGATGCTTTATGTCATATGTTTGATAAGTTAGTTGTTTCACTCGATTTATTTTTCACGTGCCATAGTGAATGAAGAGCTATTTTTATAAGGTTATACCCCGTTTTGGATTAGTAGTTTTTGATTTTCTTATAAGTCATGTACTTAGTGCTACGTATATATCGTGGGATTTATGGTAGTTTGTATTTAGTTCCGTAGTATGAGGTACCGTGAATATCTAGAAGTTTGAATGTGATAAGTAACACGGAGCTAATGTCAATTAAAAAGATAAGTTAAGTTGAATTAATATGAAATTATTGGGTGTGTCGGAAGCTAGTCGATGATTTGAGCGAGGTAGGGTATACCACGTATGTCCTATACCACTATGATGATCGAGAGCTCACGACGCTAGAAAAAGCCGCCTTATGATGGAGTAAGGTAGGTATTATCTTGAAATGTCCTATTCTCGCTATGACGGGCAATAGCTCATTCTGATGTGTGTTTAAATGTGAAGTAATTAAATCAACTTGAAATTGGTTATGAAATGAATATAAGACTTAGTCTTTCGTTAATCTTATCCCCAAGATAAACCGATAGATATGTTGTGGGGATTATCCTCTCGAGTATTTCGTAAAGGCCCTAGATATATTCGATCATTCTTTTCGGGATATGTCACGTTTGTAGGGTGCATCTTACGAGTGTCATTTATTGCTAGTCTACGAGGGGGTATTAGCTAGTTTTGCTTTGAGTTTTTCAAGTTTGGATTTAGTGGAAGTTTTCTATGGCTATGCACACACACGATGGTGAACTTCTAAGTTATTGAATATGTGTTATATTTGTTGAGATGTCTATACTATCTCGAGCTTGATCTTGTTTTGTTTTGCTCGGGACGAGCAAAAGCTAAGTGTGGGGGAGTTGTTAAGGGTGATTTTATGTGATTTATACCGTTATATTTCGTAACGATTTCTCCCATAATCTGATAAATTGCATAGAAAAGTAAGTGTTTAATTGATTTATTGAGCAAATGAGTTTTAAAAGTATTTAAGTGCAAATTCGGGTTAATTATGTGATTTTATTGGTAATTATCTATTTATTTATGTGATGTTACACTTTGCACGTTTTTATTATTGTAGGTACAACGAACGTATCGTGGAACGAGTCAACGAGCCGAAAGAGTTACAAGCAACATTTTATCTAGAGATTTAAATAGAGGATAAAAAATTAGTGGATTATCTTATATTTTTATTTTTATATTTTGATTAGGATTTAGATTTTATCTTTTCTTTAAAAAAAAAATAATAAAAGAAAGAATAGGTTTTACCCTATTGTCGGCAAAAAAAAATATATATATATAAGAAGGGGGCAGCCGCAAGAAAGAGAGGAGATACATCATTCTCGGGTAAGCGCAACAAAAAAAAAGAAAAGAGAGAAAAATTTTCGGTCCTCTTTATATTTATTTTTTGTCCGGAGTTTAAAGATGGGTAGAGGCTAAAGCAATTTGGGACAAGCTTTGTGAAACCGTTCTTAGCAACATCTTGTTTTCGGATCTGGATTGTCTTGTGAGTTTAATAAAATTGTATCTTTTCTATGATTTTTATTGTTGTGCAATTTCAATTGATGAATGTGTTGCATATTTGATTGTTTAATAATTGATGAGAATTAATTGTTAAACCAAGTTCACCATAGTCAAGATTATATTTTTAATCTAATAACGATAGTTGTTAGGTTGAAATCTAGATTATGAGATTGAATAAATTTCACACCTTGGTAATTAAAGCGTTAATCTTTTTGTATCGATAGACGAAAGAGATTGATAGGCGAATTTTTCTAAGAGATTAGAAATTCATACTTATGATAGGTGAATCACAATTTTTATTAAATAATCACTAGACAATCCAGAGAAGAAATTGAACGTTGCGAGATAGGTGGATCATTGCTTGTTCGTTGTTACACTAATTGAGAAAAACCCATTGTTGCTTGTTCTTCGTAGCAATCTTAAGATTTTATTGTCTTTTTAGTTTATAGAATAGAATTGTTTTCGTCATTCGGTTCGCAACTATCTTCGCTGGCTTTAGATTTTTAATCTTCTCGTCAGCTTTAACTTTATTGTTTTCATTACTAGTTCATTTTGTTTTGTTATTCTAGTTGTAGTCTTTAATTGTTAAGTGTAGGTTAGTTTTATTTTTCTCGTGACAACTTTAGGAAATTTATTAAAACTAGACAAAGACGATTCCCCGTGAGTTCGACTCCGGTTTTAATCATTATACTACGATCCCCGCACTGGGGTAAACCGGATTTATTTTATTACTTGTTATATTTCGTTTAGCATAAAAATCCGTGACATCGAAACCGTGGGCAAACTAACTCTCTAACCGGCAGTGTACCGGGTCAATTGCTAGCATAGCTACAGGAGTACGAGGTCGAACCCAAAGGAAAAGTGTTTGTGAGTACCAAAGCGAATGTATTACTTAGTCTAGGTTATCAATCTTTTTAAAGTGCTTGTATATTACAACGACACTAAGGTGATTTTTACTAACGAGTCTAAAGATAGAAAAGGAAGAAAGAAGATTAACTACTCGGTTTTTTAACGTTATACTAAGGGACATAGCCGAACCATGATCAAAGTAGCTAGTTTCAACCCTAAGGGTAGACAAAACCGGGAGTGTGCATTATAACAAACGAACTCTCGCATTCAATTTCACGGGTGCGTGCTCCTAATTCCGGTGCTAAGGTCTGAACAACTCTCTCCTAACACCTTATGCCATGTTAACTACCCTTCCCTTTGGAAGATTCACTAACAAGACATGTTATGCACTAGATCCGCTTAAACGTTAAAACGAGTAACCTCGCATTGGGCTCGGGCTCAACAACTAAGCCGAGTCTACGCCGCGATCTTAGAACCCCTTATCCCACGTCTTCCCGCAAAATACATATGTAAGGTTGATGTGTGTGATTACTAAATTGGGTGTACAATCCAATCTAACTATGTTATAGCAAGTTCTAAGACGTTAAACAAGCGAGATAAGACATTAAAAAGCACTACCCACTCCCAATTTCATCACCCAAAGGGTGATTTCACTAAATTTCACATGATTCGACTATGAAAAGGGATTAGCTACTCATTATACTAGTTAAAACATAAAAGCAACAGTAAATTAAAGACATAATAAGTGAAAGAGAGAAGAAATATACCATAGAAATGAGAATTTCGAATTTGAGATCCAAAAAGTACACTTTGAAGAACTAATTAAAAGGTGGTGACTTAGTGTTTAGAGTAGAATTGAGCTAGGAAATGGAAAGATTAAGCTAAGATTATACTAATTTAAGCTAAGAGAATGTATTCTAAGCTATTACAAAATTCGAGCTAAAAAGGGGGTAGGGTTTTGCTAAGAGAGTAATAATAATTCAAGAAATGGTCTAAGGGGGGTATTTATAGGTGGGGAAAAA
Source organism: Gentiana straminea (assembly GCA_036785695.1). Classification (NCBI taxonomy): domain Eukaryota; kingdom Viridiplantae; phylum Streptophyta; class Magnoliopsida; order Gentianales; family Gentianaceae; genus Gentiana; species Gentiana straminea. The sequence continues at coordinate 1,866,071 of JAVUPR010000415.1, forward strand.
TCTGCAGGTTTTCGTCTTCAAACGTGCGTTTAGATACTGTAAACCGGCATTTCGCTTGGTCAAACGCGCGTTTCGCATAAGGCAAACGCGCGTTTCGCTTCATTTCTGGGTAGGCTCTTGCTTGTTCTTCAACTGAAACGCGCATTTAGGGGGGTTTGAAACGCGCGTTTAGAAGGGCTTGAAACGCGCGTGTAGGGCGTGTAAACACGTAAAAAAAAGCGTTAACAATCGAGCTAACCCATTAAATCAAAGCAAAAGCCGTCGGAACACCAAAGCATGAGGCTTGATTTCAATGAGTACATCTTGTTCGTCTTCACATACAATGCTTTCAATTGACCGATTTGTTCGGGGGGGAACATAAAACCGCCTTGATTGCCTAAAATTTCGGAACATTATATGCATTATGTATCCACGTCTCCGTAATTTGTTGCAATGACAGAATCCAATGGACGAATTCTACGAATCAAAATACAGGAATGAAGCATAGTACCGACTAAGGGTATCCAACTAACGGTTCTCAAGAACATCTCCACTCAATTTAACACCCTCTATCCATAAGCCATTGGCCCCGACACACAAAACAATTATTTAGGGCTAGTTATTCTACTCCACTGCCTTAACTCATCTCTTTTGGGCAAGAAAAACGGATTGAACAGCATATATAATTCATACTCATCAAAGATTTGCATACATCCCCGATTCTTCTAAAATTAATCACAAATTTTTGCTGCATAATAAAACGCAAGAAAAAAAAGAAGAAGAAGTAGAAAGAACAGTTACCAGAAGAAGATCGAACTGTTTATCCACCTCTACGATGGATATCCAAGTCCGCTTGACAGGGGAAGGTGTTGAAACATCTGCCGCGCTCATATTTCCATTCTTTCGCATGAACCCGCTTGTTGTGTGCCTTAAGGCCGTTTTCTGAGTGTAAATCCAAGTTCTTACACCGCATGCATACCCCGACTTCAAAGTTGGGGTGTCGCCCAACAACAGGAACTGCAACAGCAGGGTGCTGTTCGCCTTCCGCCATTTCCACTTGAGGAACTCCAACTTGAGCAGCGTTGTTGCCATTTTCCATAAGAGTGAGTGAGAATGTTAAGATTAAATGGATGATGGAGTGGTTGTTTTGCCTTTTGAGGCATTTTATCAAACACTTGTGATAGAGTTAGTTAGTTCTAGTTGTAACCGCCAATCCAGCCTATCCTTGCTCTATAAATAGCAATTGGATGTGCAGGATTAGAGCCAGAAGTTTCAATTACATTTTCCATTGATCAATTTCTGAAAAGAATCAAGAACATATTTTCCCGCCATTTCTATATTCAAATTTGTTCATCTTCTTCATCATGATGTTCTTCAATCTTGATAGCTTTTATCATTTTCTGTTTTGTTAAACTGAAATTCAACATGGTATCAGAGCAATAATTCTGCATTCGCACTCAGAATTCGTTTTTTCATTTCTTCTTGATTGTTCTTCGTTCTTCGTTCTTGATACAGTAATTTCTTTAATCATCAATGGCTGAAGCAGCTGTGAATTCGCATAGTCATAATGATAATCCGAGTCTTATTCTGGTGCAACCTTTGTTGAAAGATGCAGATAATTTCCTTCATTGGAAAAGGGCGATTTATAAGGCTCTTTCTTCTCGAGGCAAGTTAGATTTTGTTGATGGCTCTTCTCCAGTGCCAGAAATGAATACAAGAGCTTATCAAAACTAGTTGCAGACCAATGATCTGGTTGTTTCTTGGTTGATTAATTCCATGATGCCTAATATTGCAGAAAGTGTAATGTTCTTTGATACTGCACGAGAGATTTGGCTTGATTTGCAGGATCAATTTAGTAGGCGAACTGCTTACAATCTGTCGAATATTGAAGAAGAGATAGAGAAGGTGAAGCAGGGAAACTTATCTGTGACTGATTATTTCACTAAGTTGAAGGCAATATGGGATCAATATTTGTTGTTGAAACCAATTCCTCCTTGCACTTGTAATGCATTGCCTATCATCAGAGAATATTATGCAAATGCTTACACCACCAGATTTCTAAAAGGCCTCAATGGCAATTTCAATAATGTGAAATCTCAAGTATTGATGACTTTGCCACTTCCTGATGTGAAAACAGCTTTTGTCATGGCTTTGAATCATGAACAACAAATGGATTACACAAGTTCTAGTATTGATTCTGTCATTCTTGCTTATCAATCTGATCAAGATGCTCAAAGCAAGGGGTATTCTAATGCTGTAACACAAGCAAGGTATCAAAATCAAATTTATAATCAGAATCAGAACAATAATCAAGGAAGAGGTCAGAATTACAATCAAGGAAGGGGCAGTGGTAGAGGTCAGACATATGGAAAAAGGCCTCAGTGTACTTTTTGTGGAAAAGAAGTCCATACTGTGGAGAAATGCTACAAGAAATTTGGTTTTCCACCAAATTTGAGAGGTTATGGCAGGGGTGCAGGTCCTATGGCAAATAATGTCAATCTTGGAGAATCTGAAGATGCACCAGAAGCAAACATTGACAAATCTTCAAATGATCTAGCACCAATTACTCAATCGCAGTATGGCCATCTGTTGTCTCTCATTCAAGGTTTACAACCAGCTTCAAATCAGTGCAATGCTGTGGTTATGGCAGCTTCTAATCGGGGCCAAGGTATTTCTGGTAGCTTGAATCATTGGATACTTGATTCAGGAGCCACGGATCAAATTACTTTTTCTGTTTCTCACATGTTTGATCTTAGTCCTATGGCTAATCTCAAAGTTAAGTTACCTAATGGCACAACAGTCTCAGTTACACACATTGGTAAAGTAAAGATAAATCAATTTATAGTTCTGCAAAATGTATTTTGCATACCTAGCTTCAGTTTTAACCTGATCTCAGTAAGAAAGCTAGTATATGATAACAAAATGCATGTTTCTTTTAGTCCTAATGACTGTCTGTTGCAAGACCACCAAACTTTGAGGAAGATTGGTACAGCTGATTTGCAAAATGGACTCTACATTCTGATTTCTGATATACAACAGTCATCTCACAGTGCCAATCATGTTTGTCAAGCTTGTAATAATCTAGATTCCTCATTATGGCATGCTAGATTAGGACATCCTTCTCTAGAAAGGATGAAAGTCTTTAAGACTCTAGACAATGCCATCACTTTACCTACACATTCATGCACTATATGTCCCTTAGCTAAGCAAAAGAAACCTAAATTTCCTATCAGTGTTTCTCATTCTGTTTCATGTTTTGATCTTATTCATGTGGATATTTGGGGTCCCAATAGGGTACCTACTATCAATGGTGAATATTACTTTCTTTCAATTGTTGATGATTTTAGTAGATACACTTGGTTGTTTCTCATGAAAGCTAAATCAGAAGCTGATTCTCTTTTACAGCAGTTTTGTATACTTGTTCAAAATCAGTATGATAGATGTGTAAAAACAATTAGATCAGATCATGGAGGTGAATTCAATATGCAAACATTTTACAAACAAAAAGGAATAGTACATCAAAAAGCATGTGTAAGAACACCACAACAAAATGGTTTAATTGAAAGAAAACATCAACACATTCTTAATATTGCTAGGGCACTAAAATTTCAATCCAACATACCATTAGAATATTGGGGATATTGTGTAAAGCATGCTGTTTATTTGATTAATCTTACTCTTTCTCCTTTACTTGACAACAAAACACCATATCACTTGCTGTATAACAAACCTCCTACTTATGATAACTTGAAAATATTTGGTTGTCTGTGTTTTGTCTCTACTCAAGTACAAGGCAGAGGTAAGTTTGATCCTAGAAGTAATCCTTCTATATTCCTGGGATATGAGCCTCATATCAAGGGTTTTCAAGTGTTAAATCTGCAAAACAGATCCATATCTGTTTTCAGAGATGTAACTTTTCATGAGCAGGTTTTTCCTTTCTTTAACCCTGTGGCTACTGATGATTATGTGTGTTTACCATTGCCTATAGCAAATCCAGAGAATTATACAAATCCAGATACAACGTCACAGGATGATCATTCAGATTCAACAAATTCTATACATCATCCTGAGCCTTCCAATGGTCACCATCAAAGAAGGTCAACCAGACAGAGATCTTTTCCTAGTTATCTACAAGATTATGACCACAGTGTTCCTACAAAAAGGACTTCTCCTCATTCTCTAGCAAATGTGATATCTTATGATCACATATCCTCCAACTACAAAGGATTCATCAACAATATCAATTCAGAGACAGAACCTACAACCTATCAGCAAGCTGCACAAGATCCTAATTGGCAAGATGCTATGGAAAAAGAATTGGAGGCTCTTAACAAGACTAATACCTGGACACTAGTTCCCGCACCAAAAGGAATATTGGTTGTAAGTGGGTATATAGGATTAAAAGGAAGTCAGATGGCAGCATTGAGAGATACAAAGCAAGATTAGTGGCAAAAGGGTATACACAAACAGAAGGCATAGATTTTTTGGAGACTTTTTCACCTGTTGCTAAACAGACTACCATCAGATTGTTCTTGGCATTGGCAGCACATAAAGGTTGCCATTTACATCAACTGGATGTCAATAATGCCTTTTTTCATGGAGACTTAGATGAGATTGTATACATGAAGCCACCACAGGGGTTACAGAGTCAGGGAATGGTATGCAAACTCAACAGGTCTTTATATGGTTTGAGGCAAGCAAGTCGACAATGGAATGCAAAATTAACTCAAAAACTATTAGATCATGGATATAAACAGTCTCAGAATGATCATAGCTTATTTACTAAAGGCACAGGTCAGGACTTTATTGCATTATTGGTATATGTTGATGACATTGTGGTAGGGAGTCTCAATCTTTCAGCAATTCAACAACTTAAAGACTTACTACACAATGCCTTCACTATCAAAGACCTAGGAACACTCAAATATTTTCTTGGTTTTGAAGTAGCAAGAAATCAGGCTGGAATTGTAATCAATCAAAGGAAATATTGTTTGGATCTCCTAAAGGAGTTTGGATTTTCAGAATGCAAGCCAGCTTCTACTCCCATAGATTCATCTCAAAACCTAAGTTCTGTCACGGCCCCAGCATTGGATTCCAACACTGAATACAGAAGTTTAATTGGAAAATTACTGTACTTAGGCAACACTAGACCTGACATTTCATTTGCCACACAGCAATTAAGCCAATTCCTATACAAACCTAATGAAGCTCACATGACAGCAACACATAGACTTCTCAGATTTCTCAAATCATCCCCTAGAAAAGGTCTTCTCTTTCCTAGCACAGGCTCCACTACACTTAAAGCTTTCAGTGATTCAGATTGGGGTGCTTGTACTAAAACCAGAAGGTCTGTGACAGGATATTTGGTCTATCTAGGAGGTGCTCTCATTTCTTGGAAATCAAAGAAACAACCCACAGTCTCTAGAAGCTCCAGTGAAGCTGAGTATGAGCAATGGCAAGCCATCGCTCTGTGAGATCCAGTGGCTCATTTATCTTCTACAAGACTTCCAGATATGCTACAAAGACACAGTCCCCATGTACTGTGACAGTGACAGTGCACTTCATATTGTAGAAAATCCGGTTTTCCATGAACGGACAAAACACATAGAGATAGACTGTCATTTTGTCAGAGAGAAATACTTAGACAAGACCTTAAAACCCCTTCCAATTAATACAACACAACAGCCAGCTGATCTCCTTACAAAACCAGTGGACAAAGCAACCTTCACCCGACTGTTGCAGGCTTTACCCCTACAAGACCTATATCAGATAAATGGATGATGGAGTGGTTGTTTTGCAAGCTGTCCATGTCTTCTGTTCAGCCATGATCAGCTTGAGGGGGGGTGTTAAGATTAAATGGATGATGGAGTGGTTGTTTTGCCCTTTGAGGCATTTTATCAAACACTTGTGATAGAGTTAGTTAGTTCTAGTTGTAACCGCCAATCCAGCCTATCCTTGCTCTATAAATAGCAATTGGATGTGCAGGATTAGAGCCAGAAGTTTCAATTACATTTTCCATTGATCAATTTCTGAAAAGAATCAAGAACATATTTTCCCGCCATTTCTATATTCAAATTTGTTCATCTTCTTCATCATGATGTTCTTCAATCTTGATAGCTTTTATCATTTTCTGTTTTGTTAAACTGAAATTCAACAGAGAAGGAGCAGAGAGGAGAACGGTGAACGAAAGCGTGTGAGTGTAGTACGAACTTCAAAAGTTTGTTGGCTCCCTGTAACCGCTCGTCAGGGCTGGCCAGCTATATATAACTGCCTTTAGTTTGGATTTTGCCAATTTATACAATTACTTTTGTTTATAAGTGTTTAGGCTATATACGATTGTATGAATTTGCAAGTGTGTTTTAGATGTATTTTGAACAATTGGCTTGTGTATTTATGTTTTCGAAAAAAATGACAATCGTTCATCTTGGCTAAAGCTATGTGCAATGTGTGATGTACCGATTATATACATATATATCAATTTATTGCACTATTTACATCGAATTGTTCTTATGTTATCATAATTAAATATGTTATGGTATACAGTAAATGTGGCTACGATATTATAGGACCCCGATCCCCGCCGGTACACATTGCACAGCTCGCCCGGCTGTGCATCAAAACGACACCGCATCGACCCGAAACGACGCCGTTTGGTTCCGACCTAAAAAAAAAACCATAATCAAAACGGCGTCGCTTCAACCCGAAACGACGCCGTTTCGGGTGTACAGCGGGGCTGTACCGTCGGGGATCTTTTTCCCGATATTATTTATCCCGCGGCTTTGTATATATATATATATATATATATATATATATATATATATATATATATATATATATATATATCCTCCCCTTGATATAAGAAAGCAAGCTTGGAAGTGATGTGTCCAATTCTTGTGAGTTCTCAGTTTTTGTTTTGCTGACATTGCTGCATTTCCAGGCATTTGTTTTGCTGACATGGCTGCATTTCAACGACCTAATTCTGCCTGGATCCGGTATCATAAGTCATATTGTTTCGACTTTTTCGGGAAAACTGGCCTTTGGGTATCTAGGCATGGTTTGTGCCATGATCAGAATAGGTGTTCTTGGATTTCTTGTTTGGGCTCATCATATGTTTAATGTGGGCTTAGACGTTGAAACCCATGCCTACTTCACCACAGCTACCACGATCATGGTTGTCCCCACTGGAATAAAAATTTGATACAATGGTGCAATTTTTTAATATGTATAATGGTAAGTCTCGACATATACGTCGTAGACATAATACCATTAAACAATTGATCTCTATGGTTTGATTTCCTCGATTATATAGAGTCGAAGGAGAATCTTGTGGATCTGCTTATGAAAAGGTTTAGCTAGAGATCAGGTGTCAATTTTTTGACAAACGGAATGGGATTGAAGCCTATTACGCATGTTCCCTTATAATGACAACCCAACCATAGTGACTGGAGATCCCAAGATCATGGTTCAAAAGGGACAACTAAGTTATGTGGGACAGTTAGCACTTACCCATTATCTTAGAACAAAAGTGATGTCTGCTGAATGATTCAGGTTAAGCATAAAGCTTTTAATGATTCCTATATATTGGAGCCAAGTGGGGTATCGTAGAGTACTCTTTATAGGAGGTCACCTATGTAAGTGGAAGTGAGGCCGCTTCTGTGAGAATTTGTGAGCTAATTTCTCTAAAACACTTTCTGAAACCAAGGTGTTCCCGGGTCAAAATGGACACAACCATGAGAACCTCGAGAATGTTAGGATCTGTTGTGTAGGTATCAATGTCTAGGCATGCACCAAAGCCCGAGCAGTTCAAGACTTAGTTCACTGCTTAGCCGAGTATGTCCGATGGTACTCCAGGGACGGACCCAGTGTATTGAGGGGGGGTGCACGGCCCCCACTCAACTTTTTGTGCGAAGTTACTAGTATACCCCTCTAATAATATTAAAGATCCTGTATCTATATTATTTCAGACAAATTTTAATGTAATTGCTTATTTAGTTCAACTGGTTAGAGTTATTATAACTATAAATGAGGTCACTTGTTCAAAACTCGACTGCTGTATGTTTTTTAACATTTTTTTTGAATTTGACCCCCACTGAAAAAAATTCATGGGTCCGTGGTATTCTACTCCGGAAGCAAGAAACAAAAGCATATGAAAGATTGAAATAGAAATCTCGGAATACCTCATCACGCTTAACTTGAGAAGGATTCATTTAAAAGGGACACTTATTAAATTTGTTACGTTTTTTTACTTCCTTTTCTTTTCTTTTCTCGTTGAATAATGCAGAATATATACCATCTCAGCTCGTAGGTTTAGATCAAATGAATTATAGCTTGGCAAGAATGTAAAGAAGGTGAAAAGAAAACAAATCTCAGTCATAACAAAGACAAAAAAATTTACCATTTCCTCTATTTTTTATGGAACTGGCCACCACACTGCTGCTTCAACTTTGTCAAAATTGGTCAGAGACCATCATTTGATTCGCCAACCTAATCCTAGCGTAGAACACTACCAACTCCCTTTGCCATGCACTATAGAAGAAAGAACCCATCTTTCATTCCATTGATTAGATGAAAAATAAATAACACCTAACCCAAAAAAAAAATATATATATATTTCTGTCGATCGCTGAATAGGGGAAGCAAATCCCCAATTTTTGAGAACTCCCATTGTTGTGGTTTGTAGATCCTTTTTTATTTTTTTATTTAAGCTTAAAGATTGGTTAGACCCTAATTCACACCCAAATATAGTTTTAAAAAAATGTAATCAAGTTGTATTACAATTTTTTTTATGCACATTCATCTAGTGTACCCAGAAATTAGTTGTTGTATAATAATTTTACATTCGATTGGTAAAAGTTTTATTATTTTTTGAGATAAAGCTCTGTTACACATAAACGACCTTGCTGGAGGGTGTTCACTGGACCGGACGGGATCCGGGCTCTATTGTTGTTTAAAATATTTTCTTTGATTTCTTATATTTTCTTATCTTCTTCTGTCTTCCGAGTCATATATACTTCTTGTTGTTGTAGGTATACTTCTTGTTGTTATTGTTATCTTATCTTATATCTATTAAGAGTTAAGCGCTTCTTCTCCGTACGAGCCACGTACTACAAATTGCAGGTTGACATCTTATATCTACTTAGGGGAATGAGGGAGAAGGACGAAATATTTCATCAATGAGTAGAAGGACGAGTTTTTGAAACTTTTGCATAAAGCGACAAAACTATTTATTCACTCGTCGAAATTCACTTGTGTTCGAAATTTGTTTAAATTCACCGACGAAATTCATTTGTCGAAATTCACTAATTTTCAAAATTCATCGTCGAAATTCACTAATTTTCGGGATTCACCTGTCGAAATTCACTGATTTCGGGATTCACTAGGGAGATTCACTGATTTTCGGGATTCACTAGGGAGATTCACTGATTTTCGGGATTCACTGTTTGTCCTTCTCGCTATAAAAATTATGCAGTTGTCCTTCTCCCAATAAAAAATATGTAGCTGTCCTGTTACTTAAAAATATTTCGGATTGTGTCCTTATCCCTAATTTTCCATATCTATTAAGAGCTAAGGTGCTCTCTCCACATGAGGCCACGTGGCAGCCTGTAGGGCTGACACGTGGCACCTATTTTTTTTTTTTTGGCAGCATTTTTTTTTTCCCTTCGGTAAAAACCGTGATTTCGGTTATCTCGTTATATATATAAATCGATTTCTTTTTTTTCGACTCTCTGTTACATAAATCGAACCAAAGTGTATATTTCGATACGGGTCATTTTAGTGCCTCCAATAGACAGTGCGGATTCAGTTTTACATTTCAATCAACCGAAAATTTTTGATTTCTCGATTAGATTTCGGCACAACAATTGAATATACACAACAAAATGTATATTTCGATACGGTTCATTTTTTTCCCCTTCGGTAAAAACCAGGGATTTCGGTTATCTCGTTATATATAAACCGATTTTTTTTTTCCCACTCTCCGTTACATAAATCGAACCAAAGTTTCATTTTTTGTGCATCCAACAGGCAGTGCAGATTCAGTTTTACATTTCAATCAACCAAATTTTTTTGAATTCTCGATTCGATTTCGACACAACAAAGTGTATATTTCGATAAGGTTCATTTTTTTTTACCGATTTTTTTTTTCTTTCTTTCTTTTCCCCTTCGGTAAAAATCGAGATTTCGGTTATCTCGTTATATATATAAACCGAATTTTCTTTTTTTCGACTCTCCGTTACATAAATCAAACCAAAGTGTATATTTCGATACGGTTCATTTTTAGTGCCTCCAACAGACAGTGCAGATTCAGTTTTACATTTCAATCAACCGAAAATTTTCGATTTCTCGATTCGATTTCGGCACAACAATTGAATATACACAACAAAGTGTATATTTCGATACGGTTCATTTTTCTTACCCCTTCGGTAAAAACCAGTGATTTCGGTTATCTCGTTATATATAAACCAATTTTTTTCCCGACTCACCGTTACATAAATCGAACCAAAGTGGTTCATTTTTTGTGCATCCCACAGACAGTGCGGATTCAATTTTACATTTCAATCAACCAAATATTTTTGAATTCTCGATTCGATTTCGACACAACAAAGTGTATATTTCGATACGGTTTATTTTCTTTTTCCCTTCGGTAAAAATCGGGATATCGGTTATCTCGTTATATATAAACCGATTTTTTTTTTCTGACTCTCCGTTACATAAAGCGAACAAAAGTGTATATTTCGATACAATTCATTTTTAGTGCCTCCAACAAACAGTGCGGCTTCAGTTTTACATTTCAATCAACCGGAAATTTTGATTTCTCGGTTCGATTTCGACACAACAATTGAATATACACAACAAAATGTATATTTCGATACGGTTTAATTTTTCTTTCCTTCGGTAAAAATCAGGGATTTCGGTTATCTCGTTATATATAAACCGATTTTTTTTCCGACTCTCCGTTACATAAATCGAACCAAAGTGGTTCATTTTTTGTGCATCCAACAGACAGTTCGGATTCAGTTTTACATTTCATTCAACCAAAAAATTTTGCTTTCTCAATTCGATTTTAACACAACAATTGAATATACACAACAAAGTGTATATTTCGATACGGGTCATTTTTTTCCCCCTTCGGTAAAAACCGGGATATCGGTTATGTCGTTATGTATAAACCGATTTTTTTCCCGACTCTCCGTTACATCAATCGAAGAAAAGTGTATATTTCGATACGGTTCATTTTTAGTGCCTCCAGACAGTGCGGATTCAGTTTTAAATTTCAATCCACCGAAATTTTTTGATTTCTCGATTCGATTTCGACACAACAATTGAATATACACTACAAAGTTTATATTTCGATACGGGTCATTTTTAGTACCTCCAACAGACAGTGCGAATTCATTTTTAAATTTCAATCAACCGAAATTTTTTGATTTCGGCTAAACAATTGAATAAAACCGTGTATTTTTTTTATCAAATAATTTTTTTATTTTTTTTAAAACATCATTTATTCGGTTTTCCCTTTGATAATAACCGGAATTTCGGTAAGCGTTATATATAAACCAAATTTTTTAATTCGACTCTACGTTACGTAAATCGAACCAAAGTATATATTTCGATACGGTTCATTTTTAGTGCCTCCAATAGACAGTGCGGATTCAAAGTTTTAAATTTCAATGAACCGGAAATTTTCGATTTCTCGCTTCGATCTCGACACAACAATTGAATATACACAACAAAGTGTATATTTCGATACGGTTCATTTTTATTACCTCCAATAGACATTGCGGATTCAGTTTTAGATTTCAATCAACCGAAAATTTTCGGTTTTGATTCGATTTCGACACAACAATTGAAAAAAACCGTGTATTTTTTTTATTTATCAAATGTGTAAGTTCTCGATTCATTTTTTCCCCTTTTCTTACAGCTGTTTCTTTTTTTCCCTCGGTAAAAACCGGACTTTAGGTAGCTTGTAGAGAATGTGATATGTTTCGGTTGCTCTATTTGTCTTATGCCTTGAATTATTACGGTTTAAGCTTACACGATTTATTTCACGTTGGAGATCTATTCTTTGATGTTATCGTTGGTAACGATTTATGTTGGTCCCGCCGTGCCTTGCACGGCTCACATTCACTAGTTCTTACTATTATTCCCGCGTGTGTGTGTTTTATGTCCCCTTACTTTGTTGAATACCTAAACCCGGATGCTCCAGGGTTTATTTATTCTTATACCATGTAGAGAAGAAATAGCAAATTGGAGTAGTTGAAAAAACCTCCAACCCTTTTCTTCTATCTATCTCTACCTATTAATAAGAAGTGAACTCTCCCCATTGTGTGCCATGTGGCAGCCTCTGTGGCACCTAACAAATTTTTTTTTTTTTTTTTTTTGTTTGTGATTTCGGTTATCTCGTTTCGTTATATCTACCTATACTTGCCACGTGTCCATCTTTGTGTGTTGTTGTTGTTGTTGTTTTTTTTTTTTTTTTTTTTCTAACTTTGCTTCTCTTATATTGTATTTGTTCAGGTGTGTTCACGGTTCTCCTATGTTGTATTTGTTTAGGTGTGTTTACGGTTCGGTTTTCTCGTTTCGTTATATCTACCTATCTATAAAATGAAAGAGCAAGAAGCTCTCTCAATGAGCCACGTCCCCCCCTTTTTTTTGTGGTGTGCAAAGTTTGAACAATGCCCCTACTTGCCACGTGTCCATCTTTGTGTTGTTGTTTTATTATTTTTATTTTTTTATAAACTTTGATTCTCTTATATTGTATTTGTTCAGGTGTGTTCACGGTTCTCCTATATTATATTTGTTTAGGTGTGTTTACGGTTCGGTTTACTTCGGTCTTAACTATTTTCAAAACAAAAATATGAAGTCAAAACCAAACATATCATACACGGTTTAGTTCGGTTTCTCGTTGTTACGGGGTGTTCACGATTCGGTTACTTCGGTCTTAACTATTTTCACAGCAAAAATATGAAATCAAAACCAACCATGTCATACAATGTTTAGTTCGGTTTGGTTTTCGAATTAATCGGACCACGTAGTATTACTAATGCTTGTATTGGAATGTGAAATTAACATACAACAATAAATGTTATGATCGGACCTATTAATAAGAAGTGATTTCTCCCCATTGTGTGTCACGTGGCAGCCTCTGTGGCTGACACGTGGCACCTAAAATTTTTTTTTTTCGTGATTTCGGTTATCTCGTTTCGTTATATCTACCTATACTTGCCGCGTGTCCATCTTTGTGGTGTTTTTTTTTTGTTTTTTTTTATTTTTAACTTTCATTCTCTTATATTGTATTTGTTCAGGTGTGTTCACGGTTCTCCTATATTGTATTTGTTTAGGTGTGTTTACGGTTCGATTTTCTCGTTTCGTTATATCTACCTAACTATAAAATGAAAGAGCAAGAAGCTCTCTCAATGAGCCACGTCCCCCCCTTTTTTTTGTGGTGTGCAAAGTTTGAACAATGCCTCTACTTGCCATGTGTCCATCTTTGTGTTGTTGTTGTTGTTTTTTTTTTTTTTAAACTTTGCTTCTCTTATATTGTATTTGCTCAGGTGTGTTCACGGTTCTCCTATATTGTATTTGTTTAGGTGTGTTTACGGTTCGGTTTACTTCGGTCTTAACTATTTTCAAAACAAAAATATGAAATCAAAACCAAACATATCATACACGGTTTAGTTCGGTTTGTCGTTGTTACGGGGTGTTCACGATTCGGTTTACTCCGGTCTTAACTATTTTAACAGCAAAAATATGAAATCAAAACCAACCATATCATACAATGTTTAGTTCGGTTTGGTTTTCGAATTAATCGGACCACGTAGTATTACTAATGCTTGTATTGGAATGTGAAAAAACATACAACAATAAATGTTATGATCGGAGTATATTTGTAAAAAAACATTAAATTACGTGTTGTTTTTTGAAATAGACACTTTTTACGGGACAAATCTTTTTCATATGTAGCCACTTTTTATGTAATGGATAATTTTTTTCTTTTTTTATTTACCTTGGCTTCTCCTATATTGTATTTGTTTAGGTGTGTTCACGGTTCGGTTTACCTCAGGTTTAATTATTTTCAAAAACAAAAATATGAAATAAAAAACAACCATATCATACACGGTTTAGTTCGGAATGTCTTTGTTACGGGGTGTTCACGGTTCCTTTTTACTTTGGTTTTAACTATTTTCACAACAAAAATATGAAATCAAAACCTACCATATCGTACATTTTTTGGTTCGATTCGGTCTTTGAATTAATCGGACCACGTAGTATTACTATTACTTGTATTGGAATATGAAATTAACGTACAACAATAAATATTATATTTAGAGTATATTTGGAAAAAAATTTAAATTACATGTTGCTTTTTAAAATAGACACTTTTATGTCATGGATGTAGTATATCATCAACCTAAAAACCTAAATATAAAAAGGAAAGGGGAAGTTAAGGAGGATAGGCCACGTCGGTCTTTTTGGCTGAAAATTGGCCTGCCACGTGTCCCTAACAAGGAATTAAAATTATTATTAAATAAAAACAATATCCTACTACTAATAAGAATTGTGTTCGAGATTATTCACCATCAACCCACGTCGCCTTTTTGTTTTGCAAAGACCAAAATAAGTTGCTACCTAGGAGTGACAACTGTCCTCAATAATAAGAAGTGTGTTCAAATAAGAAGTGTGTTCAAATTATTCAGCCATCAACCCACGTCGCCTTTTTTGTTTTGCTGCCCTTTTTGTTCAAATTATTCAGAAGAGAAAAACATTTGTGTTGTGCTTTTGTGCCATACCAAGCATCCCCTATGGTATATATTAAATTCCCGTAGTTCTAAGTAATCAAAGCATTTACATATTATAGCCATTAGTCGTTATTCTATTGACGATTAATGGTTTTAGCTAATATGTAACCATGCTTTTTTGTTCTTTGTAAAATAGTAGTAGTTGTACTTCTCTCTAAGCTTTTTCGGGAAACTTTATCATTTTGGATGTAATAGTTTGCTTCTATTGTAACCCATCCTTGGCACTCATGGTTTTATTATGTATTTAGGGTTACTATTGCGCTACTACTGTATGGTATCCAACTGTACGGGGCATGTCGTGCCTTACACGACATACCTTGCTACACTAGTCCTTTCTTATAAAGAAGATGACTAACCCTTTGTGGAATAGGATTTGGAAGTTTGCACATTGACATCTATATATATATATATATATATAATAATCATCATTTACGCCACATAGTAAACTAATAAATCAAAGTCTTCTTATAATAAAAAGGTATACATAATGTCTTTCATCAATTTATTGTTTTCTTTTGGGTTAGAAGTACGGTTTGTTTTTCCTCTTATGCCGACACCTGTTACTCCATGTTTGTTATTGTAGATTTCTTCTAAAACTTTTATGTTTGTCACACGATTTTACCGGTACACCATATTTATTATATGTTTTACTAAATTACTTTTTAAAAAGTTGATTCTTCAGTCAAATATCAAATTTTCTAAAATCGTTCTTACATTCACTTTCCGAAAAGTTGGATATTAACTCAATAATCGTTTTTTAATAGGTCGATTTATACTAAATAATCATCTTTCAATAGGTAGATTTATATATATATATATACTAGTGATTTCACACCGTGCAATGCACGGTTTATGCCCACTGCAGGCATGAGGTATAATACATAGGTGTGATGCGGTGCAAGTATAGCATAATAAATGAGATATTTTCAAAGTACATAGGGGACCTTGAGAAATATAAATATTCGAAACTGAAAACAACCAATCCTTCAATACAAGGTCGTTAATGTTGTGCAATACCAAGACACTAATGGGCTGGTGTTATATACAGATATTGAACAAAAGATCACATGTTATGGAAAGGCCATAGAAAAACTTGTCCCAAACATCAGCAGCAAATTAGACATCATGATTAGGCGTCTTGACTTTCAAAATGATATGACTTTCACACAAAGTAAATTGCTAAAAGAATACCCGGGAGCAAAGCGTATCTTCTTTTTTCTGCAATTGATTGTTTTTTACGTTGAATTTTGCCACTTCAGCTTTTCCAATCCATGGTGGTCTGGCCTTTGTGGATATTTTAATAAAACCACAGTTTTATTCTCAAACTATGAACATCATCAACACTGTAATAAAGAAACATGCGGTGTGTGATTAGAAGAATAGTTTCACAAGATAACAAAGGAATAAATAAAATCCTTACATTGAGCAGGTTCATACACCATTTTACCACGAAGACCAAAAATACAACGGCCAGGCAACTACAAGTTGTGCCAAACATTCATATTAACATCCACGTAAAGTGGAAAACCAAATAACCAATATAATTAATCAATGCAACATTTACAGAGTTGAATAACATCAAATAGAAAATATTATGAACTACTTAAATCCCATCACATACAATAATATTATACTCAAAAACAACCATGAAAACAAAAACAACTTACTTTACGGCGGTGGAGCTTGAATGGATGAAGACAATATCTGCTCATGAATGCAATAGGATAACTCTATCAGTGTGCAACTGGCCCAAAGAAGCGGACAAAAAAGGCCTAACATTGTCATAACCCGTTCTTTGGCAAATATCCTCATCAGATGGTCCTTCATGCTATTCGGTCAGATGGGTCAGATGGCCTTTCATAAACGTGTAAAAAATAACATGGGTCAGATGGTCCTTCATATATTTCTTTCATCAAAATTCCTTCCAAGACAGAATATATAAATTTCTTTCATCAAAATTCCTTCCAAGTGACTTGCTGAGTTCTTTCACCATTAGAAACAAATGGTTTGATTAACTCATGAAGGAAGCTCTTCACTTCATCTCCACATGAGGTTACATTTTCCAAGGCTACACCAAAATAAAAGTTCCAACTCTAACAAAAAGAAAAGCTTGCACCTTGTTTTAGTGTATGTTTTGTAAGAATGTATGCCTATACTTATAAAACATAATAAATAGATCCAAATTGATTAAAAAAGAAAACAATGCAGTAAAGGAATTGCTAAAATCTGGAATCTAAGGAATACTACAATGTAGTAAAGATTATGACATGCAAGCAAGCAAGCATGTTTTCTTGAACGTTAGTAATGCAATGCATAACCATGAACCATGTATACATCTGTGTGAAACTACATGATAACAAGATTCGTTTTTTTCTTGAGCGCAGCACATTATTTGAGTTGCTAAAACTCAGAAATTTGTTGTTTTTACCATCAATGCAGCCTTTCATCCTTTTTCTAAATGTCATTAAAAACCCAAAAATTAAAGCCAACAAAAAAACAAATACCCAATACCCAAGCGGGAGAGGTAAGCCACTTAAGCTGTCAAAAGTCACCACAAAAATTCATAACAGATGCAAGGAAACAACACCAACCTCGACCCCAACCACAAACCCAAGTTAAAGAATAGGAAACACGGTGCAATTTAATGTAAAAGAATAGTAGCTGCCAAAACCAAAGGGAATAAAAACATGACAACAATTTACATTGAATGCTCCAAGAAGAAAACGTTAAGCAAAATTTAAGTTGCATTTAAGTCGCATATAAGTAACTAAGTAAGAAGCCGTTTGGTATTTAAAAGTAGGAGATAGTAACTTCATGTGGCAAGATTCAAATCAAAGAAACAATATGACAAAAAATGCATGCATATATTCAGATATGGCAGTGCCCGTAATGAGTTACAAACCTTTCAAAGTATTAAGCATTTCTTGATTTGTTTGATGCAACGCAATAAATTAAGCAAAAGTTGTTCAAAACGTCATGCAATACATCATGCTAATGAAGAACGTTATGATCTCGGATGTGCTCTAATGTGCTCTGAACATCTCTTCAGTGATGGTTTTTATAAAGGCTTTTTTAGTGACAATCACCCTCTGTGTAAGTCAAAAGAAATTGAAAATGTCTTTCCAGCGTAAATAAACCAAAACCTAGCTATTTTTATTTGAAAATAGATTGCCACCGGAAAAATTCCTTTCTTGGCCAAATTTTAGAACTCTGCATGATTAAAATGTGAAAAGGAAAGAAAAAAATGAACAAGACAATCAGAAAGGTTTTACATGACAGAGCCAACTTACCTTGTTCCCTTGTGTTTCATGATGCGATACATGTTCAAGGCTTTGTTGCAATTGATTGAATTAAATCTGAAATTGAGCAATGCTAAATATATCCAAACCTTCAATATATTAGACATCGGTTATTCAACGTCTCCAAAGAACCTACATCAATTCATGGCATTTGAATTCGTCAAAACAAGACACAAATATTAATGGTTTGACTTATTATAATCAAGCTAAAGCAACATAGCACATCTGAAATGGATACTAGAAAGAAGATACATACAGCAGTTTCAATGACTGACAAAAAACTGCGGGAAAAAAGTCCAATCATGTTAGTCACTGTTTGTCACATTCCACAAACAACATGAACAAAACATATCAAGCAAAACAGGAAAATGGATTACATCCCTGAACTATTATAACAATTAACCAATATGATAGATCCACATTTAGACATTAACATGATTTTGTGGTGTCACATATACTATAAACACGCAAAGCAACCATATTATCACCTATCTCTCTTTAAACCTCTTTATTAAATTCATTTTGGTAAACACAAAAACAGAATAAGAGAGACTTAGTCCAACTCAGTAACTACTTCTTATTTTTACCTCTGCAAAAGCCACAAAGCATTAATGAAAGTTCTCAGCCATGGATCCCTTAAAATGATGCGCGCATTGCTGTCAGATAATTGGTAATATATCAGATAAAAATCAATAAAGTCTCAACGGTGTATAAAGGTTGTAGTAAAGAAGGTAAAATGAATATTGTGCAAGCATGCAACAACATGGAGCATGTCAAGTTATTGAAACGACACATAAATAAGCACAAAATTATAAAACTCACCTGAATTGAAAAAGAAGCATCGAGAGAAGTGAACGAACTCCTCAATGTATTTTGTGCAAGGAGATGACTGAAGAAAGCATGAAAGTTGAGTGCTTTTGAATTGTTCTAATTTCCTGTGAGAAAAGCTATTACCGGGGGGAAGCATTTAATTCCAAAGGATATATAATTAACAATGAATTTCGAAAACCTTCTAAAAGAAAAGTAGCAAGTGTTGTTTAAATTCAAAGATTACTAAAAATCAATCTTAAGGCTAAATATGCCCTTAAGGCTGTTAGTAAAAAACGAAAACATTAATTGTGAAAGCTGAATCCAAAGTAAATTATATGATGATAATAAAAATATTGGAGAGATATGCTTACCAATGCTGAGGTGGGTGTTGATGCTTGCATTTATGGCAATCCTACTCAACTCGTGTTCACCCTGTAGTGGTGAAATTGTAACTAATAACATTAGGTGAGACCATGAGAAGTGATAATACCAGAAAGGAGAAGTACTCATTGTTGCACTTACGGGGTTCTAAAAACAAATGAGCTTAAAGAAGGAGCAAGCACAACAAGCATTGTAAAGCACCTTTTTATCATCTAGGAAAAGCATACAAATACATACTAAGATTCTTTTCCATCTAACTCCAGGTTCTAGCAAAGCTCTAAGATCATGGTTCCTTGTCACTCTGCATCCAAGTAATGTGTGCACAACTGCAAATCCACAAGATGATGCACTTCGGCTTTGAAATCGAATTTACTGATATCGGGTCAGATATAGTACACAAAGAACGAGGATAGATTGATATAAGTGGATGAGAAAATAAGCCCCACCATAGCTGATGAAGAACACACCACATATCTGGCTTGAGAAGTGAAAGTCTGCTCAACCCTAGCTTAATTTGCATAGATCTATGACTATCAGCTATTATATAGCTTCATTTCCCAGATCTATGACGACCTGCTTTCATATTTCTTAATTTTACCCGACGTATGCCGATCCGCAAAAAGATAGTTTACCCGAAACGTCTCACCAACAAACAACACATGGAAACTCCAATTCATTCAACTGTCCGGAAGAGAGCGCGTAAATAATAAAATGCTTACAAATAATAAAATGCTTTCAAATTCAGACTACTATGCCCAAACTACTGAAGCCTCTACCCTGCAATAAGCTTTGCTCATCAATGCACGATCTAAACCGCTATCGATTGAATCTTTGATAAACTAAATGCAAACAACCGCATGTTTAATGAAGATGATAGAGGAAGCCACAAACCTTGTTGAATGGAAGGGGCGAGCAGTGAAAATGCAATCGAAAAACCTCTATTGAGACCTTTGAATTGCACAAACAAACAAACAAACAAACAAACAAACAAATCAAACAAACGCAAAACCTTATTTCTCTGCAAATAGCGATTATATAACAAAAAAAGAACCACAAAGGATCAACCTTGAAAAGTAAATCCACATTTTACCTGGATAAAGTTGCAGACCTAATGGGTAAATAAATATTTTTCTTGTGGATCCAATCGGTTTTGGCGCATTCCATCTTCAAATATGACGACCTAGCTAACAGGAAGTTGTTTGTTGTGACCCGTTTTCATGTCAAGAAAGTATTTTTCATCTGTCAAACCACAAATAGTCTAAAATTTGATGGATAATGGAGATATTAACATGGATTACATCAAAATCTGCTATATTTGAAAGTTGAATCAATTATGAATGACAATCTAAATGAAATGACACAACCTACCAATACTCGGAAGAAATCTTCAACTGCCTGGTGGATAATGGAGAGATCCACAAGATCGACGGTTGGTCGAGATGACGTTTCTCTACGCCATGGGCAAAATCCTATCCCCAACCAAAATAATCACAGTTTCCAATAAACAGGAATACACATGAAAAGAAAAGAAAGTTATTTTGTGATTAGGGTTGATTATATGTTATTAAAAAGACGTCAATTTTCATTTTGGTACCTTTTTTTTTCTTTCTTCTTCCGCAGAATATCAGATGACACCTTTATCCTCCTCCATTGCCGGCGAAATGACATGGGAAAAAACTTTAATCACCAACCACCTCATGTAATCTGCAATATGAGAGAGGGAAGCCATAGGAGTTCTGCAGGATGTGAGGTTAGTAGAAGAATTAGAGAATGAACTGAATGAAGGGAAGAAGATAACGCATACCATGAGGGGAAGTGGGAATGTGCGAACCCAGGGCTTTTACAGCGGGAAGAAATCAACACGTTTCATCGGGAGGGGAGAAGGATGACGCGTTTTTTTTTTCCTTTAATGGAACCAATGACTTAAAATAATGTATTTTTCTATTTCTAAAAGACACATGGCAACTGTTCCTTACACTTTCACAACCCATTTTTTCAGAAAAAAGGGGAAAAAAAAACACACACACCACGTATCGTAGAAGAGATATGGTATGATATATATGTGTGATATAGGAAACGGGAAAGAAAAAAAAAACCCCCCAAAAGGGGGAAAGGAAAAAAACACAAAAAAAACCCAAAAAATTAGCCACTTGTCCACTCCTCCTTCTTCCCCC
Source organism: Gentiana straminea (assembly GCA_036785695.1). Classification (NCBI taxonomy): domain Eukaryota; kingdom Viridiplantae; phylum Streptophyta; class Magnoliopsida; order Gentianales; family Gentianaceae; genus Gentiana; species Gentiana straminea. Next base: position 1,887,512 of record JAVUPR010000415.1, read on the forward strand.
CTTGTCTTAAAATATTATTCACTAGTGGGTAAGACCGTGCAAGGCACGGTGCATGCCCATTCCAGTATGACGTTTGTATTGTGTTTGCATTTTGTTATCATGTATGGTGAGATGGAATTGATAACTCGGTTTTTGTGTGTGCTGATGTACCTGAGTAATGATACATGTACATCAGCACACATAGATATATATCATAATCATTGCATCACATACCATTTGAGCAGCAGTACAGAGCTCATCAACCGTAAAAGATGTCAGTTTATCTATGTTGGGAGATTTGATTGTCCTCAATGAAAACAGTCTCATCACTCAAGAGCACGTCAACGGAACCACTGATTTTCATAAACGTTGAATCAGACAACTCATAAAAACCGGAAACAAGTAAAATACAGCTTAAAATAAAGAAACAGGCGTAGAGAGAAAATTTATTACCGTACAATCATATTAATTTGTTCTTGACAGTTCGTGCACCAAATTTTCCAATGCGCTTCCACGTCCAAAGTTTTGAAGCACTTCTCACACACCTCAAACCAGAGTTTGTCTTGCCGTGGAAGGTATGTTAATTTTCCCTCGGTCCACATAGTCTTGACGTACACAGCAAAGTTTGTATGAATAATGTGTATCTTTTAGAATCCAAATATAGAAAGTCTGGTGTTTTTTTATTACATTTTTTTTTGTTTTTACATTTCCAATGGTTGCAAGTGTATAGTCCATAGGCATCATCTCCAAAGGGCGAGGAGGATGAAACATTAATCTCGATGTATCTCTGTATGCACAAGGCTAAAGAAGTGTTGTTATCTCTGTTGAATGACTAAGATACCTGCATCATAGATGGACAAACAATTAAACCAGCTAGCTGAGAAAAACAGACAAATAAACCAGGTATAATTTCCTTACCATCTCTTCAGAGGCCGCTCTTCCTTTAGGGCTGGGTTAACCAAGAAATAAGTGCTCATTTTTGTGCCAAGAGACAGGCTTATGTTATTTTACGCAACAATGACATGTGTGTCAGAACCTACCAGGCATAACACATCGATGCCTAACCAAACAACAGATAACAAAATTGTATAAGGCTTAAGGCCGAATCTGCGAATACACACACCATACATACAAATCTGTATTTCTGTATACATCTCACCTCTCAGAGGTGAAGCACACACAACAAAAAGCAGGGCATCCAATATTGCACACACAAGCAACTTAAAAACAATTCAAAAAAGAATCCATGTTGTGGTATCAATCACAAAAAAACTCATACTGTGATGTTAAGGGCATTTTAAAGGTGTATAATCGAAAGTGAACGCATACCATTGTGCGTGGAAACCTTTCGACCGTAAGCAACAATGAATGTGGGGATTCTATAGTGGCATGAATATCCACATCAGTTTCAATCAGCAGGTCGTCCCAAACCTGCAACAACATTGGTAGCATCCTATAATTATAACAGTAATTTCATTCAGTCAATGTTCTTTCAAAGCAAAATCAGACCATAGCAGATAATTTGTGTGGAAACAAGGTATAAAGGTTACTCATCATCTTTCATCACGTTATCTCTGATTGTTATTGATTCATCAGGGTCTTGAAGTGGTAGAGCCTTGACCAGCAATTTTTTTTTTTCTGAAAGAGTCATCCACACACATATTGTCCCCATTGGGTCGAACCCGAAACACAATAACTTGAACATTCGTTTTATCTTTGACTTTTATCTGCAGTTTATATAGTGATAAATGACTTTAAAAATGGGAAAACAACAAAACAATTTATAAATCTGTGAAGTATTTGTACATTTACACACAATTGAAGACAATTGCATGGAAAAATAATGTGTACAATGTTATCCCTTTTTTATAAAATAAAAAATTCACCCATGCTATTTGCAGGAAGTCACAAACCTGCTAATCCGGGCAAACATACACTGCCCCTTGGTATGGACTATATGTTTTAACCAACTATTATTAGCCGTTAACTCCGCATTCTGGTAGTGATCCGTACAAAGTGCCACAACCTTGTGCAAAAACATTGTAAGCTTGTCACATTAACAGCACAGGCTAACTATAAAAGGCGAGCTAGAGATTAATTGGAAAAAGTACCACAATAGCGAAAAAATATAAAGTCAATCTTTTGCTCATGATTGATTAACACAAGTAAATTGTAGGAGGCGTCAACATACTCTCCGGCCATGCAGGGCTGAAACAAAATCTCCTGTTGGAAACCGCTCTTTTGAGAGTGTAAACAATCCTTCGGTGACTTTAAAAGAAGCTTTTATGTCCCTTCAAAGCTCTACTTTATAATCGAGTTCAACGTAGCACAAATTCTGTAATTGCAGTTAAAAAATAAATATCACACACAAGCATACTCTTTCATTTTTTGACTGATTCAACATAGAATCATAGTGTATTCCCAAACATATTCCAATTCAGATAGAATGGTGCTTTTATTATCATTATTATATTGGAGGCAGGGATGGAATCAAAACTTCGGTTTTCACCAGGAATCGCAATGGCCTGTAAGGCCGGATCTGATACCCGAGATAGAATGAAGCTTGGAATCAAGACTCAGAAGCAATCCTTCACATAAATTTCCCCAATGAAAGAATTTGTCAGAACTTCCTTTTAGCACTATGGATTAAAGAAAAATGAATAAGTTTATAAGAAGGAACTCTTAGGGGCCGAGTTCATAGCAGAACCTGGTGGTTATTTACAAATAGCCTACATATTTCTCGTAGAAAGTTCTGGATATTTATGGAGTTAAATGACACCTCAAAAACATTATAGACAACATGATGAAGTGTATATATTGGTCTAAAGTAGACACTGCGGTTAAAGATAGGAGTAGAAGGTAAAACACACATGATGATGCAATGCTATATAACACCTTGCCGTATAAAAAAAGGAGTACACACATGATGTTTTACCTCAATCGCTTTAAAGCAGGCCGTAAACCAGTTAAAGTAAAAGGAGTACAAACAACCTGCAATGGAATTCATAACATATAAGATAATCGTTCTGCATATTTAACAAAAAAATGAATCTAAAAAAATAGGAAAAATACAAAGCTTAGGAATTCTGAATAAAGCCCGATCATCTTACAGATTCAATCCCGAAAACAAATCTCATGCAGTAGTCAATATACAACATACAAACATCCACATATGCAATCAACTTCCAAAGAAGGATCACTTTAGAGAAATAATAAAAACAAATCTTTTTATAAGATGTCTCCCTAGATGAAAGTTTATACGTAAATGCATTTTGGAAAGAAATACTTACAGGCGGATCTCTTCACAAGACCTTAGGTGTTAACATATCTGTAAAAAAGAACAATGAAGGGCAGAAAGACATAAGCGATTCCATACAACCGAACAGTAAAAAGGCATGTACTTTAAAATTTAATAATAGAACTAAGAAGACCAACGGCCATGGCTGCAACCCCAGAGGCAAAACGCACACAGGGGCTTCGCCATTCAAGATTGCTATGCCAAGATGTCGCTGATATGTAGTCGCCGATTGCCTTAATCGTGTTCATCCGTCCTTTTGATTTCCGGCGTGCCAAAACCATCCTCTAGGACCTCGGTTAACCATCCTCTGAACCTCTACAAGACCTCAGAAAAAATATGTGCAAAAATTCAAAGAAAAGCAAGCTGGTAAAATATCTAGCACAACCAGAAGGCAAAAATATCCATATCAAGTGCCAAAGTGGTAAAATTCCAGAGCCTTCTAAATGGCTAATAGTCTCTCATAGCAGGATAAGCGGGGGAAGAGATAATACTATGCAAGAATGATCGAATGTCAATGAATTGTTTTAGGACATTCCATGATAAACTGGTGTTAAGACAAATCAAATTCCCCACCATCGTTACATAATTAATAAACTGTTTATAAACAACAACTACGGCATAATTAACAACAACGACATGTAGCAGACAAATCAAATTCCCCACCATCCCTACATAATTAATAGATGGTACAACCAACAGATGCTATGGGCAACATGAAATTCCATGGGTTCAGGCCAATCAGTACAGTAACATTACAAAGCCACGAAATATTCACACAACTATCAAATTACAGTAAGCATCAATTATTTCATTAGAAAAACATAAGAAGAATTGCTATAATGTAGTCCCCATATGCTTGTAAGCCCATAGTAGTAGTGAAAGTAGACACCATACCTTGTTTTTCCACTCATTAAAAAGCTGTAGTATATTATAGCTCAACTTGCTTAACTTTTATTTCTGATTCACAATTAATTATTTGGAATCATTTTTTTAGTTGTATAACAAGAAGGAAATGAAGGAGAACATAAATGCTTGTGCAAGATTAATATAAGATTCTACCAGAAGAGGACTCTAGGATGCCTTTAAAGTTTACTATGTTCCCAAATGTCGACGAATAGAACAAAATCAAAAGCAAAACACCGAGCTGAAAGTTAAACGGATTACGATATATTGTTTAAGAATAGAAACAGTTTATAAACAACAACGACATCTGAAAAAGCAATCGAAACGGAAATGCAGGAGGTATTACCTTGGGAAGTCATTGAAGGTCTTTTCTGTGATATCACCATATCCTACACAAACGAAAATTAAAAATACCATCGACGATAAATGAAAAATTTCATGGTCTTGTTTATAAGAATTAGACCCACAAATCTATCATCCTGCACCAATAAACGAAGGAAAAAAAGACCTAAACAGGTAGAAGCGTTAGATATCTAGCTCTCCTCTCAAACAGGCTGAGATAATTAGAAGAAAGAAGGAAATGGGAGGAAGGTTTACCTGAAGAAGAGAGAGGCTTGGTGACGGCGATTTCGAGAGAGAACTTCTGAGAATTTTGTAGATGACAGTAATAATTTGCGGTGCGAGATTATTCTGTGGACAGCAAGTAAAGCAAAACGATTAATGCAATTGAAACAATATTTGAAATCCGTAAGCGTGACAAAAAAAAAAAAAAACTCGTTGGACCAATCAGAATACGACACGTGTCAGCTCCAAAACAAACCCCCTTGTCTTTGTATATAGTAGTAGGGATTAACTAAAAAAACGAAGATGAGAATGAGACCGGAAAAAGGAAAAAATCGGGGAAAAAACCATAACCAAAGAAAAAAGCCGGCACACAAAATATATAGAAATAAAAGAACGAAGGCGAAAAAGAATAATAAATACGCACCAAAAAAAAATCGACGACTCCCAAAAAAACCGACATGATACACAATATATATATATATATATATATATATATATATATATATATAATTATCTATCTATATATCTATATATAATAATATGTTTTTTTGAAGGTGTCTAAAATCAATTACCTGATTACCCGGACCAACCCCGCCAATTGACCCATTTTTAAACCTGTTTCATAAAAAAAGTTTGCATTCAATTAATTTTCTCAACAACATCATCCCTTAAATTACTCTCTCAAATCTCTCATTGAATTTAAAACTAAATTCAAATTTCAGAATTTAAAAAATGAGTCTTTATCACCACCTTTCATCTTCATCCCTATTTATTTTTTGACAGCACTGTTCAATTATTGTTTAGTTTGTTTTGATGTAATATTAATGTTGTTGTTGTTGTTTTTTTTTTTTTTTTTTTTTTTTTGCAGCATAATAGTCTTTTTGTTTTTTTTTGTTCTACTACCGCTTCTCTCCGCCGTACCTGCTTATAACCACCATCATCCTCCGGCTAAAATAGTTATTTAGATTCTGTAGTCAAAATGTGTAACTTCTTTCATATAAACTTTATATTTTGTTTATTTCAATAAAATTACCAGATTTCTTAATATACTCCATGAATATACATTTTTGAGTTTTTTTGGGTTTTCTTTTGTAGTATAGAGGACGATTTTTTGGCTCTCTTATCTCCTCCAACTTCTATCAACCATGTTCCAACTATCTATATCATGTTCTCATTTTATTAAAGTCGATAGAATGTGTACTTTCTTTGATATACTGTTCTTTTTCTAATAATTTTGATGTATTATTTGTTTTCTTTTATAGTGTATCCAATTTTTCTCTTTGTGATTTTATTTTTATCTATTTATTCTTTTGTTCTCTTCAACAATATAATTGATATTTTGTTGTAATGCCTCAATAGTAATAGAGAGTGAATTAGATAAAAGTATAGAACAATTAATGTACCAATAGAATAAAATACCAATGCTAAATCAACATTCTTTTGCCACCAATGTAAAAATCATAAGAACGGGATGGAAATTGCTTCGTAATACTCACATGAAAAAGGAAACAAGTAAAATTGATGTAAACGAAAGTCAATCGATCAACTCCCGGGTTACAAACAATGTAGAGAATAAAATAGGCACTCCCTTCACACACAAAAAAAGAAACGAGAGAGAAGGAGACGAAGATTGAGTAGTGGAAAGGATTCAATGCTCTAATAATTCTATAAGAGGGATATGCAAAAATAATTATGGGTGAAATTTCAGGGGTATTGAATTTGAATATTGAATTGTTGATTAAATAAATTGAAGTTTAGGTATTTATTTATTTATTTTTTATTTTTGAAAAAATGATTGAAGGCTTGACAATTTTGTAGGAATGGTAGGCGAGATTTCCGGAGAATTTAGGGTCGATGAAGTAAATATCAATGTTCAATTTTGAATGTCAATGAGCATTCGGGAATAATAAAAAAACAATCTGGTACGCTGAGGTGCCTTAAGCCGATACAGGGCGGGCCACCAACTAAAAGAATATTACAATATTTAAATACACATAAATATTTGAAATTGGCGTACTTATACTTTATATCTTTATATTCATATTGAACTGCAATGTGTAAGACTATGTTTATTAATTATAAAGTTAAGTTTAGTAGTTATAGATCGAGTGTGATAATATTCTGATTCGTATTTTCAATTTCTTGCTAATGTTTTCCAAACCATATAGATAGATAGATACAATTATCCTACTCAGGTAAAATTTTGTTTTTAACGAAGACGAAAGCTTATTTACTAAACCGACACCTTCTCTTTTGCCTCAAGGGAGGCTTGAAACCCCGACCTCTTGGTCTTCGGGCCTCGATTTTTATCCCAGGGGTAATGCTTCATCGGTTGTGCTACATAAATTTGAATAGATTCGGTATTTGTGATAAATAAAATTTATCTTTTATGTACAATAAGAAACGCTTCATCATCTTTTACTATTGTCCAACGACTGTGATGAATTAAAAATAATGTTTTTTTTTCCGTAACTTTCAAAGTCCTACTTATTAGAATTTATTCTATGACAATACCATTGCGTTTTTTATTTTTATATTTATAAACTTACCTTCCGTGCATGATGCACGGGTTATTTGGCTAGTATATATATATTTAGGAGAGGAAATAAAATTGATTTCTACCCAAACCCGGAAAATATCCGATTGACCCGCTCCAAACCCGGTATTTATTATGCACTCCAAATTTATTAAAATGTTATATAAAAAACAGCATTAACTCCTAATAATTATAGTTGGTCAATGCATTAAAGAAAAAAAATACTGCTCCCAAATAAAAATCTCTATCAAATTTCTGTAAAAAAACAAATTACACACGTGAAAGAAATGCAAAAAAACAATTACTAAATTCCTTTCAAATTTCTGTAAAAAATAATACACACGTGAAATAAATGCCAAAAAAACAATTATTAATTTTTTTAAAATCCCTTTCAAATTTCTTTAAAAAAAATAGACATGTGAAAGAAATGCATTTTTGTCGGCATTAAACTCTTCCTATTATCTCTCATCCATAACTCTATTTAATAATAACATTATTTGCATCCTGCAAAAAAAAAAAAAAAAAAAAAAAAAACACGTTCAGTACAGGTTTGGTTAGTCTTGATCTCCCTTCTTTTCCGTTCGTTGAATATCCATTTTTTATGATTCTACCGTGATATCACTTTTGTTCAAATTATTGATACGATGACGAAAGGGAGATCGATGTTGGTTTTCTACGGGATCCGCTCCAATCGACGGGTATACCAATGAAAAGCGAGATTTTTAAATTAATGTATTTAGGGTTATTATAACATTTTTATTTTCCAGATACCATTAATATTTTGGTTGTCGGTTACGAAATTATTTAGAATTGCGAGAAGAGAACAAAGATTCATGATCGCCCCTTATTCTCTTAATATTTTTGTTGTTATTCACAGTTGGCAAAAAAGTATAGATTTATTGTTGAAGGTCGATGACTACTAACATGTAGCGTGTGCAGAGAATGTGTGAAAATGAAGAATCTTTCAGAGTTCACTTAAGATGCGGAGACAAACATTCATATTTTCATAACGTTTAAATATTGATGTTAATATGCTTTTTATGATTTGTTGTGTTTTTATTAAATAGGTAATCAAAGGTGACTGAAGATACGACATGTATCGGGATCAAGGTTGCCCGTGTAATCCTGGTTCATGTGCTCATTGTTTCTACAATGATGATGAGGAGGTATATATATGTCTTGATCGGAGAATTTTAATTTGAAATAAAAGAAATTTTTTATGGTTGGAAATAAGTCCAGCTACTTTCTTTTTCACCTAAATGTATGGTTTTTTTCCTTTTTTCGGGGGTGGGGGGTGGGGGAGGGGGGTGGGGGAGGGGGGGGGTGGGTGGGTGCTGGCTAGGCTGGTGGTATTTTTCATCAATTAACCTAAAACACATGTTTTCACTTTCCTCATAAATGTAGTATTAATTCTCAAAAAAAAATGTAGTGTTAAAGTTTTTATGTCGTTTCTTTGGATTCAACACAAACCTGTTATGTAACCGTCTCTTAATTGTTGAGTACAATGGAATCAACTTGATGTTTAAATGTTCATCTATTTTTGTAAGTGATTAACATTCAGAAGTTGATTACACCGGTGTACCATATCCATTCCAGGGCATGTCGCAAGTGAAGGCTTGGATGTTGTATGATACTTTGGTGAAAAGATGATTCGGGGTGGGGTTTGGTAGTGGGGTGGAGGGCGGGCGGTGGTTAGGTACTTTGATATTTTGATGTATGTACATCATACCAATTGTTGTCTTATATATTAATAATTTGTTGGATATATAATATTATTAATATACAATGATTTCATTTAATATATATTTGAGAATGTCAACATTCATCATATATTTACGTTGAATGTTTAAATTTATTATTTTTCATAAATTCACATAACTCGTGCATGACACGGGTTTAGGTAGTATAAAATATATATATACGCAAAAAAGGAATAACACACACAAACGTGTATATATATATATATATATATATATATATATATATATATATATATATATATATATATATATATATGTGTGTGTGTGTGTGTGTGTGTGTGAGATATAGGAAAGGGGAGAAAAAAACCCAAAAAAAAAAAAAAAAAAAAACCAAATTAGCTGCCACGTGTCTTTGTATAAGTAAGTAAGAAAAAAAAACGAAGACGAGAATGAGACCGAAAAAAGGAAACTAAGAAAACGAAGACGAGAATGAGACCGGAAAAAGGGGAAAAAAATCGGAAAAAAAACTATTGATCAAAGAAAAAATCCGACACACACACTATATAGAAGTAATAAAACAAAGACGAAAAAAAATAATCAATACGTAGCAACCAAAAAACCGATGCCCCTAAAAAAAACCCGGCATAGATACACAATATAATATATATATACACAAAAAAAGAAAAAGAACACACACACAAACAAACTCTTGTACATTGAAATATCACGTGGTCGTAGCGTATTAGAATAAAAAGAGGAAAAATTCGGGAAAAAAAACCATTGATCAAAGAAAAAAGCCGACACACACACACTATATAGAAGTAAAAAAACAAAGATGAAAAAAATAATCAATACGTAGCACCCAAAAAACCAATGCCCCAAAAAAAAAAACCCGGCATAGATACATAATATAAAATATAAATACACAAAAAAGGAAAAAAATACACACACAAACAAACTCTAGTACATTGAAATATCACGTGATCGTAGCGTATTAGAATAGGATATATATATGTGATATATAGGGAAGGAAAAAGAAGAAAAAAAACCTTGCCACGTGTCGGCACAAGGACACTTGCCCCTTGTCTTTGTATAAGTAAGTAAGATAAGATATATATGCAAAAAAAGGGAAAAAAAACACACACAAATGTATCGTAGAGGAGATATGATAGGATATATATATATATATATATATATGTGATATAGGAAAGGGAAAAAAAAACCCAAAAGGGCCACACCAAAAAAAAAAAAAAAACCCAAAAACCCTGCCACGTGTCCTTTATTCATTAACTGAAAAAACGAAGATGAGAATGAGACCGGAAAAAGGAAAAAAAATCGGGGAAAAAACCATAGACCAAAGAAAAAAGCCGGCACACAAAATATATAGAAATAAAAGAACGAAGATGAAAAAGAATAATAAATACGCACCAAAAAAAATCGATGACTCCCAAAAAAACCGACATAGATACACAATATAAAATATATATATACGCAAAAAAGAAATAACACACACAAACGTATCGTAGAGGAGATAGATAGATATATATATATATATATATATATATATATATATATATATATATATATATATATATATATATATATATATATATATATATATATATGTGATATAGGAAAGGGAAAAAAAACCCAAAAGGGCCACACCAAAAAAAAAAAAAAAAACAAACCTAAAAACCCTGCCACGTGTCCTTTATTCATTAACTAAAAAAACAAAGATGAGAATGAGACCGGAAAAAGGAAAAAAAATCGGGGGAAAAACCATAGACCAAAGAAAAAAGCCGGCACACAAAATATATAGAAATAAAAGAACGAAGACGAAAAAGAATAATAAATACGCACCAAAAAAAATCGATGACTCCCAAAAAAACCGACATAGATACACAATATAAAATATATATATACGCAAAAAAAAAATAGGGAGAATTGGCACACAAACGTATCGTAGAGGAGATATGACACACACACACACACACACATATATATATATATATATATATATATATATATATATATATATATGTGTGTGTGTGTGTGTGTGTGTGTGTGATATAGGAAAGGGGAGAAAAAAACCCCAAAAAAAAAAAAAAAAAAAAAAAAACCAAATTAGCTGCCACGTGTCTTTGTATAAGTAAGTAAGAAAAGAAAACGAAGACGAGAATGAGACCGAAAAAAGGAAACTAAGAAAACGAAGACGAGAATGAGACCGGAATAAGGGGAAAAAATTCGGAAAAAAAACTATTGATCAAAGAAAAAAGCCGACACACACACTATATAGAAGTAATAAAACAAAGACGAAAAAAAATAATCAATACGTAGCAACCAAAAAACCGATGCCCCTAAAAAAAAACCGGCATAGATACACAATATAATATATATATACACAAAAAAGGAAAAGAACACACACACAAACAAACTCTTGTACATTGAAATATCACGTGGTCGTAGCGTATTAGAATAAAAAGAGGAAAAATTCGGGAAAAAAAACCATTGATCAAAGAAAAAAGCCGACAAACACACACTATATAGAAGTAAAAAAACAAAGACGAAAAAAATAATCAATACGTAGCACCCAAAAAACCAATGCCCCTAAAAAAAAAAATCCGGCATAGATACATAATATAAAATATATATACACAAAAAAGGAAAAAAAATACACACACAAACAAACTCTAGTACATTGAAATATCACGTGATCGTAGCGTATTAGAATAGGATATATATATGTGATATATAGGGAAGGAAAAAGAAGAAAAAAAAAAACCTTGCCACGTGTCGGCACAAGGACACTTGCCCCTTGTCTTTGTATAAGTAAGTATAAGTAAGATAAGATATATATGCAAAAAAAGGGAAAAAAACACACACAAATGTATCGTAGAGGAGATATGATAGGATATATATATATATATATATATATATATATATATATATATATATATATATATATATATATATATATGTGATATAGGAAAGGGAAAAAAAACCCAAAAGGGCCACACCAAAAAAAAAAAAAAAAACCCCCAAAAACCCTGCCACGTGTCCTTTATTCATTAACTAAAAAAACGAAGATGAGAATGAGACCGGAAAAAGGAAAAAAATCGTGGAAAAAACCATAGACCAAAGAAAAAAGCCGGCACAATAAATATATAGAAATAAAAGAACGAAGACGAAAAAGAATAATAAATACGCACCAAAAAAAATCGATGACTCCCAAAAAAACCGGCATAGATACACAATATAAAATATATATAGACGCAAAAAAGGAACAACACACACAAATATATCGTAGAGGAGATATGATATGATATATATATATATATATATATATATATATGATATAGGAAAGGGGAGAAAAAAACCCAACAAAAAAAAATAAAAGAAAAAAAGAAAAAAAAAACCAAATTAGCTGCCACGTGTCTTTGTATAAGTAAGTAAGAAAAAAAAAACGAAGACGAGAATGAGACCGAAAAAAGGAAACTAAGAAAACGAAGACGAGAATGAGACCGGAAAAAAGGGGAAAAAATTCGGAAAAAAAACCATTGATCAAAGAAAAAAGCCGACACACACACTATATAGAAGTAAAAGAACAAAGACGAAAAAAATAATCAATACGTAGCAACCAAAAAACCGATACCCCTAAAAAAAACCGGCATAGATACACAATATAATATATATATACACAAAAAAGGAAAAGAACACACACACAAACAAACTCTTGTACATTGAAATATCACGTGGTCGTAGCGTATTAGAATAAAAAGAAGAAAAAATTCGGGAAAAAAAACCATTGATCAAAGAAAAAAGCCGACACACACACTATATAGAAGTAAAAAAAACAAAGACGAAAAAAAATAATCAATACGTAGCACCCAAAAAACCGATGCCCCTAAAAAAAAAAACCGGCATAGATACACAATATAAAATATATATACACAAAAAAGGAAAAAAATACACACACAAACAAACTCTAGTATATTGAAATATTACGTGGTCGTAGCGTATTAGAATAGGATATATATATATATATATATATATATATATATATATATATATATATGTGATATATAGGGAAGGAAAAAGAAAAAAAAAAAAAAAAAAAAAACTTGCCACGTGTCGGCACAAGGACACTTGCCCCTTGTTTTTGTATAAGTAAGTTAAGTATAAGTAAGTAAGATATATATATATATATATATATATATATATATATATATATATATATATTAGTATTATTTTTTGAACAGGTCTTTTAGCATTTAATTTAGGAAAAATTAGTTTATAGTCCACTTTTCCCTCCTTAATTAAGTGCTAATCCTGCTTCAATTTTTTAGTTGCATTAAGGACAAATAAATTCCACCGGACGAATATACCCCTATTCTCTCACAGCGTTTTTCTTTCAATCAATATGGAACCAAAACAGGTTGTGATTCGCCGGATTCTTGTCTGAATCGCCGGATTCTCGATCATTCTTCCGATTGCCCACTCGATCGCCATTCCGGTGGTGTCGGTCCCGCCGTTTATGAACTCCGATAAGAGTGACTATTTCACCTCCTTCCTTCCCTTTTCTGTCCATCTGCACTCTTATTTCCCTGTTATTCCGATGGCGTCGTCTTTCAGGCCTTCCTTCTCATCGATGAGGTTGTCAAGGTTCACCGGTTTCCGCCTCTCGTCCTTTCATTCGGTTACTTGTTGCCACATGCTGACTTCAAGGCATCTCAGATGTGGTAAATTTCAGTGCTTTATATCTTTTTTCATTTTCTTTCTTTGAATAATTCGATGTATCATAATTAAGTTGCATTTTTTGTTAATGATTTCGGTTAATAGCTGCAAGAACCATAAATTTTTTTGTGAAACATTGTTTTGTTAGTGTTGATGATGCTCTGTGAAGCTAAATTACCCACGTTAGATGTTTATACTGAGGATGTATTTTATGACAATTTGCTAATGCTATTCAGAGCTTTTCCATTTTGTTGCTTGAAATTTTGAGCTGTTTTGGAACTATTAAAAAGAGCAGGTGAACCTGGACATTATTATTAAGTAGAGTTGCAAACATTTCTTTTAATTAATTTTTTTGAGTGATCCGTATCCAATTGATCGTCTAGTTTATGGAGTCTAGCTTGTGTAATAATGTACTGTGCATGAACTCGGACTTGGCTTGGATCTGTTCCTATAAGAGGTTCAATATGGACAAGTAAAGCGAGAAGTTAATAAGCAAGAAGCTCGATTCAGATACAATTTGGATGAATGTGTTGAAAAAGGCGAATCGGATACGTCTTTTGAAGGATTTTTCAAGAACGCAATCTGTTTATGAAGCCAAGAACAAGTGGCCTAATGTGATTGAACCCAAGAAAAAGAAGATGCCTAAAAGAAATGATCCTAAAGAAAAAGTAGTATCGAAACATGCTCCGAAAAGAAGTAAATATGAGTGCTTGAACTGTAAGAAGACATTCAGTTCATATCAAGGACTTGGGGGACATAGACCTTGGAACAAAAAATCGAAAGGAGAGTCATTTTGAGCCTGATACTGATACTACTGATACTGATATTTCTGATACTGATACTGCTGATACTGATACTACTGATACTGATACTGTGTGCCTTAATGCAATAGATAGGCCTAGTTCATATGCTTACTATGTGCCTTGGTGTGCTGAGGTTTTTGATCTACATTGTATCATCATGTAATAGATAGGCCTAGTTCATTGGCTTACTGAACTTGTAATTCATCACCTTGTGAATTCCGGGCATGATAATTTAGTTCTTTGAACTTGAATATCCTTCTTATAATTTGGCTGATAGTTCGATCGTTTCGACTTGTATTGTTCTTCTATGTATTACCTTTTAGTCTGATGTACCTATTGTACTAAATCTATAGTCTGTTGTATTGATCTTCTATGTATTACCTTTTAGTCTGATGTACTTTTTAGGCTTAATTCAAGTGATTAAGTACTGAACCTGTATGTTATAAACACCACACCTTAATTAAGTTAATCTATGCTATTCCTTTTATCAATCAAAACCACATAAACTTGACATAGGCTTAATAGTTAATCACTTGAATTAAGCCTTAAATGAGCCAGCTATGTGTGCCTTGAAGTAGTCACTTGAATTAAGCTTTAAATGAGCTCGATATCGTTATCGTTATCGATATCGATATCGATACATCGTACGATCGTGTTAGTGTAAATGCTGCGATTAAATTCGGCTTTCAAATACTACGTCGAAAAGGTATCAAACGCGGTCTCAAAATGAAGATAAAAAAATATGAACTTTGGTGAAACAATTTTGATGATCGGTGTTCTAAATCAAAAGTTACGGTCGTTTATAAGAAAAAAGCGCTCTGGTTAATACAAATATTTTTTCGTCTTTCAAAATATACGTCGGAAGGGTATTATTTGGGCTCAAATTGAAGACAAAAAATAAACATGAATTTTGGTGAAAAAATTTCGATGATCGGAGTTGTAAATCAAAAGTTACGAGTGTTTGAAAAAAGAAAAAAAAACATATAAACAGCTACAGTAAAATATCATATATGCAAACAATACCACTGAAGCTACGCGCGCGTCTCATAAAGGGTAATTTTGTCCGTTTGAAATTATTTGTCCTTTTTGCAGCTAAAAAAATATGTGTGTCCTATTTATTCATTTTATGCCAAAAAAAGACTTTTACCTCTTTATCTCTTTAATTTATTAATTAATGTGTAGCCATGTGTTTAGTGGTCCTATCATAAAAAAGAGTATAGGCATGTACTTTCCGGGTTTGGACAGGAAAGTACTACTGTGTATTTCTCGTACTTTCCGTCATCGCCATTCTTCGGGCTAAATTACAATTTTAGTCCTCTAACTAGCCTGTTTTTCGATTTTGGTCCTATTTTTTCTCCGGCGACAATTTTAGTCCTGTAAGTGGTCTATTTTTTGCAAAAATAGTCCGAATGCCGGAAAGACCACTTACGGGACTAAAATTGGTATTTTCCGGCGACAATTTTAGTCCTGTAAGTGGTCTTTCCGGCGTTCAGGACTATTTTTGCAAAAAACAAAAACTTACAGGACTAAAATTGTCGCCGGATAAAAAATAGGACCAAAATCGAAAAACAAGCTAGTTAGAGGACTAAAATTGTAATTTAGCCCCATTCTTCGTCTCCTGTCTGGTAATAATACTTTTTTCCCCCACGATTTGGCTGTATTTTTATTTAAAAAAAAATTTGGTAGGAAGTTAGTTATGCCAAATTCTTTTTTTTTTATTAAATGGATAATTCCGAAATTATTATATATCATATGAATTTCCTGTTTTTCTTCCGGTAAGTCTTGGTGGTTGAATGAATCTGGACCAAGGACGTTGATTTCATGTTGAAACCTGTGATTTAGATTCATCCAAATGATGTAGTGATTGCCTGACTTGGGTGACTTCGTGAGGTTTTTATTTTATTTTTAGTTAGCCGCAACATAAATCGTTTTGATTTACATGTTTGTCTATATGCATATAAGCATATGCATCACTATTTAATGAGGAGTAGTTTATATTTTTATTTTTGCAGACACATTTTAGGGAATATTGTGGCTAGAATTTCTTTTCACATTTTAATGATGGATATAGTTTATTGGGGCATGGTTCATCAGCTTTTTTACTCGTTTATTTTGTGTTATTACCCTGGCAAAGGATGAATAGTTGAATTTTTTTTTCGTTGAGGCGAGCTTTAAATTCTCAACTGCATATCTCATTCTTTTAGGGGTATTCTAAGAATATATGTGATGATATGTGTGTCAATAGACCTGATTTGTTTGTTAAGTGATGGTTGGGTTCCCTTTTCTTATTTTGTAGATTTGTCTTAGACATGGCAAACTTGTCCGATCTTCCGTATGACGTGCTGACAAATATAGCAATTCGGCTGAAAAAGCTTGAAGATTTCTCTTCCTTTAGAAGCGTTTCAAAATCCTTGCGTGCAGCTGCAAAGGCGGAGTATTTTGAGGGTCTAAGGTTAAGGCAACGGACCCCTTATCTGATGCTTTCCATCAGAGATGATGGCAATGATGATGTCCGTGAGTTATATAGTTTGGTTGATGGTGAATCAATTGCGGCTTCTGTGAAAGTTCCCAAGTTTAAAAACAAGAAGTGCTTCGAATCATTGGGATGGTTGCTATGCATCGAAGAAGATGGTAGCATGAACCTCCTGGATCCTTTTAGAGGCACCGAGATTCCCTTAGCACATCAAAACACCTTTCCAGGATACGAATGGCCGCTTGAGATGCATCCGCATGTTTTTATCCAAAAGATGGTCCTTTCATCAAGGCCAAATGAGACTTCGGACTTCATTTTGATGATCATAGCCGGAGGTGATGGACATTTAGCTTTTTGGAGGCCAGGGGACAAAGCATGGAACAGGATCGAGGACCGGAAAGGGCGGTTTCGTGATGTTGTGTACCATGGCGGTGGCCAATTTTATGCCTTTTGTAATTCAGCTATGGTTTGGGTCTTCAACTTTTCTGACCATGATAACCATGTAGTAGATAGTCGTATAGTTGCATATTTTACACACAAAAATGTGATCCCAGATTATTCTGTCATAGGCTTCCGTAATGATTTAGTGGAGGGTCGTAAGCGCAAATATGTTGTCAAAACTATTGATGACTCGTTGCTCCTTATTACAAGAACAGCCCGAAATTTGAGTTTGGATGATTTGTCTTATATCACTACTAAATTTCAAGTGTATGAAATTGATGTAGTGGCGGGGACATGGAAAGAGATGTATAGCCTCGGAAGCATGGCTGTCTTCGTTGGTCACAATTCCACCATCGCTGTGGATGCATCAAGATTTCCTGGAACAGCAATCAAAGCCAATCATATTTATTTCACTGACGATGATTGGGAATATTATTACTTTGACGGACCAAAAGGCGGTGGCATGGACAGTGGTATATATAATTTGGAAAGGGGAACCATCGAGCCGGTTTATCCAGGGGAGCCATTGTTCAGCAAAGCTTCTCCATCCACCTGGATTACTCCGTGTTTTTAGTGCTGCTATATAGTCTTCCATTCACCCACCGTAAGATATCTGTCTATAGAAATAAATTTGCTTTTTATAAATTATTAATAGAGTACATATGTTTATGAATGTGTTGTTTATTACTAACAGAGTACAAATGTTTTTTTGAAGTGTGTTGTTTTTTCAAGTATGCATATGGTCTTATGGTTTGGAGGTTCGTGTGGATGTTTTGCTATGGGAATTGGTTTTGGCCTGTTGATTTTTGTGCTTTGTTGGCTGCCTCTACTAACTATTCTCTTTCAGGCTTTGCTTCTTGGTTTTCTATTGTATTGATTTGGGTTGTGGCTTGATGGATTATGTGGTTGTGGGGGTGGCTGGGTTGGCGGCCTTGGGGATGGGGGCGGAGAGTTGATTACTTGCTGGAGGTGAGTCATGATTCAGTTTGGTTGCCTTTTTTCAAGCCTTTGCTTCTTCTTAGATGCTTTCGGCTGCTTGGAGGCTATCCTAAATGGCCTCCATTTAGAGTTGTCTATGTATAAAAAAAAAGCATACAACAACTTTGTTTCTTGTCAGCACGTAATTTTAGTTGCCTGATCGACAGTGTTCTAAAAATCGACCTGGGATCGGGCGCCGCCTAGGCCCTGGGCGACCCCCGGGCGTCTCGACTTGGCTCTAGGCGATTTCATCTGGGCGACAGGGTGCTGTGCGATTTTCTAGGCGCTCCTAGGCCCTTCTAGGCGCTCCTGGGCGCTCCTGGGCGACCCGGGCGACCCTAGACAATATATATATATAAAAAACTAAAAAAAAACAAAACAGCCGCCCCTCCCCTTTTTCTCTCCCCCTCATGTGATTTCATACTTTGGCTAGTCTTTTCTTTTGAGTTTTGACACATTTTTACTTGATTTTCATGTTTTATGATCATATGATGTAAGATTTGTATTTGACAAACATTATTATTAAAAAACAAATTTAAAAAAACCGAAATCGCCTGGTCGCACCGACTTCGCCTAGCGATTTGTAGAACATTGCTGATCGATGGAAATAATATATTGTATTAGAGGTATAAGTGGTTTTATTTCATGTATTGCATAATAGATGGAGATAGGTAAAGCCTTTTCATGTGAATGAATGTAGAACTGATTCTCTCGCTAAGTTGCTATCTTCATTTTCATCCTCCGGGTTCTCCTCTTGAGTTTTTGGGCCGGCAGCCTATGTTTTCTTCCTTTCTTGTTTTGTAGTGTTTTTAGGGTGTTTGTTTTGGGCCGGCTGCCTATGTTTTCTTCCTTTCTTCCTCTCTTGGTTTTTTTTTTTTTTTTTTTTTTTTTTTTTTTTTTTTTGGATACGCTCCAGATGACAACCATTTCCGGGTTTTCTATGGTTGCCCCGCCCCTTCCCTGTTGGTGGCCTTGCATGTCCTTTTTGCGGCGATCGATGGTTTGTAGTGGTTGGGTTCTGTGGGAAGTTTCTTGGCAGTGGTGGTTGTCTGGTTGGTGGTGGTGTCTTGGTCGCTTCCGGCTTTTTAGCTCTACTTCCGGTTCAGGTAGTGTTTCACTGGTTGTGGTTTAATGTTCTTCGGTGCTTTTGTCCTCCTTGTCTTCCGGGCTTCGTTGTCCCATTTGTGGTGGTGGGTGCCAGATTTTAGATGCCGGCAGTGGCACTTCTTGTAGCCTGCTGTTTTCTTATTCGGGAGAGGATGCTTTTCTTTCGTGCGGTGACGGCAAGTGGTAGAGCGACTCAGCCGGTGGTTATCTATTTTGGGTTTTTTTCAGTCCTATTGTTAGTCTCTTTTCTCTCTCTCTCTCTTTCTCTTTTTTCTTGAAGGATTTTTTTCTCGTTGCCGTTTTGTATTGTTTCTTGGTCATTCATGTAGTCAAATAAAGAGTTGATATCGAGGTTCCATGTCTGAGCTCGTCTTTGTCCTTTAAAGAAATATTCCTTTTTCTGGCTCGCATGTCTCATTTGTGTCTTTGTTTGGCTTTTGTTTCTTGTTTTGCGCTAGTTGTTTTGTTACGTTTTGTGTTTTTCAGGTCCATGGTTGGTGGTACATATTTCCCGGTTGTTTTCCGACGTTAGTCCGGTTTATTTGTGGGAAAAAAAAATCTTGGTTATGAGTCTACCTACATCGCGATGCCACTCTTATAGGAGAGTGATGTGTTCACGGCATCATGCAACATCATGCGTTGTATCCTAGGCGTAGAACAAATGAATGATAGAACTAATGGCACGTTTGAATTGTGGTAATGGAATGAAATGGAATGCTTTTTTCATTTCATTCCATCAATTTGACGTGTTAGTCAACAAAAGAATGGAATTTGTTTTCATTCCAACAGAATGAAAATAGATGATTTCCATTCCATCAAATTTTCAATGGAATGGAATGAAAAAATAAATCCTGCAATAAGAAACGATTTCATTTCATTGCTTACCAAACGCAGTAATGGAATGATCTCATTCCATTCCAACAGATTCATTTCATTTTATTATATTCCATCAATCCAAACGAGCCATTATTGTAGGATAAAGCATAGATTGGAATGTAAATGTAACTAGGAAATTTTTTTCTATACTACCTTCGTCTCAAATTATAAGTCATTTTGAGTGTTTTAGCAAAAATTAAGAAAATGGTTGAATGTCATAAATTTAAAAGGTTAAATGTCTAAAATGCCCCTGACTATCATTAATGCACTATTATTAAGTAATGAATAATTGTTAGATTGATAATAAATTAGGGGTAAGATGGAAAAATGAATAATAAATGTTCCATTGGCAATGTAGAACGACTTATATTATGGAAAGGATTTCTAAAAAAATAGAATGACTTATATTTTGGAACGAAGGTAGTATTTTTTTTTTAAACTGAAATTTTATTATGGAGCTAGGAATAAGTTTATGTAATATGAACATATTGTCTAGCTAAATGAATTGATAATTTGAAAGAGTGATTTATAGTCAATTGTCTTTAAATGTAAAGTTATGAATGCAAGCTTTAAATCTTCTCCGTGAAATATTATGTGTTTTTGATTGATGCTTCATATGAGTTTAAATGCATGAGCTCACTCATTGATATATAAGCAGACTCGCGAATATAATCAAATGATTGCGAGCCAAACTTGGTTTGTTAGGATGTACAGACAAACGATCACTAACATTACAGATTCGCACATTGATTAATAACAATTATTAACTGACATGTTTGACATGTTAATCAACTTTATGTTTTGTCTCGGGTTTATGTCGGTTACATACCTGGATTTTTCTTCGTGTATATGGATAATCTTGTTGAAAAATATGAAAATTCGCATGGTTTCATAAATTGTTACCCCGTCGGCAAGCTTCTCTCTAGTGAGGAAGACTTCTCCAATACATGTATTGTTTCTGATTGCAAGAATCTATTATTAATGCTTCGAACATGTTTCTGTTTCTTTTGTTAAAACATCAGGAAATTGGATTGCCTCTAGGCCTTGGGGCTCGGCTAAATATTAAGCCCAATAACTAATTGTATCAAGTGCTTACCTCAATCTCAAAAGAAAAAGTCATTTGGACAATGAATGAAATTTTTTTTTTTTTTTTTTTTTATTGGCACCCCAGTTTTACTACTTACATCTTTTTATTAATTATTTCTTTTCTACCTCCGGCACTACGCATATAATCTTGTTTTTACTTAAAGCACCACACAAGGAACGTCGATATCAACGTCAGTGGACTAACGTTTTTAAGTTGTGACATTTTTATAACGTAAATGTCGGTGCCACTGTTGTTGTTATTGAAAACGACACTGACGTTGCGTTCATTAAAAAAATTCGTGGTGTCGAAGTAATGTTTTGTGATGCCAGAAATAATAGAGTGTTAGTAGTAAAAATGAGGTGCTGATAGACCCCTTTTTTTTATAATAAGAGCAACACTTTTATGTGTATGTATCTATATATTTACCGCTAGAGTAATTCCTATATAAAATGTAAATTTTTTTCATTGAGTCTGTATGTTCATTTTTTGTCGTATATAAAATATTTTACATTTTTTCAAAGAAGAAAATAAAATTCATTAGAAATATATTTACAATTAGATGTTAGAATTTTAAGACTATAAGAATTTTTTTTTTGTCAAAATGACATTTTATCAGTGAAAATGAAAGTGAATTACGTTGGTTTTGTGCTCAAAATCAACGTAATTCACTTTAAATTTCAATTTCACTCATGAAGTGTCTTTTTTGACAAAAAATCATTTTTTATAGTCATTTTTGTCTGACATATCTCATATTATGTCCTTTAACACACTTACCCCTAGATAAATTCAAACCAATGGGTCAGATACATGCTCAATATCAAAATCAAGGGGATACTCAAATGCCCCAACTGCATCGGGCGCAAAAACCATACCAACTGAATCTCGTTGTTAGTGAACTGGATTGCTCGTGAGTTATTCAGACTTTACTCGTAAAGAGGTTTGACACGATTCAATTTTTTTTGAGTTCAAGCTCAAGTTGAGCTACTCGAACAATTAACCGAGCCGATCTTGAGTTTTATAATATAGTAATTGAGTAACTCGCGAGTTAAACGAGCTAGATTAAATAGTTTTTTAATTTATTATTAGATACTTATTTATAAATCATAAATTATTATCCGAGTTGAATATTGAATGGGTCGAGCTCGATCTAGGCAGATTTTGTAAAAGGTAATTGAATTCCGATAACTTATCGAGCTGACTAGCCGTCTCGAGCTATATCGAATACTTATTGACCGAGTTTGATCTTGCCATTTTGGTCGATCTATATCGAACACTTAGCGAGTCGAGTTCGATCTCACCTTTTTATGGCTTGATGGCTTGATCCAAGTTCCGAACCCAATTTATCTTTTTTGTCAGGTCGAGCTCAATCTCTAGGAGACTCAACTCGGCTCGATTACACCCATACGTCCAAACCACAACAATAGAAATTATGGTAAAAACAGGATTCAGAAAAAGAAAAGAAATTAGGGTGGTGATACATCCACTACACATAGTGTGTGGTGAACAATGTGTTGTGATTGTCCACTACACACTATCTTTTGTAGATATATCATTTTCCAAGAAATTGGAGTAAAAAGTTTGCAAACACATAGATCATGTCACCTTTTCCTTGGGAGAAGACTTTCTAAATTTCAACACATTTGTGGTTGAAGTTGTTACGACGGATCGATCAAGAAGTGATGGTGATTGTAAGTAAAGACAAGCAATTAAGAAGTAAACAAACACAGAAACAAGAGGAACACAGATTTAACGTAATTTTCGGCAATGTGCCGACTACTCACGGACAAACGATGATATTTTATTATCACGGAAAAGTTACCTCAAGTTACAATTAATACAAATGGTATTTATAGCATTGGGAATCCCTAACCGACTTAACAGCCAAAACCAGACAATGAATGAAACACCCCAGAAATAACTTCATCAAAAAGTAAAACCATGCAGCAAACGTGTTCCCTAAGTCTGCTGAGAATCAGCAGACTCAACTCCAATAGCCTTAACTTCGGCGGTAGTCAATCAACCTTGCTGATCTGCCCCAGCTGAACACCAGATCACAGTTTTCACACCAAACTCAGCAGAGTATTACACTCAGCTGACCAAACTGAGTAGCATAGTTTAAGTCACCGTTACAAAAGTCATATTAAGCATTCTAATAGGCATAGCCTTACAAAGGGTTAAACTCACCTAACATTACAACATTAAAGGGATCTACACATTCAATTCTGGCTATAACTAAGCCCTTAATCAACGGTGCAAAAATTAGCTCAATGATCACATCATAAGGTGAATATAGACATTGCGGATTCTTCACC
Source organism: Gentiana straminea (assembly GCA_036785695.1). Classification (NCBI taxonomy): domain Eukaryota; kingdom Viridiplantae; phylum Streptophyta; class Magnoliopsida; order Gentianales; family Gentianaceae; genus Gentiana; species Gentiana straminea. The sequence continues at coordinate 1,911,303 of JAVUPR010000415.1, forward strand.
TCCCCCAGTATGCACGATTAACTCCATTCCCAGCAACGCCAGCATCTTGGTCAACAAAGGTTTAAGCATGAAACTATGTAATTTAAAGTTAAAACAAGCAAAATGTGAACTTTTCAGATAGCAGATGATAGGTAATTTGACCATTTCTAAAGGATCGTATATATATGATCTTTCAAGGGCAGTCACTCTTGAAAATATGAAGGTTCAGCAGGAATGTTCACGTGGCAATATGAACTGAATCGGGATGAGGAACAAAGGATGCCAAAGTTTCGGGTGCAGATGTTGCCTGATCTAATAACCAAGGCCAAGGAAGGAGCTATGATGCACGGATACGGATACGCGGATACGGGATACGCGGATACGGGATACGTGGATACGAGATTTTCGTAAAATATAGGATACGGATACGGGGGTGTATTTGTAAATAATCAAAATATAAGGACCAAACCGTAAATAATTAAAATGCAAGGACCAAATTGTAAATATAAATAACTTAAAAACCAATTCATAATATAATATTTTTTCAAAGCTTGAAGTCATATGCTTAACCGAAAAAACAACAAACGTATTCAAATATGTTTTTTTTAGCAACATTCAAGCTTAATACATATAGGCTAAAAGCAAAATTATCCAAAAGTAGAAGATTCAACAAAGGCAAACCAAACGGGATAATCGATTTGTTTCTTGGAAGTTTTCTATAAAAATGCAGCTTGCAATTATCCCGGATAATCGTGAAAAAGAAAGAGATAAAGAATCAAAGACAAAGGGGATAACTTACCCGTTGCTTAACCGAAGCTCGTGGCGGTGTGGCCTAAGGTCCATTCGCGGTGCAAGATTCCATCTTGAATTAAATACCTCTCGAATTTATTTGTAATTTTTTGAATAAAAGATTAGGAAGAAAATATAACAATGGGCGGATAATTAGAATTTGACGGATTAATTTTAGGAAGAAGAAGAACTAGGGATTAAATGCTATCTAGATTTTAATTGGAGAAAACAAAGAGTTTATATTGGGATTCACAGGGATTATCTTTTACAATTAACAGCTATGGAATTCTAAAGGGCACAACATTTTCCATATTTTAAAAAAATAAAAAAAATCTCACAATAGGCGTATCCGAAGGCCGATACGCGTATCCTATCGGAATTGGCGTATCCTAAATGCCGTATCCGAAGTTTTGGAAACTACAAATCGCCCCGATACGTATCCCATGGCGTATCTTGCGTATCCGTGCCGTATCCGTATCCGCGGCGTATCGGATACGCGACACGGCAGAAAGTGAAGTATCCGTGCATCCAGGGAAGGAGGGGCGATCTTTGGTTGAAACATATTTATTCTGGAACATTCATGGGCCAATCCGGGGACAGGACGACTGAAAAGGCAGCTATGATATCGTTAAGTTTATAAAGCAAGTTGTTGTACTTTTCCTTAAAAGGTCCATATGATTTATTGTAACGCCCCCAGACTCCGGGTCTGGTAGCGCTAAATGAGTCATAAATGTCCGGTTGCTTAGACCGCCGTCCTCGCTTGGTCTAAAAGAGCTAACCCGAGTTGACAAGACCTTTATGTCTCACACTTATATGGGGGTGAGCATTCTACAACTTTTCCAATGTGGGACATTACATTCCCCCTCTTATAAGGGACTGACGTCCTCGCCAGGATGGCCAAGACTGTTCCTGGATAGTCCCTACCAGAGGTAACTAGAGGCCATCCTTACACCGTCTTCTTGTACGGTGCATCGCATAGTTCCGTCTGATAGTCGGCTCTGAATACCATTCTGTAACGCCCCCAGACCCCGGGTCTGGTAGCGCTAAATGAGTCATAAATGTCCGGTCAACTGCTTAGACCGCCATCATCGCTTGGTCTAAAAAGGCTAACCCGAGTTAACAAGACCTTTATGTCTCACACTTATATGAGGGTGAGCGTTCTACTACTTTTCCAATGTGGGACATTACAGAGATGTAGCGGCTTGTTAAAAAGATGGTTGATTAATTTGGTTCGTGCAGACTGCAAAGTCTTTGCTTTCATGGCAAGGTGGCCCAATTTTTATGGTGCAGAGAGAAAACAAGCACGGAAATATTGAACATTCATTTGTTGTGAAAGGGAAAAGATATACCCAGTGGGCTGCTAAAATGGCTGTTGGCTCTGATGCTCAAGTTCCATGGAACGGCTCATGTGCAGTGCAGGCAGGTTGATGCGCCAGAGTACACTACAGATATCTGTAAAGCATATACTTGTGTGATGGTTTCAGGCCAAATTCTAAGAAAGAGCCAATGGTTTGGATGGGACACAAATTGGGGACGGAGAGTCCCACATAAACCTGTTGAAGACCTTGCATTTGCTTTGCAGCTGCTTGTTTTTTCAACATGGTGGTGGTAGTTTATATAGCAAATTATTATTGGCTGTTTGGCGGTACAAATTTTGGACGGACGGTCTGCTGGAGGCCCGTTTCAGATCACTTTTTATGACTATGATCAGGGGCGCACCTGGGGGGCTAAGGGGGCCATGGCCCGGAGCCCCCCCAAAAAAAATCAATGGATTTAAGGGCCTCATAAAATTTCGAACTAATATTATATATACACTGTATTACCTTAATGGTTAGCACTTTAGTATACTAGACATGAGACTCGGTTTCAAATCTTGCTGGCTACAATAATTTTTGTTTTTTTAAACTAGGACTAGGAGTCAAATAAGTAGGTTTTTTTCCTTCCAAACCCATGACTATCTCACGCAGCTTTTTTGTTTTATTTTTTTATATATATTTTGGTTACTGTTTTTTTCGAAGGGCGAGGGCCTAAAATTCTTTTTGGCCCCGAACATAAATTTGGACATGAACGCCCTTGACTATGATGCTCCAGTCGATGCATAGCCAGCCTAAATGGGAGCATCTGCACCATGACGAGAGGAGCCCAAGTTTTTCAAAGATTAAATCAATATTTTTGTATGAATAATTCTTGTAGAATTAAGTATACAATGATTGCTCTGTGAGCACCGACGAGGCAAATAAGTAGGTTTTTTTTTCTTTTAAACCCATGACTATCTCACACAGCTTTCTTGGTTTATTTATTTTAATATATATTTTGGTTACTGTTTTTTTCGAAGGGCGAGGGCCTAAATTTTTTTTTGGCCCCGAGCCTAAATTTGAACAAGGACGCCCTTGACCATGATGCTCCAGTCGATGCATAGCCAGCCTAAATGGGAGCATCTGCACCATGACGAGAGGAGTCCAAGTTTTTCAAAGATTAAATCAATGTTTTTGTATGAATAATTGAAGAGTTTGAGAAACAGCGGAAAAAGGAGAAAAATAACTCTTATATTTTATTATGAGATAGATATGAGTTTAAATAGATTACAAGAGTACACTTGGGAAGTCTAGGGGTTTGGATAGAGAATAAAACGACGAGCGAGACAGAGCGGACACGCATTTAATGTCGTGTGCCACCTATAATGACCGACCTAATACATAAAGAGACTAACGGCTGGATAGTTAGGCAGTTAACATAATTTAGACATATTAGGGAATAAGATATCCCATTAATATGTTTAATACATAATTAGTTAAAGCATGATAAATTATGATATAATTTCTACACCCCCCTCAAGCTAGGTTGTAGATGTTGATACAACCTAGCTTGGCACATAGTTGACTGAAGGATTGAGGAGGTATAGCCTTGGTCAGAATGTCGGCATTCTGATTTTGAGAGGACACATGTTGGAGAGTAATGATCTTGTCTTCGATTTTTTCTTTGATGAAGTGTCTGTCAATATCCACATGCTTAGTTTTGTCATGGTGGATGGGGTTCTCAACCATGCATAGTGCAGAATTATTACCACAATATAGGGTGATAGGTTGAGCGAGAGTAATCCTTAGTTCATTGAGAACCCTTTTAAGCCACAAACCTTCACAAACACCAAGTACTAAAGCCCTGAGTTCTGCCTATGCACTACTTCTGGAGACAGTGGGTTGCTTTTTACTTCTTCATGTAACAAGATTGCCCCAAATGTAGGAGTAGTAACCAGTAGTGGACCTTCTGTCAGTATGACTACCTGCCCAATCTGCATCAGTGTAGACAACTACAGCTCTGTTGGTTGATTTCTGAAAGTAGAGGCCTTGTCCTGGGGTCATCTTGAGGTATCTCAGGATTCTTTAGACAGCATCCCAATGCTCTTTAGTTGGTTGATGCATGAACTGACTGACCATACTAACAACATAAGAGATGTCTGGTCTGGTATGAGAAAGATAGATGAGTTTCCCTACCAGTCTTTGATACCTTTCCTTATGGACAGCTTCATTTCCATGTACAAGTTTAACACCAGGGTCAATGGGGAATATGGCAGGCTTGCATCCTAACGTCCCTGTTTCTGTGAGGAGATCAAGGATGTGTTTCCTCTGTGAAACAGAGATGCCTTCACTTGTTCTAGAAATTTCCATGCCTGAAAAATACTTCAAGTTGCCCAGGTCTTTGACTTCAAACACCTTAGCTAGCAGGTTCTTTAACTTCTGGATTTCAACATGATCTTCACCTGTTAGGATAATGTCATCCACATAGACAATTAGTATGGATCTTTTACCATTGATGACTTTAACAAACATAGTATGATCAGAGTTGCATTGAGTATAACCAGCATTCTTAATAATGGAAGTAAGCCTACCAAACCAAGCCTTAGGTGACTGTTTTAGGCCATTCAGAGACTTTCTGAGTTTGCAAACTTTGCCTTTATTGTTAGGATTTTCAAATCCAGGTGGTATGGTCATAAACACTTCCTCTTCCAAATCTCCATTGAGGAAAGCATTTTTTATATCTAACTGAAATAAAGGCCAATCCAAATGCACAGCCAAAGACAATAGGATTCTAACAGAGTTCAGTTTGGCTACAGGGGTAAAAGTCTCTTTATAGTCTAGTCCATATGTCTGTGTGAAACCTCTAGCAACAAGTCGAGCTTTATACTTATTTAGGCTACCATCAGCATTGTACTTAATATTAAACAACCATTACAGCTAACAAGTTTTTTTCCTGGTGGCCAAGTGGTCAAATCCCAAGTATGATTACTTAATAAAGCAAACATCTCAGTTTTAATAGCACTTTTCCAGTTAGGATCATTGAGTGCTTCATGAATATTTTTAGGTATACACTCTTTATCCAAACTTTTGGTAAAAGAACAAAATGCAGGAGACAGTTTATCATAGGACATAAAAATATAAATAGGGTGTTTAGTGCACAACCTTTTACCTTTCCTAAGAGCAATTGGCATGTCATCAATTTTAGGTGGAGAGATAATACCTGATTGTGGAGGCACACTGCTTGGAGAGTCATCTGGAGGGGTGGTACTAGTACCTTGAGGGACATGAGGTATGGATTTAAATTTCCTTCTCTGATAGACCTTTTCAATGGGAGGTCTATCAGTCTATTGAGGATCAGAATGCTCATTCTGTGAGGAGTTTGAAGGTTGATCTTCAGGTTCTTGATTATCCTGCACAGATGTTAGAGGAGGAGGAACAACAGAAACAGGAATATCAAAGATGTCCCAGTTATCAGCACTTTCAGAAAAGGTTTCAGTTTGGTTATTATAAAAAGGTGTTTCCTCAAAAAACTTAACATCCATAGTGTTGTAAAACCTCTTAGTACTAGGGGAATAGCACTTATACCCCTTTTGATTAGCAAAGTACCCCAGAAAGATACATTTATGGGCTTTAGGATCAAGTTTACTTCTGTGTTGTGCATGAATATACACAAACACAGTGCAGCCAAAGACTTTGAGGGGGTATATTTGTGGTGAGATGTGTGCAAGGGTGGACAGTCATCAGAGTTTGCAGGGGGGTTTTAAAGTCTAAGACTCTGCTAGGCAACCTATTAATCAAATAAGTAGCAGTTAAGATTGCCTCACCCCAGAGATATTTAGGTACATTCATGGAGAACATTAAGGACCTGGCCATTTCAAGTAGGTGTCTATTCTTTCTTTCTGCAGTTCCATTCTGTTGGGGAGTTTCAACACAACTACTGATGTGGACAATACCTTTATCTCTAAGGAATGTGCTCAAATTAGATTCAAAGTACTCCTTAGCATAATCAGTTTTTAAAACTTTAACTTTGGTGTCAAATTGAGTAGTTACCATATTGTAAATTTTTTGAAATATAGTACCAACTTCAGACTTGTCTTTCATCAAAAATAGCCAAGTTACCCTAGAATGGTCATCTATAAAAGTAATAAACCATCTACAACCGTTCACATTTTTAATCCTTGATGGACCCCATACATCACTGTGTATTAGGGCAAAAGGTTGGGATTGCACATAAGGAAGTTTGGCATAAACAGATTTAGTAATTTTTGCAAACTGACAGATTTGACATTGCAGAGAATTAAGATTACAACCCTTAAATTTTTCAGGAAACAAGGTTTTCAAATAGGCAAAACTTGGGTGGCCTAACCTATAGTGCCACACCATTACATCATCAAAATTAAAGCTACTGACACTTGAAGCAAACTGCAACTTGTTCTTTCCAGAATCTTCATGCTCATTAATGATAAATAGACCTGACCATGCCTTAGCATTGCCAATTATCTTCTGAGAGGAATGATCCTGAAATAAACACTGGTTAGAGGAAAAAACTACATTCCAGTTTAGGTCTTGAGTTAATTTGCCTACAGATATCAAATTACAATCAAGCTTGGGAACATATAGGACATTTTTTAGTGTAATAGTATCAGTGATGTTTACATCTCCAGTTCCTTGGGCATAGAAGATGGAACCATCTGCAATCTTAACTTTGTGGATGTAAACACAAGGTTTGTAATTAACAATATGGTCCTTAGTACCAGTCATGTGAGAAGATGCCCCTGAATCTATGATCCAAGGGTTCTTCTTTTCAGATGGACTAAGGGCTGAGAGAAACATACCAGACTTAGCATGAGTGGCAGACTCATTTAGGGTAGAATCAGATGCATGTTGTATGAGATAACTCTTGAGGGCCTCAAGTTGTTCTTTGCTGAAGGAGGGACCTTACTTCTTTTCTTCAGATACCAGCCTTCCATGACTCTCCTTGGTATTCTGTTTTGAGGACTTCCAATTCTCAGGTTTACCATGGATTTTCCTGCAATTTTCCTTATTGTGGTTGGTCCTTTTACAGCGATCACACCATAATTTGTCCTTCTTGTTATTGCTGTTAGGATTCCATGAGGCTGAATTCTTAGAGGCCATAGATGAGTTGTCAGAATTATCAACATACTTCCCTTGTGTTATAAGGGCAGAGCCATCAATCACAACTTCAGAGGTAGGACTTTTAAGCATTACTTTTCTTCTACTTTCCTCATGCTTGACTTCTGAGAAAGTAGCTTTCAGAGAAGGAAGGGGTTTGGTGGACAAAATCCTTCCTCTAACATCATCAAGGGATGGATTGAGGCCTATCGAAACTTGAATATCCTTTTTTGCTCAACAACTTGTTTGTAGAGAGCGAGCATCATCGCATCCTTCCAAGCCGACTCTTCGAACATATCCAGGTGTTGCCATGCTCGGTGAGTTGATTAAAAGCGTGTGACAAAGTGAGGTCTCCTTGCTTGTATCCTTGAATCTGAGCCTCTATCTCAAAGATCTCAGATGTATTATCCTTCTTGGAATAATAGTCTCTGGCAGAGGTCCAAATTTCTTGGGCAGTTTCATATAGGATAAAATTTTCACTGATATCTTAGTCATGGATCTGAGAAGATATGTCATGACAAGATTATTCTCAGTATCCCATGCTTCGAACCTGTCATCATCTTCAGCTGGAGCGGGTTTTTTACCAGTAAGATACCCCATTTTCCCTTGGCCAGAGATGAACATTTTCATGGTCCTAGACCATAAAAGGTAGTTATTGCCATCTAATTTGTGGCTAGTGAAAGGAGCTGAAGATTGATCAGACAACCCAGAATTTGAAGTATTCTGTGGTTCAGCTGATGAAGCTTCAGAAAGAGAAGACATGATGGAGAAGTGATTTAGAGATCGAGCACACTAGGCTCCGATACCATGTAAGAGTTTGAGAAACAGCGGAAAAAGGAGAAAAATAACTCTTCTATTTTATTATGAGATAGATATGAGTTTAAATAGATTACAAGAGTACGAGTTGGGAAGTCTAGGGGTTTGGATAGAGAATAAAACAAAGACGGCGACGGACGAGCGGACACATCATTTAATGCTGTGTCTGCCACCTATATCAGCCAGCTAATACATAAAGAGTGATGGTTATTATTGTGGTATTGATGTGTTGATAAAAGCTAATAATAATTCTTTTATATTATTGTAAATTTGGTGTGTTACGACGTGCAAAAGTATGTTGTGAATTGATATTTTTATTGGCGGGAATCAGTTTATGACGTGCAAAGCATGTTGTAAAATTATAAATTACGACATGCAATAGCATGTCGTAAATTGATTGGCGGGAACCAGTTACGACACGCATAGTACGCCATAAACGAGAAATTACTTTTGTATTAGAGGCATTTTACGACATCCAAATGCATGTCGTAACGAAAATTTACGACGCGCACATATGCACGTTGTAAAAAAATTGTGTTTTACTACGCGGGATAATACGACGCGCAGATGCACGTCGTAAAACCCAAATTACGACGCGCATTGCACGTCGTAAAAACACTGTTTTCTTGTAGTGAGTTAGGCAGATAACATAATTAGGACATATTAGAGAATAAGATATCCCATTAATATGTTTAATACATAATTAGTTAAAGCATGATAAATTATGATCATATAATTTCAACAATAATTCTTGTAGAATTAACAATACAATGATTGCTCTGTGAGCACCGACGACGAGGCACTTGTTATTGTGGCTCACCTCTTGTTATTCCAATGTTACAGTTAGGATGTATTTGTTTGACCCCGGTGGCGGTCTCTAACTTTTGGCTTGGACAAATGCTCCCTTCAAATTAAGTTCCAGCATTTCATTTCATTGAGGAATGAAACTACGTACAAATGATGCTTAAGAATGCTCACTTGGTAACCAGTGGTCAAACAAAACAAGAACCTGCAGCTAGCTGAGAGCAATGAATCTGATGTTGTTATTATGGCTATAAGGAGAGTGAGGAGCTAGTGAAAGATGAGCAAGCTACTATTTGTTCTTAAAGAGTATAATGACGACGTACTTTAGGTGTGCAGTTTTTGGTGTCATTGGAACAAAAAAAAAACATGGAGGACAAAAGATAGCAACTCATGCTTCTACAACAGGCCTCTTAATCTGTTGTGGTCACATTTCCTTGGTGTACAATACTCCGATTTGCCGCCGCCTTGTGGGACGAGTCCTCGGATGGTGTTAAGTAATAAGCTTTGATTAAGTTGGTATTATGTTTATTTAAGTTACTAGTTTACCTTTTCTTGGTACACAAGGTATGGGCCTGTTCCTATCTAGTTGGGCCTATGAAAACCTAGAGGATATATATGTACTGAATATCTATTTGGTAATTTAATGAGAATTATCTAATTTATCAATTTGGTATCAGAGTTAATGGCTACCGCCACTTCCGAAACCGGAGAACCACCGGTATCCGCCACTGCATCACATGTTCCTGCCATTTCTTCCATTCTTACAACCGGAGGATCATCCACTACCATTACACAGACCCTCTCTCTCAAATCTCTCAAATCTCAAATGTCACACCACCAATTCCACCAATTCCCACCATTTAGTTCGGCACCGGTGTCATTTCCGAACCCTATATTCCAGCTTCACTTTTTGGGTCCACCTCACGATTAGAACTTCCATCCTTTCTTCGATCAACAACGCCTCCTGTTAGCTCCTCTATTGGATCTGCACCATTTGGGAATCATCTGCCACAACCCTATTCCGTTAAGCTCGACAGGAACAACTTCCTTCTCTGGAAGTTGACGATTCTTCCGATTGTTCGTGGTCATCGACTTGATGGGTATCTTCTGGGAACAGCTTCTCCACCACCAGAGTTCCTGATGTCCACCACCACTGGTCCGTATTCTGTGTCAACTCCGATCAAGAATCCAGCTCATGAGACCTGGAACATCACCGATCAACTTCTCTTGGGCTGGCTTATGAGCTCGATCACCGAACATGCTCTAACTGAAGGCGTAGGCTGTTCTACCTCCCGTGAAGTGTGGGTTACCCTTGAAACCCTATTCAACAGTCAATCTGAAGCCAAAATCGGAATTGAAGAGGCGCCTTAACAAGGACTGAAAAAGGCAACAGATCTATGATGGACTATCTCGCTCTCATGAAATCATATTCTGATGGCCTCACTGCAGCTGGCTATCCTATTATTAAAGTTGAGCTTATCCTTGCTGCACTGGGTGGACTTGGAAAGGAATATGAGTCGGTTATTGTAAATCTCACCTCTCGTATAGGTCACTTATCCTGGCAAGAAGTTCAAGCACAGCTTCTCACACATGAGCACTTAGTTGCTAGGTTTAATCCTTCTACTGGTTCATATTTTGGACATTTTGCTCATCTAACAAAGGTTTTCAACCTGGTAGAGGAGGCTTTCAGAACAATAGAGGAGGCTATAAAGACTCTAATAGAGGTAGAGGCAGAAACTCTGGCAAAGGCAGAGGTAGAGGAGGCAGGAATGGTAACAACAACTCGAGTTCATCATTTTCCAATTCCAACTCCCCTAAGCCTACCTGTCAAAATTGTAACAAGGTTGGGCACATTGCAGCAAAATGTTGGTACAGGTTTGACTCAAATGTGAACCCTACTGGTGATGATGGATCTTCAAGGAATGCTGCTTATCTTGCATCCTCAGACACTGTTGGAGACCCTAGTTGGTATGCAGATAGTGGTGCAACCAGTCATGTGACAGCTGATCTCAACAACCTACACATTAACTCTGCCTATGAAGGATCAGATGCCTTAACTATAGGAAATGGTGAGCACTTGCCTATTGCTAACACTGGCCACACAATCTTACACACGCCTTACTCTTCTGTTAGACTTAAGGATATTCTTCATGTTCCTCAAATAACTAAGAATCTTATCTCTATCTCTAAACTTACACATGATAATCTGTGTTATATTGAGTTTCACTCTGGTTTCTGTTTTGTTAAGGACAAAACTACAGGGAAGGTCCTTCTGGAAGGCAAACTTAAAAATGGTCTCTATCAATTGTCTCTTCCTTCGGTCAAGGTTTTGAGCTCAAGTTCTCATCCATTCCAGCAGTCTTCTCAGTCTCTCAAAGCAAATCTTCAGCCAACAAGTGTTTTGAGTCACTCCTTTGTTTGTTCCAAGTCTAGGAAAGAGTCTGTAAATCTCTGGCATGAAAGGCTTGGCCATCCTTCATCCAGTGTCTTAAATCTTGTTTTAAAGCAATGCAATATAATTTCAAATGATGTTTTTAAGTTCTGTGATTCTTGTCAACTAGGGAAAATGCATGCTCTCCCTTACGCACATTCTTTTAGTAGAGCTGAACATGCCTTAGATCTCATTCATGCTGATCTCTGAGGACCAGCTCTAGTTCACAGCCATAATGGTTACTCTTACTATATTTAGTTTTTGGATGATTTCAGTAGGTTTGTTTGGATCTATCCTCTAAAGGCCAAGTCTGATGCCTAGCAGGCTTTCCTACATTTTAGAGCTCTTGTAGAAAATCAGTTCACCACTAAGATTAAGATCTTTCAGTCTGACCGGGGAGGGGAGTTTAGGACTTTTGACCACATCTAAAAGACCTTGGAATTCTTTTTAGACACCCATGTCTTCATGCTCATAGTCAAAATGGGAGGGTAGAAAGAAAGCATAGACACATAACTGAAATGGGATTGACCTTGTTAGCAAAGGCCTCCTTATCACTTAAATTCTGGTGGCATGCCTTCCAATATGCCACATACCTCATCAACATATTACCTACACCTCTCATTGAGCAAAAATCCCCTTTTGAACTTCTCCTCAGAAAACAGCCAGACTACAACAGTCTCAGAGTTTTTGGATGCTCTTGCTTTCCTTACTTGAGGCCTTTCCAAACCCAAAAATTCCAATATCACACAACCAAATGCATCTATCTTGGCCTGAGTCCAAATCACAAAGGGTTCTTGTGTTTTGACCCTGTCACACAAAGAATGTATGTCTCTAGAGATGTTAAGTTTAATGAGTCTAAATTTCCTTCTCTTAAGAAGCATATCAGCCCAGATTCTACTACTACTCTCCGGGATCTTCCCACTACCTCCTACTCCTACCTTCCGACTCTGGCAACTCTTAACATCACCTGCAACTCTACTGATTCAGCTCAAAGTTCCACAGTCCCTTCACCAGAAAAGTCACATACTCCTGTTACTGGTCTTGGTTCACCAACCTACACACATCTATCTCCTACTTCTACATCTTCACACACACCCTCTTCTACACCTTCTCCTACATCCTCTGTTAGTTCTCATCACTCACCTGGTCACACTGTGTCCACTCAGTCACCTATATCTGAGTCCCCCCAGTCACCCCAAAATGTTCATCCTATGCAAACTAGAGCAAATGCTGGGATTCACAAACCAAAAAAAATTCTCTCCTACATTGCACATGGAAAGTGCTTGCCCTATCCTACGGAGAACCTACCAAGGCATCTGAGGCCCTCAAGGATCCTACATGGAAGAAAGCCATGGATGAGGAGTATCAAGCCTTGACTCTTAACAAAACTTGGGACTTGATTCCATCATCCCCTGATCAGAAGCTAGTTGGGAACAAATGGGTTTTTAAAGTCAAGTTAAACCCTGATGGAACTGTTGCCAAGCATAAATCCAGACTTGTAGCAAATGGATTTAGTCAAACCTATGGTCTTGACTATTTTGAGACATTTAGCCTTGTTGCTAAGGCTCCTACAATTAGGGTGATACTAATTGTGGTTGTCTCTTTACAGTGGCCAATTCATCAACTTGATAAAACAATGCATTCCTAAATGGAAACCTCACAGAGAAAGTTTTTATGCCTCAACCTGAAGGTTATGAAGATCCCTCCAAACCAAATCATGTTTGCTGCTTAAGGAAGGCCCTATATGGTCTTAAGCAAGCTCTTAGGGCCTGGTTTGATGCCCTCAAAACTCAACTCCTACAGTGGGATTTCAAACAGTCCAAAGCAGACTCCTCCCTCTTTATCTTTCATCATCAGTCCAAGATTTTGTATGTGCTCATCTATGTTGATGACATACTTATCACTGGAAATGACAGCAAGGTTATAGCCAGATTCACACACCTGCTGCACTCTAAATTTGCTCTTAAGGATCTTGGACAGATAAGTCACTTCTTGGGTCTGCAGGCTTATAGGGATACCTCTGGGCTATTTCTTCATCAAAGCATGTATGCTGCTCAACTGCTAGACATACTGAATTTAGGGAATATGAAACCCTGTCCTACTCCTTTGGCCACTACTGCCAAACTGTATTCAGAATACAGTCCTACCATGCAGAATCCTTCTCTCTACAGGAGCATCTTAGGAGCTTTACAATATCTCACTCTGACTAGGCCTGATCTGACCTTTGCTGTAAATGTTTTAAGTCAATTTATGCAGGCACCAAGAGAAGTACACTGGCAATGCCTCAAGAGAACTCTCAGATATGTGAAAGGCACACTTCAACATGGGCTACACTTCAAGGCTTCACCAGCTCACTATATTCATGCCTACTCAGATGCTGATTGGGGATGCAACTTGATTGATAGACGGTCCACAGCTGGCTATTGTGTGTATTTAGGTGAGTCTCTTGTCTCTTGGAGCTCAAAGAAACAGCAAGTTGTTGCTAGACCAAGCACAGAGAATGAGTATAGCGCACTTGCAAATGTTGGTTCAGAAGTTCAATGGATACGTTCCTTGCCGACTGAAATAAAGTGGCCACTGAAGACTGTTCCTATGGCCTGGTGTGACAACATTGGAGCTCAAGCCCTTGCCTATAACCCTGTGTATCACTCTCGGACAAAACATATAGAACTTGATGTGCACTACATCCGTGACTTGGTTGCTAGAAAGCGCCTCAGTGTTGCTCATATCCCTTCAGCTGATCAAATAGCAGATTGTTTCACAAAGCCATTATCTCATTCGAAGTTTACAGAATTTCGCACCAAACTCAACGTGGTTGATACCACCTTTCGTTTGAGGGGGGATGTTAAGTAATAAGCTTTGATTAAGTTGGTATTATGTTTATTTAAGTTACTAGTTTACCCTTTCTTGGTACACAAGGTATGGGCCTGTTCTATCTAGTTGGGCCTATGAAAACCTAGAATATACAAATTCAGTATTAAAAGCCAAATGATCTAAACACAACCAGATCACAAGTGCAATTTATAAAGCTCTAAAAGAATGTACTAGAGATATGATCATCAGGGTTAGAAAGAAATTTACAAATTAAGAGTGTATATATGAACATGCTTCAATAGTACACAAACTTTTTCCAAAAGGAGCCTTAACGAGGCATGCCAGTATCAAGCCATGGTTTCATGTTTCCAAATGGAGTGTACTGTTGTAGTATTTTTAAACTCCTCCATGCTCATTCTTGGATTATAACCGAGCCCCGGATCTGTGGTCAAGTAAAATGTGAGGAGACCTGCAGGCGATGTTCCTTAAACATAATCATCTATATAATCACCCACATAAAAAATTACCCACAAATTACCCACATCAAATCAAAAAATATAAAAATACAAATAACAAATAATATAAGATGATAAAGTTGAAAAAGGATAATGATCTAAAAAAAAAATCAACAATGATAGGAAAACAAAATACACCGTGCGTAGAAGGTGACCATACAATAATAAATTGTTAATAATAAATTGTAAATATAACGATTCATGTATTGTTTTACATAAGCAGTCCATTTGTTAACATGAATTGTGTGTGTGGATTGTGTGTTGATTATGTATGTGTATTCACGGTCAATATTAATTAAAACACTGTCAAATTAGCAAAAAAAAATAGAGATTTCTAGCTCATTAAGTACGAAACAAAGCAGAAAAAATAATTGATTTGCCTACGTGCATATTTCTTATGAATAATTAAGTTGTGTGGAAATTAGTTACTGTTTCACTAACTGTGATTCAAAATCCAAAATACACCGTGCATGGTTTAACCTGATAGTTAACCCTCATTTACTCCATAGTGATCTAATTAGAATGAATATTCAACAAAACAAAATTAAATTTATTTAAAAAATGCACGTTAAACTCTATAAAAAAAATTCAATATTTCTAATATGATCTGATCTAATCATAAACAAAATCATCTAGAAATCTATCATCTGTTATTATTTTAATTAAAAAAAAAGGCTTACATGAAAGTAAACGTAATAAGCCGACATCAAAAGATTCCCCACATCAACTCAAAAAATATAAACTTACCTTTAAAAAAATAAAACAAAATGATAAACTTAAAAGAAATATTATAATGATTTATCTATATAACAAAAGTATTCGTCAAATGAAAATGAAAAAGCGTACCTAAAAGCGTAAGAAGAATAATCACATTACATAACTTAGAAAAATACATAATCATCTATCTATCTAACTAACAATAAACATAAGAAGAATATTCATATTATTATATAATATTTATTTTCATTAAATGTGAAATAAAACTATATAATCATATCTCGTTCTAATCTAACGACAATAGTAAGAAAAGAACATCTAAAAAAATCTGCAGGACACGATAAAAACATAAGAAGAATAAACCGTACAATCTAAAAAAATCCCACATGCACTAAAAATCTTTTTCACAGTTATTTTATATCATTAAATATAATAATATAGTTATTAAATAACATAGATAATTAGTGTGTAGATCGCTAACCAAATTTTAGAAATAGAAAAATAATAAAAGTGTAAGTGAGTTTCTTCCCTAAATATTTTTCTCAAAAAGTGTTTATCCCTAATTAAATTTCTCCTGAAATATTACAATCATGGTTAAATGTTAAATAACATAGATAAAAGGTGGGGTAATAATGATAAGATGAAGTCTCTAAAAAATTGTGTTCATGTGTGTGATTTGATGAATTATACCTTCTTGTGCCAGATAACTTTTTAAATGCTATGTATTCACCATCAATATCAATATAATTTTAATTGTAGTATCAAAGAATTTTTGAACAAGAACCTTAAAACACATAAAACACAAATCACATCAAATATACGAATTCATGGAGTGAACCATGTATACTTGATAAAATTATGTAATATTTGAAACCATCACACGACACAAGCGGGGATGTCCAAACGTCGGTGAAATTAATCTTTAGGGGAGGGGAATAACAAAAAATTGAAATAGCAAAAGAAAGTTTGTGACTTTTATTCTCTAAAGAAGCAAAAAAAATGGAATAAACAGACGTGGCGGCAACACTTAGATTATTTAGACAAAGAATATCTTGAAAATTGGGGTAGTTGTGTGACCAAGACGATGATGTCAAGCTCTTTTTGATATTTTATTCACTGTGAAAAGCTGGAAAATGGGAGTTTGGTCATTCATACAATTCATTTTTAACGTTCAATGAATAATATGAGTAGTGGTTTGAAGATCCCTTAAAGAAATTTAGAGGGTAAGAATTCAAAAGAAACATTATGGGATTGACAAAGCTAAGATATAGATAGAAAAAATACGAGACATGCCAGGAACATTACAAACATT
This sequence comes from Gentiana straminea, assembly GCA_036785695.1. Classification (NCBI taxonomy): domain Eukaryota; kingdom Viridiplantae; phylum Streptophyta; class Magnoliopsida; order Gentianales; family Gentianaceae; genus Gentiana; species Gentiana straminea. Next base: position 1,927,908 of record JAVUPR010000415.1, read on the forward strand.
GAAATGAGTGAGATCGGTCACCCTATGTGTGGTACTTTTCAGACTCACACAGAGTAATAAAGGTCATATCAACATTTGGGCCGACATGGGCTCAACTTGATATCGGGCCTCAAGCAGCAAGGTCCATCTTTAGTACAGTGCATGCCACCCATATATCTTCAACCGATATGACGCATGTCGTCCTTTATCTGACATGGTGCATGTCGCCTTCTGACCCTCATAGCCGGTAAGATACAAGACACCTACATTTTCTTATTGCTGACGTTGTGTAGGTTACTTCGGTCGTTTATGTTCAATACAATACATGTCATCCTTGACCTCAAGAAACGGTTACATTCTCTTCGATGATCGTTCCAGAGTTCACACAGACATTACTTCTTGATAGTAAGTAGTAACTGCTATAGCGATGGCTCTAAAATATATGTTCCGTTATAGCTTGAGCCATAACGGCTCCATAACATGCTCCATTACATGAATATGTGGTAAACTCATTTGACCATGACTTCAATGCATCATACTCTATTCCCTCACAAGCTTAGTTAGATTTATATAAGTGGTCATCATCCCCAATTACAAAGTAAGCACATAATACACTTGATATACATTCTCGCTTACTGTCTTAATAGAAATTCCTCTATTCAAATATTGCCTTGAGCATGAGAGTGTCCCCCCGGAAAAAGCTCTAGCTGTAGGTCCACTCTCGAATCCACTCGAAAAAATTATTTGGATCATCACTCAGAGGTCTATTTACCCGTATATCAACTCAATTGTAACCCAGACGATTTAAGACATCGTCAAGCATCATTCAATGTAAAATATTTTGAAGGAGAAGAGAAAATAGAACCTATGTGTGTGATGGAAAGATTATTTCCATCACCAACCATGATGTCTTCATTGTCGGAATAAGGCGTGTGTAATGCCAAAATTACGGAGCATCCAAATGGGGCATAAGAGGACGCAATGTTGAAGGGCTAGACCGAATGAGAAAAAGTTGTAAGAGGTTGAACCTGGTAACAATTACACAATTTCTCTTTCTGTCCTTGCAATTTTCACATTGAAAATACCCAAGTAAGGTTTTTAGGGGGAAAAAATTGGGCATACTTAATGCGAGAAAGTATTTTGTGTCTGTTTTCAAGAATTGTGAATATTAAGATGTGAAAATGAACCAGTACTCTGAGAGGAATGTCATACGGCTGAATGAGCTATAGCAAGACCAAAGCAAAACGACGGCCGTAATTTGCAATTTTCGAAAAATATCATAATTAAGTAGCTTTTCATGAAGATCTTCAAAATCAATGGGGGTGTCACATGATTGAACAACCTTAACCAACTCTTTATAGTCATCTCTCAAATTGTCCTAAATGAGTTTCACAAGATCAACTGGATCCGTAGACTAATTCATCGGCTTTAAATTTTCACAACATGAAGATAAATAGAGACTGTTTAACTTTTTTGCATAGATTTGAGGTACTGTTTAATTTGTTTGATTTGTCTACGGGAGGGATTTGCAAATGTATCATATAAAGTAGTACATGCCTCACGAAAAATTCTTTGCCTGAGTGATAAACGGAATGATATTTTGAAAAGGAGAAGAAATAAGATGAGTTCAGCAGTTCACTTTACACGCAACACTCATCATGCCTCACATAGAGTGATAAATGACATATCAATATATGGGACGGCATAAGCTCAGATCGATATCGGGCATTAACCAGCAAGCTCCATCATTATATCATCATCCGACATGATGTAGGTCATCCTATGTTCGACATGACATATGTCACATTCTGTCCCTCATAATCGGCAAGATGCAAGACGTCTACGGTCCCTTATTACCGATGTCGTGCAAGTCACCTAGGTAATTTATGATCAATACAATACAATCATCCTCAACCTCAAGCAACGGTTACATTATCTTCAATGAGAGTTCCGGACTTCACATGAGACATTACTCCACAATAGTAACGAGATATAGTGATGGCTTTGAAATTTCACGTTCCGTTATAGCCTGAGCTCTAAGTGCTTCATAGCAGGCTTCATTACATCAATACATGGTAAACTCCCTTAACCATGACTTCATTGCATCATAATTCACCCCCCTACGGAGGAGTGTTATATAATGTATCATCATCCTCAATTACAAAAGTTATTTGGATCATCAGCTAGAGGTACATTTACCCGAATATCAACTCAATTATAACCCAGAGGATTTCATACATCGTCAAACATAAACTATTTTAAAGAAGTAGATAGAAAAATAAAACCTATGTGTGTGATGGAAATATTATTTCCATCACCAACCACGATGCCTTCATTGCCAGAATAAGGCATGCGTAATGCCAAATATTTGAGATCAGTGGTAACATGATGCATGACACCACTACCAAGAAGCCATAGAGAAGATGACAGAGCATCCAAATGTGTTTGAAGATGAGGCAATGTTGGAGGACTGGACCGAATGAGAAAATTTTGTATGAGGTTGAACCTGGTAAGAATTGCGCCATTTCTCTGAATGTCCTTGCACTTTCCACACTGGAATAACCAAGTAGGGTTTTTTAGGGTGAAAACTCGAGGCTACTGCATGAGAGAAAGTATTTTGTGCATGTTTCCAAGAATCAGGAATAGTAAGACGTGGAAACGAACCAGCACTGGGAGAGGGGTGTCGTACGGCCAAATTGTAGCAAGACCAGAAAAAGTGAACTGTGGCATCTTTAGACGGAAGAGTCTCACACTTAAATAGCTTTTCTTGGAGCTCTTCAAAATCAATATGGGTGTCACGTGTTTGAACAACCCTATCCAAGTCTTTATAGTCATCTCCCAAATTGTCTAAAATAAGATTCACAAGATCATCCAGATCCGTCGACTAATTTATCAGCTTTAGTTTTCATAACATGAAGATAATTAGAGATTGTTTGAGAACTTTTATTGCATAGATTTGAGGTACTGTTTAATTTGTTTGATTCGGCCACAAAGATGACTTTGCATATGTATCATATAAAGTATTCCATGCCTCACGAGAAGTCGTTTCCTGAGTGATTTACGAGATGATATTTTGAGAAAGAAAAGAAATAAGGGCATTTAAGATGAGTTGATCATGTCTAATCCAAAGATAGTATGACAGGTAATTGGGGACAAAGAGTAATTCCAGGTTGTATAATCCATCTATTAAATAGGAACGCATTTATTATGCGGAGAGATATGTTGGACTGGTATACATGGTTTTGGAAACTTCATCAATTAAATAGGAACGATGAAAATATAACTTATAAAATAACTGAATGATAGTTATAATGACTAAAATATATGTCTAACCATTTACAACCGACAATAAAATTCTACAGTTTCACAATTCTTTCTATCATACTAATTAAAATTGAATCTTAGATTTATATATCAAATGTTTAAAATATACTGATAATTATCTCAAATATTATCTTAAAGTATATTCATATCTATGATATTATAAACATATAAAATTATATGCACATGAAACCCACATTCTATAATTTTTGAATGCACTTATTAAAATGAATTGTTTAGAGTAAGAACATCACAAAAGTTGCTTACTTTTTTTTGTAAATGTTCACATGTTTACTAGATAATTATGAATAACATGTTCTTAATATATATTAAATACACAGATTTGTAAATTTAGAATGCTTATTATCTTTAGAAGGGTGTTAAATGTATCGAGTACATGAAGTTATAAATTCAAAATGCTAACAAAAAAACATAAGATTATTTTGTATAATTATATATATATAATAACATATTTATATTTTACGAGGAATAAATACTTAATAAATTATATATTAATTAATATTGTTTTCAAAAGTATCATTTCACTAAATTAAAACACGTGCATCCGCACGTGCATTTTACTAGTATTATAAAAGAGTCGGTGTGTTTCCCCCCGGTCAAGTGTTTCCCCCCTTGCAAATTGTTATATATTTAATTTAGTATTCCATACACTACAAAAAAAATATTTTATGACCGACTACGACGACGATCTATGACCAACGACGACTTTCGAATGTATCATCAGCGACCGAGTCACATTTCATTCCTACAAGAATCGAGACACACAGACGCCATTCTTTTACTTATGATTTCCAATGATGTACATATTTTTGGAGTTTGGGATTTTTTGGGAATGCATAGAGCGAGTACTCTTCCCTATGTGATGGATTTTCCTACACTGGGTTTGCCACACATAGGGTTTAAGGAGGCCATGCTATGCATTCTATCACGCAAACTTGGGGCGGGCCGGGATATGACAAACTTTTTGTAGCACTTTATTTCTTCTATTAATAAAATAAAGTTGTTGAATATATATATATATATATATATATATATATATATATATATATATATATATATATATATTTTTTTTTTTTTTTTTTTTTATTGTGACAAATCTAGGGTGACAAAGAGCAGTTTTGTCACAAAATGGTTGTTATGAAATTCCTGAACTTTTTCTCATGTCAGCTATTCAAATTGCTTTTGTGTTTAGGCACTTGTTGGAGAAGGTAAAGCTCGTTATGAGAGGGCCACTTCTAAGTATTGATCTGGTAAGTTTTTATTCTTTTTAGTTGGACCCCCGACCCTGATTTTAGTTTGGTCTACCTAAGTCGCTTTATTATATACAGTCGTATCCACAAGTTGATGAGAGGTAGTGATCGAGTCTTAACAAGCTTGATTCACCTAGTCTGCCTGTAAACAAGAACGGACTTATCATAGAAAAGGTTTTGAAAAATGGGGCAAATAGTTTATCGGCAACTTTGGAATGCCGATTATTTTCATTTTACTGTGTATAAAGATCATTTGTCATAGAGAACAAAAATCTAATCATTTCTTTTGCATTCCCTTGTGATTAATTCTTTTTGCTTGCAGAAAAGTTCTCTCGTCATTTAATAATCTGATTGACAAAGACTGCTTTTAAGGATAATTCACATGCTGGCGCATTTGTCGCTGAGGTATGTTACGGTTTAAAAACTTTTCAGTAGGGCAGGAGTTTGTTAGTTTAGGTTCAGTGCATGATCTGAAACTCTATATAAAAAGTGCTTATAGGCATGTTCTGTGTTATGTGTTGTATGCACTATATATATCTTGATATAGTGCACTATATTCAGGTTATGGTGGCTAACACTTGTTTACTCTTTTGACAGGAATCTCTTATCCAAGAGTCCCTCAACTTTTTAAACACGGCTAGCAAGTAAGGATCCTTCAATTTTTAGTACTACCTCCAGCCTTGGATTATAATCATTTAAAATTAAATTGGATAAATGTCGTAACTTTTAGTATATAAAATCTGAAATACCTTATGATTATCACTAATGAATTGATTATCATCCACCTCCTTTTCCATGCACCAAACATACCTTTAGATATTTTAGAGGCTTATGAATCTTATGTTTTTCACATTACAAAATACATATATGCTCATTCTACTTATAATTTTCCACGCCTAATTGTACTATTTGTCATTATTGTAGGGAGGAGCTGAAAAAACTAAAGGTACATAATGCATTTGGATTCTTTTTTCTATAGTAACATTAATTTGCCTACTGCATCAGTGAAACTAAATATGTTCTCTTTAATATAGGGCATTGGAGAAAAGAGAGCTACTCATATCTTGGAACTCCGTGAAGAGTCCCCTGTACCTTTTAAGAATGTAAAATATTTATACCACCCATCAATATTTTCTTTATTCAATGTTGTCTTTTAATGATTTTTACTGAGAATGATTACCAAATTTTGCTCACAGCTTGAGGATCTGACAGTTATTGGACTTTCAGTTAAGCAGGTACGGTTGAATGTGTACATATATTCCTTTTATAGTTCTGTATATTAACGCTTAACATTTTTTTTGGAAAATGATACATGTACAAATTTTCATAATAATATTTTGCAGTTTTGCTCTGTGCCTTTGATTTTTTTTTTTTAGTTTTTTATTTTTCCCAATCGCTTACTCTGCATAATTATCTGCTCTTATCTTTCCTTATTTACTGGATTTACAGGTTTCAAGTTGCACAAGACCCCGGAAATGTAGAAGTTTCGTTTGGAGAAACATTGTAAGTTATCATCATCCATAATTGTTGGAATGCTTCTTCTGCTTCTCTTTGGCTGGGATTGGCAGTTTGGCTCTGTTTTGATATTCAAGTGTCTGGTAGTTGATTCACTGATTGGTGGTCAAGTACCCCATCATAATATTATGACACGTAGAAGAAACGCGCAACATTTGACATAATTTGTGTCATTATTATTTAGAGCCCTGTCAAAGAAAGACCACTTCAGCTTGCATAATTGACATTATGGTGAATGATTAGTATAATTGTCTGTCAGTCATTGTTTTTTCTGCTCTCCTGTTGAATGGTACAATTTTAGGAGCTGTATTTAATCACCAAGCTGGAATCCGCAGAGAGAACATGGAAAGAATTATCGGTAACTCTCATCTTTCTCCATATTGGTTATTCTGTAAAATTTTGAAGGGCAGAGGGAGCATTACATTTAGAATCGATGATCATAACTTCTTTTTTGGCTGCAGGTTAAATTGGAGGATCCAGATATTGCCTTCCGATGATTCCGAAAAGTAATCATCTCCCTTGAATGTTGTCGTTAATATTGTTTAGTTTTCTTTGTTAAGTTTCTGTATACTTATGAATGAGTGTTAATAATTATAGATTTTTGTCCAGAATGACAAAATTACCAAAAAATCGGGATAGAAGGAAACTGTAATTTAATAAGGACAAAAGTAACAATTATGAATTAACAAATATAAAGTAACAAATGTGGAATAGAGTAAATATGAAGTAACAATTGTGAAACACAAAGTAACATTAACACGTGAAGTAACAATTTTAAAGTAATAATTGTGATTTTTGTCCTTTATAATCATGAAAATGTTACTTTTGTCCTTCGAGACCCATTTATTAATTTTTTTTATCCTTGTGGCCCCTTCCCCCTAATAATTATTATATATTTTATTGTGTGGTATATTAATTTTTATTCTTTGATAGGGTATGTGTATTTTTTTTATAGGCCGTAGGTTTTTTTTTGAACAGCCAAGATATATTTATAATCAGCATGATGCTAAAGAATTACAAAATGTTCCAACAAATTCCCAAAAACCATCCCAACAGTACTATAAAAAATTCGAATTGCCCTCCATCCAAAAAAGATTATTCCAAGCCCCTAATCATGTGACAAACCTGTCAGAAGATCCAAAAAAGATCAATCAATATCCATTGCTAACCATCATGTGAAGCCAACACAACAGTCAACACACCAACATAGCAGCCACGTATCTCATTTGCGGGAAAGCATGAGCGGCACCGAAACGATTTGTACCGCCATAATTAAGCGAAATTTCTGCCGCATAATTGCTCGTTATTGCATCCATCATAACCACTGCATCCATCGCCTTCATTGATTTATTATCACTTCCTCCCATCTCGACTAGCCGCATTCATCGAATTCGCTAACCATTCTTCCCATTTCAATTTCTTAAGACCCTTCACATTTGAAGGCCAAGTGAATGAGATTCTCTGTACATCTATAAACATAGACTCCGGGTTTAAGACAAGAAAGTTAAAGATAACTTTGTTTCTAGTATTCCAAATAACCCAAGAAGCTATTCCTACGATTGCCGACCATATGCGTGTGGATAAAATCGAAGAAGTCGTCCCTGCTCTCAAGTTACATAGGTCCGAAAAGGCAAAAGCATTTAGTCCTATGATCTTACACCAATTTAAAATATGAGTCCAAATCAACAGAGTCACATCGCAGGCATAAAGAAGATGATTGGTCGTTTCTTCAAATTTATGACAAAGCGGACAAGAAGAGTCTTGAACCGAAATGCCACGCCGTATAAGATTCGGTTTAGTTGGTAACCTTCTGAGACTTGCTTTCCACATGAACAAATTTACCTTCGAGGGTAAAAAATTATTCCATTTGACAGTCTGCTCATTATTCAAAAAGGAATTTTTGAAAAATTCCACTTCAAGTTTTTTTCTCAAAAGGGACACCGAGAAGGTGCCATTCGAGAATTTGAGTTTCCATTTCAATTTATCCAAGGTACTGCGCATTTCCACAAACGGGGTTAATTAAAGACTCCAACTCATTTACTTCCTCCTCCTCAAATCCTCTCAACCTCCTTCTCGAATCCCAACTAAAAGAACATCTATCACCATCCCTAACCACTACTCCTGCAACGACGACACCTTTATCCACCGAAATCCTATAAAGTCTTGGATAAACAACTTTTAAAGGAACATTACCCACCCAAATGTCCTCCCAAAACCTCACCCTAATTCCGTTTCCCACAACCCAGCAATCTGATCCCCTCAAACCTACGACACCTTTAGGCCGTAGGTTAGTATTATTATTTAATTAAAATATTCAATGAAAATAATAATAAAAAATTATTATTGTTATTATTAGTATTATTATTATAGAAACCACTCTAGAATATTATTATTATTATTATTATTATTATTGTTGTTGTTGTTGTTGTTGTTGTTGTTGTTGTTGTAGAAACCATTGATTAATTCGGAGTTTTTTGTGACAAGCGTATTGTCACATTTAGTGCTTTATAGTGACAACGGTCATTAAAGATACGGAAAGCTTTAGTGACAACGAGTCACTTAAGATGACTTCAGTGACAAAGTGTTTGTCATTGAAGAAAAAACGTGTTTCTATGAAAAGCCATTTAGTGATGAATTCTGGAGTCTTTTATGACAAAAGTATTGTCACATTTAGGGCTTTATAGTGACAACAGTCACTAAATGTCTCGAAAGATTTAGTGACAACAGTCACTAAAAATCTTCACAGTTTTTCTGACTTTTCGTCACAATAGAGAACTTTTTGTGACAAATATTACACTTATCTCCACAGAACCCTTTAGCATCGGCACATATGCGACAATCGTCGCAATAAAAAATTTCGTCGCAAAAGGGTTCTACTGACATTTTTAGTGACGATTTGTTTTGTCACAAAACAATCTATTTTTTGTAGTGATATATACATCTAATCAATCATAATCATTGATTAAATTCCATATATATATTTATCCAATCCAATCAATAATAAACCTAACCTTAAAAGGAATGATTATCGAATAAAACACTAATCATTGATTAAATTCCATATATATATTTATCCAATCCAATCAATAATAAACCTAACCTTAAAAGGAATGATTATCGAATAAAACACTATAAATTCAATCAACCCGTTTTTTTTTAATGACATTCAATCAATCAACCCGTTTTTTATAACAACATTCAATCAATGATTTATTTATTAATTTATTATTATGAATATAATAATTAACTTATTGACTATTCAACAAAACAAATTAAATTTATTTAAAAAATGCACATTAGACTCTATAAAAAAAAATCAGTATATCCAATCTAATCATATATATATTAATGTACACATCTATCATCTATTATTATTTTTAATTAAAAAAGGCTTACAAGTCTGCTGAGCAAAACCGATAAACAGTCGGTGAAATTAATCTCTAGGGGAGGGGAATAACATAAAGTTCAATTAGCAAAAGAAAGTTTGTGACTTTTATTCTCTAGCTAAACAAGCAAAACAATAGGAATAAATTAACAGTTGTGGTGGCCACACTTAGATCATTTTGACAAAAATATCTTGAAAATGGGGGTAGCTGTGTGACCAAAACGATGATGCCAAGCACTTTTTGATAGTTTATTCATTGTGAAAAGCTGGAAAGGGGGAGTTTGGTCATTCATACAATCCCCTTTTAACATTCATTGAATCAAAGGAGTACTGATTTGAAGATCCCTCAAAGAAATTTAGAGGATAAGAATTCAAAAAAAACATTATGGGATTGATAAAGCTAAGAGACAGATAAAAAATTGCGAGACATGCTAGGAACACTACGAATATTGAAATGAGTGAGATCGGTCACCCTACATGTGGTACTCGTCCGACTCACATAGAGTGATAAATATCATATCAACATTTGGGCCGACATAGGCTCAACCTCAACCAGCAAGGTCCATCGTTAGTACTACGCATGCCGTCCTTATATCTTCAAGCGATATGACGCATGTTGTCCTCTGTCCGACATGGTTCATGTCGCCTTCTGTCCTTCATAACCGGTAAGATACAAGTTGCCTACATTCTCTTATTGCCGACGTTGTGTAGGTCACCTCGGTCATTTATGCTCAATACAATACATGTCATCCTCGACCTCAAGCAACGGTTACACTCTTCAATGATTGTTCTGGACTTCTCATAAACATTACTCCATAATAGTAACTGCTCTAGCAGTGGCTCTAAAATATACGTTCCATTATAGATTGAGCCATAACTGCTCCATAACATGCTCCATTACATCAATATGTGGTAAAATCCCATAATCGCGACTTCAATGCATCATAATCTACTCCCTCACAAGCTTAGGGAGAGGTATATAAATGATCATCATCCTCAATCTACTCCCTCACATAGCGCTTGATATACATTCTCATTTACTGTCTTAACATAAATTCATCTATTCAAATATTGCCTTGAGTGTGAGAGTGTCCTCCGGAGAAAGCTCCAGCACCCCTCACATTTTTTTTTGGTGTTTTCTAGGCCCACTCTATAATCCACTCGAAAAAATTATTTGGATCAACTCAATTGTAACCTGGACGATTTCAGACATCGTCATGCATCATTCAATGTAAAATATTTCGAAGGAGAAGAGAAAATAGAACCTATATGTGTGATGACAAGATTATTTCCATCACCAACCATGATGTCTTCATTGGCAGTATAAGTAGACCTGGCCACGGTTAACCGGAACCGCCGGTTGGAACCGGAACCGGCGGTTTGGTCAACCGCCGGTTTGGGGGACCGCCGGTTTGCCGGTGTGTTGCCGGTTTGATGTATTTGGAACCGGATTTTTTGAAACCGGCCGGAACCGGAACCGGAACCGGCCCAACGGCTAATTTTTTTATTTATTTATTTTTTTATCTTTCCAAACTCCTCAAATTTTTTCCTATAAATACTACACCATTTCATTACAAAATTCCTACACCAATCTCTACATCTCAATTCTTAAATCTTCTACTCAATTCTTACATCTTCTACTCATTTCTTTGATTATCAAGTTTGTTTAGTTGTTAAAAACAACAATCAAATTTACTTTACGATACCAATTTTTGAAGTTGTTCTGATTTAATCGTTACTTCAATACGGTTTTAGTTATAAGTAAATTTGGTTTTGTATTTTATTCAACTAATTTTTTTACAAGTGTAAAAAAAAATTAATTTTATAATCAAATTTACTTTACTAGACCGAAATATGAAGTTGTTCTGATTTAATCGTTATTTCAATTCGGTTTTAGTTATAAGTAAAATTGGTTAGTTAAATCAAATTTTTTTATAACCATTATATGTAATTTAGATTTAAATCAAATTTACTTTACTTAATTTTTTTTATAACCGTTATATATAATTTAGATTTTTTACAATGTCAAGAAGAGGTGTATCAACACAAGGCAATCGAAATGTTGCTTTCCGTGATGATACGGTTGTGCCGGAATCGGATGATCTTGCTGGTGGCTATAGACCCTAATATTATACAGACCCTGTCACCGGTAATCACATTTCGATTCCTCAGTTCGACACACCTTCAGGTTACAATCAAGCTGATTTTGATAGTCATTACGACGATATAATGTCTCAACCTGGAAATTTTAACATCAACCTTAACGAAGGTGAAGAAAATGATGAAGTCGACGTTGATGATGATCATGATGTATTTCCGAATGCTTCCCGTCCTAGACAAGGACGTGGTGGTAGTCGGCGTGGTGCTAGTGCTAGTGTTGATCCTACTCCTACTCCTGAGTCAGTCGATTTAGATGCTGGTGAAAGTACCCGACCCACAGCACAAGAAAAAAGGTTAACATCGAGAATTTTTAGGGATTTTTTCACAAAGGTTCCTCGGACTGATGAAATAGGATTAGCTAACCCCGGAAAGTATTTCTTCGGGGTGTGCAATTTCTGTGGCAAAAAAATACCAATTTAAACATGCCGGTGGTTATGGAACGATGCGGAGTTACATTTTAACTAAACACCCGGAAAAATTGGAAGACGGCGCTTCTCAAACCCAGCTAAACATGCCGAGCTCCAGCGGAGGTAACACTAATCCACTCTTTATTTACTCTCGTGATAACTGTAGAGAACTAACCACGGATCTTATTGCGGGGATGGGTCTTCCTTTTAGCTTTCTTGAGAATCCTATTTTCGAAAGTTACGTACAAGGGGCTTTGCAGCCGGCATTTACTAAAATCCCTCGTGCAACGGTTACTAGGGATTTTAAAAATAAATTTATTAAACGACAAAATATTATTATACAAAGTTTGAAGAAAAATAAATTCCGAATATGTGTGTGTGCCGATATTTGGGAGGATAGGATCGGAGGACGAACAATTATTATTTGGGCGTGTCGGGTCACTGGATTGACAACACTTGGATTGTCCAAAAGAGGTTACTTGCTTTTCGTTTATTTAACGACACTCATACTGCTTCTAACATTGCATCTTTATTAGTTGATATTTTTGAGGAATACGATTTAAAAGGTAAAGTTTTTTCTATTGCGTTTGACAATGCTTCAAACAACACTACTTCTATTCCCGACTTATCCCGATATTGTGAACCTCTTTGTAACTGTCAATTTTTTCATGTTAGATGTTTATGCCATATTTTTAATTTATGTGTAAAGGATGGTCTAAAAGTTTTTGACCATAATATTAATGCGATAAAAGCTGCGATTTCACATATTTTAGGTAGAAATATTCGGTTAATAAGTGGTATAAATTTCTTAAAGAGAAAGGTCATTGCCAAGTCAAAGCGCCGCAAGATGTACCGCATAGGTGGAACACGACTCATGATCTTTGAAAAAAACAAACAAAATTAAAAATATCTTTTGTGAATTTTTAAGTGAACACTTTGTCCGAACGAATATCGTTTGTATCCCTCTATTTGGATTTCATGCAAGAAAAGCGATGGATGTTTTTGAAATATTCAAAAAATTTACAGTATTGTTTTCAAAATGTTATGAACCCACAGCACATTTAGTCTTGCCTGCTTGTGTAGAAATAACTGCCGATTTTGAAACAATGGAACACGACGCATAATTATTTCAATGTTTATTGCCGATGAAGGAGAAATGGAATAAATACATGTTGTATATTCCTGACACTTATCTCATTTCTTCTATGCTCGACCCTCGTATAAGACTAGTAGGTGTGTCTAACATGTTAGGTGCTTACTATGATGCTTTGTCGTTACTCATAATGTGCCCCCGGTAGATTTTACCAGTTGAAGTAGTTAGACTAGAAAATTTATTAAACGCTTTGTATGTTGAATATGAGCGTATGTATGGATTGAGAAACGAAGCAGTTCCCAATCCATCCGCAAGTGCTTCTACTAACCCTACAGGTGTCGTACGGGGACTTCAAAAAGTTCTGGATAAAATGAATTCTAAACGACAGAAAGGAGCGACATCGTCATCCGATCAACGTACAAAGATATCCAAATTTCTAAACACAACATTTGAAGGCTGTGAAATCGATACCTATGATTTCGAGTTCGACTTATTGACGTGGTGGAAGAGACATTTTAAAGAATATCCAGTTCTAGCAATGATGGCGGTCGAGTTTTTAAGTTTCCCTGTTTCGACCGTCACTGTTGAACGATGTTTCAGCATGGCAGGATATGTGCTTACCAATAAAAGATGTTCGCTTCATTCCACCACTTTAGAGAAGCAAATGCTTTGTCAAGATTGGGTACGAGCCGAGAAGAGGGTGCAACACATTGAGACAGAAGATGAGGAGTCACAGTTCGAAGGCGGTGACACTGAAACTTCAACAGGAACAAGCGCTCGAAATACCGACGTCGATTAAAGGTACGCAATTTATATCTTACTTATATATTTGTTACAATTCATAGAACAACTATAAAAGATTAAAAAAAACTATTAAAAAAAACTATAAAAAACCTACTACTAAAAACTAAAAAAAGACTATATAAAACCTATTAAAAAAACCATAAAAGAAAACCCGATTGAAACTATAAAAAAATAGGTAAAAAACACCTACTACTTTAAACTAAAAAAAAAGTTTAGAAAACTATAAAAAAAAAACATAAAAACCAAACAACTATAAAAGATTGAAAAAACCTATTAAAAATAACTATAAAAAACCTACTACTAAAAACTAAAAAAAGACTATAGAAAACCTATTAAAAAAACCATAAAAGAAAACCCGATGGAAACTATAAAAACCTATTAAAAATAACTAAAAAACACCTACTACATTAAACTAAAAAAAAGTATAGAAAACTATAAAAAAAAAAAAAACATAAAAACCAAACAATTATAAAAGATTTAAAAAAAACCTATTAAAAAGAACTATAAAAAACCTACCACTAAAAACTAAAAAATAACTATAGAAAACTATTGAAAAAAACTATAAAAATAAACCCGATAGAAACTATAAAAACCTATTAAAAATAACTAACAAACACCTAATACTTTAAACTAAAAAAAAAAGTTATAGAAAACTATAAATAAATAAAAAAGCATATACAAACCTAAAAAATTGTATGAAACTATAAAATACAAACACATATATATACTATAAAAGACTACAATAAAACAAACATTTAAAAAACCTTTAAATACTATAAAAACATATAAGAATACTATAAAAGACTAAAAGAACAATAAGATAAAAGACTAAATAATAAACAATAAGAACTACGTTCGTTTTGATTTTTTTATATGTGATGTGCCTCCGACACGATTACATATAAAAAATACGTAAGCAACCGAATTAACGGTACAAGCGTTGAAAAAATAACACAATTTACATATAAAAAAAACAACACAATATTTCTCATCTAATGTTTAATAAAACAACATTTATAATCAACGTATACTTAAAACCGACTCAAAAAATTTATTAAAAAAAACTATAAAAGACTTTAAAGAAAACAATAATAAAAATTACTATAAAAACTTTTACAACAAACTATAAAAGACTAAAAAATAAACAATAAGAACTACGTTCGTTTTGATTTTTTTATATGTGTTGTGCCTCCGACACGATTGCATATAAAAAATACGTAGGCAACCGAATTACCGGTACAAGCGTTGAAAAAATAACACAATTTTTTTAAAATAATATTATTTACATATAAATAAAATAACACAATATTAATATTATTTTTAAAACCGAATATAAAACTATTTAAAAAAAATATATATTACTCTCACTTTAGTAATTATAGTGAAAAGAATAATAATTTGTTATTATAGTGAAAATAATAAGTATTATGTGAAAATGAAAAGAAAAAAAAATTTATGAAATTTTAAAACCGTGGCCGGAACCGTGATTTGAACCGTGATCTGAACCGGGAGCAAACCGGGGTAAACTGGAACCTGCCGGAACCGGCAAACCGACGGTTTTGAATAGTAAACCGCCGGTTTTTTAAACCGGCGGTTCATCAAACCGCCGGTTCGAAAAACCGGCAGAAACCGGCACTGTTGCAAACCGGCGGTTCCGGTTCCACCATTTGGCCGGGTCTAAATATAAGGCGTGTGTATTGCCAAATTATGGAGCATCCAAAGGTGCTTAAGAGGATTCCATGTTCAAGGGTTGGACCGAATGAGAAAAATTTATAATAGGTTGAACCTGGTAAGAATTGCACCATTTCTTTGAATATCCTTGAAATTTTCTAATAGAAAATACCCAAGTAAGGTTTTAAGGCAATAAAATTGGACCTACTGCATGCGAGAAACTATTTTGTGTCTGTTTCCAAGAATTAGGAATATTAAACGTGAAAATGAACCAGCACTCTACAAGGGATATCATACGGCTGAATGACCTGTAGTAAGACCAGCAAAACCGACCGGCTGCAATTTTTACGGAAGAGTCTCACAATTAAGTAGTTTTTCATGGAACTCTTCAAAATCAATGAGGGTGTCACATGCTTGAATAGATCTCTATAATCAATTAGTCTATAAATATTGTCATCCTTTCACGTACTATTATTATCAATGCAATCTCTTTCAATTCCTCTATTAAAACCAACTCAAACTAATTAGTGGGAGAGGATAAGAAAAAAAAGTGGATGTGTAGAACTATATACTATTCTTTGAAATATTAAATGAATTTAATGTGTAAACACATGATTTATTCACGAAATACATGCCACCTTACATAAAAATAATTATATTTCAGCAGTCATGCTGCAAGAATTATAAAAATTAAAGATTAACAAATAAATTGAATAAAAACAAATATCAATAAAGCAATTTATCATTCAAAGCCCAGTGAGAAAGGCACACGCGGTTGCCGGCAACCATGACGGCCGGCTATGAAATTTGCAACACGAATTGCGCGGCTTACGGTAGGGGATGTTATGACTCGTAACCACTTCCATTTTACTCGTCCATTTGGTGGAAGATCCGGGTCCGGTGTTTTGATATTCACCATAATACAAAGTATCAAGTGCGTAATTCCCATCCCATTCCAACCGACCCGGCCCGGATCAATAAGAGAATCATTGTTTGTCTCGGAGAATAAGCTGTTCTTGAATATTGCTTCCATGGCCTTCCCAAGTAAGATTTGGTGAACCTATCACGGGACTCAAGTCCGATGAAGCTGGACCCTAGAGTTATGGATTGAAATTCCGGTATTTTGATTGGGGTCAATGCGTCCCTGAGCTGTAATGGTGTTCTGTTGACCAGACATTGGTTTTCTTGCATAAATCATACAGTTTTGGAAGACAACAGCGCATTACCAAAGATGAAATCGACAGTTCCATAAATGTTGCACTCTCTATAAAATTGCCTCTGAGAATGGACGTAAAGGGTGTCTTGATAGCCTTCAACGCTGCAACGGTAGAAAACGAGAAAGATCGGCTCCTGATCGGAGCGCTACGACACTGGTGATTTTGTGGACCTGCTGTATTACGGAATGTGATGTCACGAGCAATGAATCCATCTCCGACCACCGCTGGAAAGGAAAAAAAAACATTTTTTCAGACGACAATTTAAAGACTTTGAGACAATTATTTGGTCTTAATTATACATATTGATCATCACTCAACTCAAATTAAATTTAAAACGTCACGTTTTAGATTGAGAGCAAACTGAAGGATCGATGATGATATATTCAAGACGAACTTGTCAAAACTTTTTCAAGATTGTTTAGCCTGGCCATTGACTTATTCAAAGTTCAAACTACATATTTTTTATTTAGGATTTCTAGATGACTAATTCCAAATCCAAAATGGCTTGTAGTCTTCATGAAATTCCAACTTATACATAAATTGAATCTTCAATCCACTTATTAGTATTTGAATTTTTCTTCCAAAAAAATTGTTTGAAATTCCATCTCCATGTCTTCAGAAACTTTATGGTGGTCTTACATGTGCGTGTCAAATTTGATTCACTAATCAAAAAATTTAAAGATGTGAAAATTTTAAAATCTCCAGATACAAATTTTTTTTTTCCGACAAAGAAGAGGTCTATCATTTTATCAAACTTTTTTTCTTTTCTGGACGGGGATGTGAATTGAATGCAGACGTCTTTACCGCTAAATCGAGAGTAGTTTTATGGTTGTTCAACTCCACCAAGTCATATATATTCAACCAATAGGATTATTTAAAATAAAGGTAAACATGTAAATTTCAGAAACATATATTTTAAAATATCTATTTTTCTAATTTCTTATTGATCCTCAATTATCAAGTCATATTTGGACCAGAACCAAAATAAAATTTGTGCTGAACCGAATTCGTTTCCCATCATTTTATCATATTTTCTATTGATTATAGAATACTACCCCCGTCTCGTAATATAAGTCCGTTTAGCCTTTTGAATTTTTTTCATATTATAAATCCATTTAGAATACCAATTGAGCATTTATTACATATTTCTTTATTTTATTTCTAATTTATTATACATTCACATAATTTACAACTTTTATATTAATGTCAATCATAGGGTATTCTAGACTTTTAACATTAGAGTTAATGACATTTAACTATTTTTTTAATCCTTGTGAAAATATCTAAACGGATTTATATTTTTGTGATGGAGGTATAGTACGTAATATTAGTCATTTGAATGAAAAGATGACTTACCAAAGGTAGCAGAGTCGAAAGTGGTAGATCCTCCAATGACACTTAGACTTCCGGTGATTACGGTGTTACCTATGCCATCTCCAACAAGCATTATATTCAAGACCTTCTTACCAATCTGGACATTTTCCTTGTAAACGCCTTGCTTCACATGTATAACATATCGTCCGGTGCCACTCCTTTTTGAAGCAGCATCAATGGCGGCCTGAATGCCGTAGTTTCCCGAACCATCCTGAGCGACCACAAGGTTTGCTGCAGGCACACCGGATTGCAGCAGTTTTCGGTCTTTTGGTGGAACCTTGCTAGGGAAACCATCATTATATGTTGCCTTCTCATTGGAGTTACTTCCAAGGGCTAATATGTTGCATATCAGTTGGGACACATGACTATTGTTTGTGATTAGAGGTGTGTAGAAATCAGAAACACCAAGCTCAACGAACCCATCGTGACAAGTTTCAAGATTCGTGAGGGCGGTGCTGACCCAAGTTTGTGCATCAAAATCGGTACACTTTAGACCAAGTGTGTTGTTGAGTTGAAGGATGGTATCTTCATACAAGGTCATGCAATCGGCCCATGCCGCCTTCTCACGCTCATTTGAACATTTCGGGCCGAGGTTACAAATGCTACCATGCATGGGTATTAACTGCTTTTTCCAAGGCTACTTGCGTAGCAATTTTGCGAAAATCCCCAATTTGCTTGGGCTCAGGGTGAGGGCCATGGTTCATGAACTGCTTGCATGTTTCAGGATACGGGGTTTTATCGCACCATTGATATATGTTACTACCTGCAAGCGGAAAGAACTGGGGATAAAAATGAAGAGGAAACTAATATTGAAAACAATAAAGTAATGAGCACTACAGCCATTGCATGCAGTATTTGATTGCTCTGTGGGTTTGAGAGGGTTTAATATTTAGTGAAGAATTTGTTTGTGGAAATAATGTAACATGCAGGCTCTTTATATAATAATTAATTCATGAGGAGGTCATGCAATAAATAAGTAAGTTGAAATTTCAAGTAGATGATTCATAATAGGACGACAACAACGAAAGTTGACGAATACAACGAACTGACTATTCAAAAGTAGTAAATGAGTATAAGCGAAACTTCTTACGTGCATGCACAAGTTTTATGGAAAATGAAAATTGCGCTTAAAAAAAACCAAAAATTTGGGGTCGAACCATCCAACATCGATGGCACTAAAAATGATGTTTTGTCATCTTCCTTTCGTCAGTTATAGTTATTTTGTGTTTTCGTCGTTAAGAGTTTTTGTTCGGGTTTGTTTTTCCTAACAAACCGGTATTAGAACCGAGGTTTTCCGTGTTTTTCAAACTTTGAAAATTAGCCATCATGAGGTTAAGTATTATTTTGAGTTCGACCGGAGAGTCAACTTTGAGATGTGATAATTTAAGGTGGAGGTTCCGATGCTGTCTTTCTCGGGATGGAGAAAAATTCAGAGAGACAATTATCAAGGGACATGTTTCTGTTCAATGATCAGCACCAAAGACAGTCTCGTTTGACATTAATGATTTGAAAGCTTTGTTTGACATTGAAGATTTGAAAGTGAAGATTCGAGATCTTGTGGAGAAAATGAAGTGATACTTACTCTTTTTGATTATGGGACATTGTCCCATGGTGAAGATTTAATTGTTAGAATAATCGGCCAAGTCCCACATTGGTTATTATATATATAGAAGAATAGTTGCCGACTCTTCTTTAATACGTATTTAAGTAACTTTTGTGTTTTGTATTAGATGCATAATTAAGATGTATCTTTTATGATATACTCTATTTTCCTAGCTCAATGTTAGGGCTATTGCTATTTTAGCTTCAGAAGAGTTATTTTGTTTTCTTCGTTATAGTGATATTTGTTTCTTTTTATCCGTGGATGTAGGTCAGTTGACTGAACCATGTACATTATGTGTTTTGTCTTTTTCCTTCTGTCAGTTATAGTTATTTTATATTGTCGTCGTTAAGGGTTATCGTTCAGGTTTGTGTTTTCTAACTGTCAAGAATGCCAACGCGATGACACATCAAAGGATTTTACATAGGTTCTTGAGTGAGGATAAAGATGATGATACTTCTTCACAGATTTCAACTTAGGCTTCTCATAGAGAGCACTAGGGGTTTCCTGTAGGAAAGAATTCTAGGTATATTTTTCGAAGAAAATGTTAAGACGATTTTCCTTTAGTTTGGAGATGATAGTTGTTTATATATAACATGTGTTTGAATATGAATCTACATCTATACGGTGGTTTCCCTTCTATAAATGGAAAGTTGAAAAAAAGTTCTTTTGCCTTGCTGTAAAAGGAAAATTCTTTGCCCAACCATGAAAAAATCATGCATATTACTGTAGTTTGACCTAAGAGTAACAACCTCACACGAAAAATAATTAGATTTTTGTCCAGAAGGACAAAATTATCAAAAAATCGAGATAGAAGGAAACACTAATTTAATAATGACAAAAGTAACAATTATGAAGTAACAAATATGGAATAGAGTAAATATGAAGTAACAATTGTGAAACACAAAGTAATATTAACACGTGAAGTAATAATTTTAAAGTAACAATTGTGATTTTTGTCCTTTATAATCATGAAAATGTTACTTTTGTCCTTCCAGACCCATTTATTAATTTTTTTTGTCCTTGTGACACCTTCCCCAAAAATAATAATAAACAAAATAAAATATAAAAAATCAACTACAAGATAGAAGTGGTTGAAATCTGCGTACTTCGCTTTTTAGTTTAGTTGTATCTACTTTTAAGATCAGGTAGCTTACGTATTACTCCCTCCGTACCGAATTATCTGAAGCAGTTGCCAAAAGTGTAAGTGTCTAGGTACATTTAAATAACAATTAATCTTGAATTAAAAAGTGTCTAGATTCATTCGATAAATTTATGTATGAATTTTGACAACTGCCTTCGTTAATTCGGTACGGAGGGAGTAAGGTGCAACCATGTTTGCTGACTACACATTTTTCTCTTTTTGCATGTTTGGGAGAGTTTTACCTGAACATCTCGCAAAGTCTTTTCATTTCTTTTGACGTTTATATAGACAGAGGTGTCATATTTTGGTTTAAGGGAAAATTGATGATATATAAGCCTTTTATGGAGGCGATTTATATAAATTTACATTTTCTATAAAAAAAACGACACATCATATAAATAATACTAGGCAAAAATAATATTTTGATGATCATATATTTATACATTTGAAAGGACACATATAACCGAATAAATGATTATGGATTAATAATTTGATTTTGGAAAAAAAAAATATCTCTTGATCGATGAATGAGAAATTGTTATAAAATCCCTCCCAAATTAAACCGTATCGGCCGACCGCAGGGTTTGTTCCATTTAACTGGTTTTCCACTCAAATTCACCATTATACTCACTTCTTTGCACCTTTGGCTCTAGGAAACCAAGATCAAGTTCCCATCCATGAAGAAGAGACAACCAAGCTCTTGTTGCAACCACATTTTGTAAGAAGTCAAGCTCACCATCCCTTACTTGCATTTTTGGTGTTTAGATCGAATTCCATCATTTTATCTTCATATTCCTACCGCTTTAAGCTCTTTTCTTTTTTAGGAGCTCCTTCTCTAGGAGATTGCTCTATTTCAGCCCCAACTTCTGAAGCTTAGCTCAAATTTTCATCCCTAGAAGGAAAGGAATAACACAATTGAGGGGTTTTCAAGGTTTTACATGTTTTATAAAATGATTGTGGATCCCTGCAAAACATAAAAAACCACCAGATCACCTGCAAACTTTCATAACAACAAGAGCACCTTTAATTATTTTGAGACCTCCACCTTCAACGGTGTACTTAAATCCAAGAGTCTCAAATGCACCCAAAGAGATGAGATTTTTTTTCCGAAACATGTCTGACTTTTTTAAGTGTTCTGATAACACCATCATGGGTCTTGATTCTAACTATACCAATACCAACAACCTTGCAAACTGCGCCGTTGCCCAACGAAACAACTCCACCTTGAACTGAATCATACGTGGAAAACCAATCCCTATTGGGACAAATATGATACGTGCAACCAGAATCCGAGATACATTCAACAGTAGACCTTAATTTATCATCAGCAAAGAAAAAACCTCCATCACTCTCATCTTCTACAATACTGCCTGACTAGACCCTTTATCACGCTCTTTCTCCTGTTCACGCTCTTCTTTGTTCTTAAATCGAAAGCAATCAGATTTGTTATGCTCGAGCTTTTTACAATAATTGCGCGTCAAATCATTATGTCTGAGATTAAGAATATAATACTCCATCCGTCCCAATTTGTTTGGGACATTTTTGAACTCACAATATTTAAGGAAACATCAATTAATAAGTTTTCTGGTCATTTAAAACTTGACTAATTTTTTTTGTCCTTTTTATATGTAGTACCATTTTCACTTTATAAAATAAATTGGGGCAATTTAGGCAATTAAAGCTAGAGTTATGAGACTTATTTTAGGACAACCATAAATAGAATATAATTCTCAAACAAATTGGGACGAATGGAGTATTAACTATCAGCATACTTCTTATTTGATCTGCCCCGAACTACCAGCACGTCTGCATCACTACTACTACTTTCCCAAGTTATGTCTTTATCAATCTGCTCTTTTGATTTCAAAATCGGCTTATCTTTGTAAGATATAGTATCCTCACCATAAAACATTGTTTCTCTAAAATGCTTAAACGGATAGGGAAGCAAACACAATAACAAAAAAGACTGATCATCAGCATCAATCTTACCATCTATATGACTCAAATCCATAAGCAGGGAATCAAATTTATCTAAGTGCGATGATATAGATGTCCCTTCAGACATACGAAGAATATACAAAGTCTGCTTTAAAT
Organism: Gentiana straminea; assembly: GCA_036785695.1. Classification (NCBI taxonomy): domain Eukaryota; kingdom Viridiplantae; phylum Streptophyta; class Magnoliopsida; order Gentianales; family Gentianaceae; genus Gentiana; species Gentiana straminea. Next base: position 1,950,943 of record JAVUPR010000415.1, read on the forward strand.
AAAGCATATTCACCACAGTTTTCTTTATATATAAGAATTATATTTTTTTTCCCACAAATCCTTAACATAAGCTTAGTGGTCACCTCTCTTAAAACCTCATCAGAAGACATAAGATCATACCTGACCTGGCATTCTTGTCGAGCCCAGCAAACTCCTCATATGACATTTTCTCAGGCTTTTTCTCCTTCCCAAGCAGCGCAATATCAATGCCCCCTTTGAATCAGCATGTCCTTCATCTTCAAAATAATACTACCGTCATGATGGCTAGTTTTAATAAATACTCGAAAAAAACCACATCGAATATTACCTCGGCTCTGATACCAGCTTGATAGGAAAAACAAACCAGCGATAGCCCTTAATGACGGTAACACAAAATAACAAACGGGAGAAAAAGACAAAACACCAAATTTACGTTGTTTCCAACAATGTGCCGACTAGTCCACATATGAAAAGAGAAAATATTACTGTAGTGGAAAAATAAAAAAGATATCACTCTCATAAAACTTAAATACAAAAGCCAAAATAGTTTAGACAATTGATAATTTATCTTAATTTGATACAAATTGACACAACCTAAAATACAAAGCCTAAGAGACTACATAAATAGTAACTTGAGTCGGCCGACACCATACAATAACTTGAGTAACAAAGTCATTAAGCAAATTGGGTTTTGGCCCATCATAACAGTTGTCCTTAATTTAGAATCATTCTGCATTCATTTCATTACAATTATTAGTTGGTTTAGATATTGATATCAGTATTATCACTCCATAGCAGTTAGTCGGTTACTTTGTTACTAGAGACGGACATCATTTCATTTATTGTCACACTACTCTGGATTTATGCGCTCATGCTTATCCATTGTTCTTCCTTATTACACGCTTGTTGCAAGAATAATTATTTTATCATAAAAGTCATTAATCATTAGGAAAATGTGAAAATATTTTCGGATATTCTCATGGATCTTTCTTGATTAAGTTTTTTTTCTTCGTTCCGAGCTGTGAGCTTTCTATGTATTTAATATATTCGTTCGGTTTCTAGTAGAAATAAAGCAACAGAAATGATAAAACCTCATTGCGAGTAGACCTACTCTCTCAAACACTTGGATCAACAGCTTCACAAAAAATGGTAAGACATAGACTTGCGGTTTAGGGGGGTGGGAGATGAATGGTGCTATATATCGGCCTAAAGAAAATCACACCACCACACAGAGAGATTTTAATGAAAATAAAAGAGGCACAAGTAATGAGCACGCACAAGACAATATGAGGACGAAGTGCGAAAACAACAAATCAGAGTAAACGGTACGAAGGGCCATTCCACCATTTAGAGGCGTGGTCTATATGTCGCTATTCAAATTGCTTTAATAAGTTAATTAACAAAAATTAGAACCATATGGAACACAGATGAATACATTTACAAACAATCAAATTCGTCATTACATGCCAACTAACTGGCACATATTCCTTGTGCATCTTCAGGATCACTACTTTGTTAATAGTCTCGAAGCAAAAGGTAAAAGGTAAAAGGGAGGATATTGAAGTGGCACATATTCCTTGTGCATCTTCAGGATCACTACTTTGTTAATAGTCTCGAAGCCAAAGGTAAAAGGGAGGATATTGAAGTGGCACATACTCCTTGTGCATCAGCAGCCAGAATAGTACCGAATACTATGAAAATGACCGCCATGTGTGTAGATCTTTATGCTTCTAGGATGGTTCTTGGATCCATCAACCAAGATGCCAGTAGGTGTACTGTTGGTTTGTTAAAAACTATCTGATCTACATGAGGATTACAATATAGGACAATTTCATGATCATGTAGTTTTGTATAATTTCATAAGCTTCTAGAAGAATCTAGCATAAGGATTTGCTTCAAGGACAACTAAAATTCTTTCTAGTGTCATCTAAAACAGTCTAGGACAATTTTGTAACCTGTTGTTGATTTCATGCTCTGTATCATGGAAATAAAGTTTCAGGTTTTTCAGATTTTCTCCTGTTCCAGCCAAGTCATTCATGAAATGAATGATACATTTGACCTTGCACCCGGAAAGTGTAAATCCCTCTATTAGTTTTTAGCTAAGTCCTTGTCATACGCAACTCCTAAAGAGGTAAAAGCCAAATAATTGTTGTACGATTGAATGCACGTTCTGAAGTTTTTGGCCTCTTCAGTTTGTACAGTTAACAAATCGGCAATAACATCAGGGAGAGGGGTATGAGCAAAACTAATCGCTACCTTTTTTAGGGAGACATGCTCTTTAGGGATCATGTTGAGTGGGTCTTTTTTCCAGCTTTTTTCATAGGCCTGACATCTTTCTGAACTCCATGAATGGTCCTGTTTTGCTTTCCAATGGATGTTATTTTGTTGTTTTCAATTGTTTCGTCAACCAAAAGTGACTTGAGCGTTTTTGTTAGAACGGGAAGCTTTAGTCTTTGGAGGATATTGTTAGAACAAGCTATTCAACGGATAATTCCCAAAAGTCAAATGGGGTTTTGATTTCCGATAAAGAAGATAGAGAAGGAAACAGCTAGCAGCAATTACATTTTATGAAACTTTATCCTTTGCTTTTATATTTCGTTTAAGTTTAAGATAAAGACATCTTTATCTATTTTAAAGGAAATAGCAGACAATTGTAATATAAATAAATGTACTCAGCTTCATATCAGTATAATTGGAAAAACGTTGGATCTCCTTTTTTTCTTATACATTTTTCTATTTAATTCTTTCATTACCACTCTTCACACCCAACCCGAAGGGTAATAGTTTGGCTGTTTTGCTGGTATTCACCAGGAAACTGTTTAGGGGTGCAAACACACCTTACTGTGTCTCGGTTTTAGTCTTCCGGTGCCTATTTGTTAAAATGTTCTGCTATCACATCACTATATGCATACCTGAACTTACAAGTTATAACATATACATTTGAAATGTAGTAACTCATAAAATGTAGATTGTTCATATATCATTTCTAGAATGCAGTAACTGATAAAATGTTCAAATGTAGATAGTTCTAAACGTTCTAACGTCACTCTAACTGATCCTTATTGTCTCAAATGATCCTCTACCCAAACCTGATATGGATATCCATAGATGTCCTTCTATGCCTATCACATTTCAAATTAGCTGGATGTTTAATATTTAACCTCTACAATTGTCTTTTAAGATTTTAGAATTAAGGTATGATCCATCATCCATTAATAAGAATGACCAAGCATAGTTTCAAGAGTTCGAAAAATTGAAGACGCCCTCAAGAGCTCGAAAATTGAAAACGCCCTAAAGAGTCTGAAACGGTTAAAAGAAATTCTCTCAGCAAAAACTTTCAAACAAAAAAAAAAATACTGGCAACATGGGAACGGATTCTTTTGAAGCTCTATGACAACAAGAAGAATCCGTAAGCAGAATTTGGAGCACCATTGAACTAAAATTACTCCTAATATACATGCAAGCCACACCCTCACAGAAATCTTGATTGACTTTGGTACTTTGCTTTGTAACTGATAGTTCTACACATATGAGAGAAGGCAATAGGGTGTGAATCACATATCTGTGAGGCATATATACATTGATATAATTTTCATTCATGTCCAAACAGACCTTTAGTTTAGTAACGGGGGTTTATAGGTAAACCGACTTCTATAAAATGGATTTATAAATGAAATGACGGTTAGTTAGCCGTGATTCGAAGTTAACCAACATCTGTAAAACAGTTTTATAGCTGAAATAGATACAAAAGAGCTGATTCGCTTCAAAAGAGTCCCTGTATTATACATAATCAAAACTTGTCGATCCATTCTCTAATGGTCCACTGCTTTTTCTTGACTTCACGTTCCCAGATCATCATCACAGTCAGTCAAACTTCTTTCATGGGAAATGCAGCAAATGAGAATCAGGTTCCTCAGAATGGACCAAATGGTCAAGCTTAAGAAAATGCCGCAAATCTGAATCAGCTTGCTCAGAATGGGACCGAATGTTCAACTTCAAGAAAAGCAAGTCGTTCAGGGTGGTGGAATGCACCATCAGTTTATTCTTGGACATTGCTACTTGTGCAATGATGATCAATACACCAAAAAGTATTAAAAGTCATAATACATAAGAAATACGTCAAGAACATGTGGTAAATGCCTCAACACCTTTAAAACGAAAGCTGAACTTCTAATTTACAAGAGGGTTTGATGACATTGGAGCCACCTTGGAGGATGGCATATGTGTGCCTGAATCAGTTGTTTTGAAAACACCACAGAATATTAACAAGATTCAGGTAAATTTGATGTGCTTTTACATTTTCGTTATTGCTCTGATTTAATTCTTAAGCCTCTTATGTGCAATGCGTCCAGACTGATGATGTTGGTGAAGCTGAACCTATCGAAATTCCCAAGTACAAGCTCCGCCGGTTGGGCGACACCCACTTTATCAAGTTAGCATTTGTAGACGGTGTGACGAAGTGATCTACAAACAAGAATGGCCTCAAGAAATATAGAAGGTTAATCGCAAGATGTCAAGTTTCGTGCGCGAATATCCCAAGCTGCATTGGATATCCACCGGCGTGGTGGATAAAGAATTCACTGAAAATTTTCAATCTTCTTGTTCTTTTTTCTTTTCTTGGAAAGGACACTATATATTTTGCTTCATTCATTTTTATGGCGAAAACTGGACCCTTTTGTTTCTCGTTTATTTGTACAAATCATATTACAACTCATTTCTCCTAAAAAATTTCATTAATCATAAATGGGAGCAAAATATATAGTAAATATATAGTGTCCTTTCCAAGAAAAGAAAAAAAAAATACTTACCAAAAGATCTTGAAAATTTTCAGTGAATTCTTTATTCACCACGGCGGTGGATGTCCAATGCAGCTCGGGACCTAAAGGTGTTCGTGCATGTGGACATTGAAACTTACATCTTCCGATAAACCTATGTTTCTTGAGGCCATTCTTGTTGTGTAGATCGGCTTCATCACACCGTGTACAAATGCTAACTTTATGTGTGTCGCCCAACCAGCGGAGCTTGAACTTGGGGAACTTCAGGAATTTCGACAAATTCAACTTCTCAATCTGGACGCATTGCACATAAGAGACTTAGTACCTTGGTCTTAAAGACAAGAATTAAATCACACCAATAACGAAAATGTAAAAGCACATAAAATATGCCTCTGTGGTGTTTTCAAAACAGCTGATTCAACACACATTGGCTCCAATGTCGTCAAACTTACTAGTCTCATCCACCCCTTGTGAATCAAAAGTGCAGCCCTTGTTTTAAAAGTGTTGAGGCATGTACCCATGTGTTCTTGACATATTTCTTGTGTAAGTCATTATTATGACTTTTAATACTTTTTGGTGTATTGGTCATCATCATTGCACGAGCAGCAATGTGCAAGAATAAACTGAGACCTTGAACGACTTGCTTTTCTTGAGCTTGACCATTAAGTTGATTTAGATTTGAGGAGCTTGACCATTTGGTCCATTATGAGGAATCTGATTCTGATTTGCGGTATTTCTTAACCATTCGGTCCATTCTAGGTAAGCTGATTCAGATTTGCACAGCTTGACTATTTAGTACATTATGAGGAACCTGATTCTGATTTGCGGCATTTCTTGATTGGATGTGATGAAGATCTGGGAATGTGGAGCCAAGAAGAAAAAGCAGGGGACTTTTAGAGATTGGACACTTAGAATGAGCTTGTTTGCTATGGTAAGATTGGACACTTAGAAAGCAGCTGGATCAGCAGAGGTTGCTACGGTAAGATTGAACACTTAGAAAGCAGCTCGATAAGGAGGATGAACACTTTGAAAGCAGCTGGATAAGGAGGGAATCCCCCGGATCACCATAAGTTGATCTTTGCAGAAAGCAGCTTGAGGACAAGAGAAGTTTGGCTGACTACTAACAGAAGTAAATGGGAAAATAATTTTTTATTCACACTTGTGGAATATGTATATACATATATTTATAGATAAAATACAAGCCTCTAGGATTATCTAGAATATTTACAAATGCAACTTAAATATATTTCATAGATAATGATTATCTAGAATATTTAAAAATATATAAAATACTCCCTCCGTCTCACTTTGTTTGAGACTTATTCCTTTTTGGGATGTCCCAAAATTAGTCCCAATTCTAATGTTTAGAATTAAATTTGTCTCTTAAATGTCTAAAATGACCTCATATAACAATTTATTGAAAAATGTAGAAGAACACAAAAGGATGTAATTGTAATTGAGCTATGTTTTTAATGAGTAGACAAGACATTAAATGATATCTCCTTATTTTTTATGAGTTCCCAAAAGTCCCAAACAAAGTGGGATGGAGGGAGTATAATATTGCTATCACCACACCTAAGTTGGCCGAGGGCGAAGGCCTAATTTGTCAAGCTGAAAATGAAAAAGAGGTCGGAGCAAGGACTTGGTGAGACAATCAGCTGACTGAGTGAACATGCACAATACGAAGTGAGCCACGTTGGACTTGATCATGCAGATAATGATAATCAATGGTCACATAATTCATGCGAGAGTGAAATACAAGATTGGAATAGAACTGGGTAGTGTCAAGATTATCACAATAAATCACGGGAGGCTGGGAAGGAGTAGGCCTGTAAACGAGCCGAACCCTACCGAACCCTGGCAGGGTTCGAGCTCGGCTCGGTGTGTTCGAACCTTAGGCTTGGCTCGGCCCGAAATGGCCGAGCCTTATATTTTCATTATCCGGCTCGGGTTTGGCCTGGTATTTGGGGAAAAAAGCTCGGCTCGGTTCGGCTCGAACATGTCGAACCGTTCGAACATGTTCGGCTCGAACTGGGTTTTAAAAAAAAATCAGAATTTTGTGTTCGAACATGTTCGGCTCGAACTGTATATGAATTTATGATATCCGAGCCGAACATGTTCGAACATGTTCGGCTCGACCACCGAATATCTAATTTTTAAGGTTCGGCTCGAAGTTCGAACCCACGAACCGAGCCCGAATCGAGCTTTTTTCGAGCCGAATACTCCAAATCGAATCGAATACTTAGGTTCATTTACAGCCCTAGGAAGGAGGATGGAAAAGATCACGAAGCAGAAAAGAACCCCAAGTGAGTTCAGCAGGAGAAGAGGCAACAGACTTGTACTCAGCCTCTGTAGATGACCGAGCAATGGTAGATTGTTTCTTGGAGCTCCGGGAAACTGCATTTCGACCCAAACTAATATAATATGCACTAGTAGAGGAATAGTCATGTTTATTACCACCCAAGTCGGCATAAGAAAATGCATGCAACGTGAGTGACGACTGGCGATATTTCTGAATGCCATAATCAAGAGTCCCTGGTGTATAATATGTTTAACAAGAGCCCAATGAACATCTGTGGGACAATGCATAAATCGGGACAGTTTGTTAACACCAAATGCAACATCCGGATGGGTAATAATCAAGTACTATAAACTACCCAACACCATGCGCTAATGAGACAGATCTTCAAGAGGCGTGCCAGACTTGGTAGTGAGCTCCAAAATATCAGTACATAGTAGGGTCGCAACAGAATTGGCCTCATGCATGTTAATTTTGGTGAGAAGTTCCGAAGTGTAATGTTGTAGGTAGCGGGGTCGCAACTGAATTGGCCTCATGCATGTTAAGTTTGGTGAGAGGTTCCGAAGTGTAACGTTTTTGAGATAGAATGCAACCATCAGAGTTCGGAATAACCTCTACACCCAAAAAATAGGATAGAGAGCCAAGATCTTTGAGGGAAAAGCAAGCTCATAATAAGCGAATGAAGTCCTCAAGGGAGGAAGCATGATTACCTATGACAATTAAATCATCGACATAGACGAAAACGTAATTAATAGTAGGCCCAACATGATATATAAAAAGTGAAGTATCATCCTGTGAATTCTGAAAACCCAGAGAAAAAAAACCCTTAAGCTCATAATAACAAACCTTGGGGGCTTGCTTGACACCATAAATGGCCTTACGAAGCCGACAAACATAATCAGGACGATCCGAATCAATGAAACCAGGAGGTTGTGCAAGATAGACAGACTAATGAAGGTGACCTTGCAGGAAAGCATTATTAATATCGAGTTGGCAGAGACACTACCCCTGCGATAGAGCCAAAGTGAGAACAACACGAACAGTAATGGGTTTTGATCACCAGATTGAAACTCTCAAAATAGTCTCATAATGATTATCTAGAATATTTACAAATATATAAAATATAATATTGCTATCAACTACACCATTCAGAAAAAAATCGACCTTGCACTTGGTTCTAAGGCTCCGTGGTGGGATGCAGATCTTCGTTAAGACCCTCACTGGAAAATCAATAACCCTTGAGGTTGAAAGCTCCGATACCATTGACAATGTTAAGGCAAAGATTCAGGATAAGGAGGGAATTTCCCCAGATCAGCAGAGGTTGGTTTTTGTTGGAAAGCAGCTTGAGGACGAAAGAACTTTGGCTGACTACAACATTCATAAAGAGTCTACTCGGTGAAGACTCTAACCAGGAAGACCATCACTCTTGAAGTGGAGAGTTCAGATACAATTGATAATGTGAAAGCCAAAATTCAGGATAAGGAAGGGATTCCTCCGGATGGACCAAGATCCTCTCAAGTAACTTAAGGGTAAAGTTAGTGTTTTTACATATAATGAACTAAACTACGTAGTTTTGGAAAAAGTTAATCAATGGCTAGATGTTTTACACTTTTGGGGTGTGTGGTTGGATCATGCATACTTGAGAGAATATTTCCTCAAGTTACTTGAGAGGATCCTATCCCCCTCCGGATTAGGAGACGTTGATCTTTGCCTGATAGAGTCCTGAGGAATCTTCCAACATCAGAGGTTCAGATTCAATTGAGTTGTAAATAGACTTTTAATAGACATGCAAGTGTTCTGCAAACTTTTTATACATGTTTTTGAGGTACTGATAATCCAATAATTAATGGTCCTTATTCTAGTCTATTACAACCGGATTTACCCAATTTTTCGTAATCTCTTTGTTACGTGTTAATCTGTTCCAACTGTATCTTAATTACTTGTTAATTAATTGCTGCATATGCGCCGCATTTAGCACACCGTAGCATTGTTGTACCCTTAAACAACGTCACATCAAACATTCGACGGGAACATTCCAGCCGAACCTTCATATTTTCAAGAGTGGCTGCCTTGATCACTTGTCCTACTCCACTCCCACCAGTTCTTGAAAGATCATATATGATCTTTTAGAAATGGTCAAATTACCTATCATCTGATAGCCTGAAAAGTTCATATTTTGCTGCTTGTTTTAGCTTTAAATTACATAGTTTCATGCTTAAACTTCCAAAGCATAAGACCATATGCATACTTGAAAAACCAACACACTTCACAAAGACATTTGTACTCTATTAATAATATATATAAAAAGCAAATTTCTTTATATAAACGTGCCTCTTACAGAGCTGCACTAAAAGCGCGGAGTAATCCAGGTAGATGGCGAAGCTTTGCTGAACAACGGCTCTCCTGGATAAACCGGCTCGATGGTTCCCGTTTCCAAATTATATACACCATTGTCCATGCCACCGCCTTTTGGTCCACGAAAGTGATAATATTCCTAATCATCGTCGGTGAAGTAAATGTGGTTGGCTTTGATTACTGTTCCAGGAAATCTTGAGGCATCCACAGTGATGGTGGAATTGTGACCAACGAAGACAGCCATGCTTCCGAGGCTATAAATATCTTTCCATGTGCCCGTCACTATATCAATTTCATACACTTGAAATTTAGTAGTGATATAGGACAAACCATCCGAGCTCAAATCTGGGGCTTTTCTTGTAATAAGGAGCAACGAGTCATCAACAGATTTGAGGATATATTTGCGCTTAGAGTCCACTAGTTCATTAAGGAAGCCTATTTTAAAATTTGGATCACATTTTTGGGTATAAAATAAGCAACTATACGACCTTCTACTTGGTTATCATATTCAGCGAAGTTGAAGACCGAAACCATTGCCGGATTACTATAGGCATAAAATTGTCCATTGCCATGGTACACAACATCGGTAAACCGACCTGGTCGGTCCTCGATCCTGTTCCATGCTTTGTCCCCTAACCTCCAATAAGCCAAATGTCCACGCTCTCCTGCTATGATCACCAAAACAAAGTCTGAAGACTCACTTGGCCTAGATGAAAGCACCATCTTTTGGATAAAAACATGCGCATCAATCTCAAGCTCCTCGTATTCTGGAAAGGTGTTTTGATGTGGTAATGGAATCTCATTGCCTATAAAAGGATCTAGGAGGCTCATGCTACCATCTTCTTCGGCACATAGCAACCATCCCAATGATTCGAAGCACTTCTTGCCTTTAAACTTGGAAACTTTCACAGAAGATATAACTGATTCACCCGGAAAAATTAGGACTCTAACTTGGCCTATTTTGGATTTTAGTCCTGTTCCCGCTCCGGTGAGGAAAATGGTCCTCTAAGTTGGCTTTTTTTTTGGATTTTAGTCCTATCCGCCGGAAATAGCTGATTGGGCACCGGAATTTTTAAAAATAGTCCTCTAACTAGGCTGCCACGTAAGCGTTTTTTAAAGATTCCGGTGCCCAATCAGCTATTTCCGGCGGATAGGACTAAAATCCAAAAATAAAGCCAACTTAGAGGACCATTTTCCTCACCGGAGCAGGAGCAGGACTAAAATCCAAAATAGGCCAAGTTAGAGGACTAAAATCCTAATTTTGCCCTGATTCACCCTCAACCAAACTATATAACTCACGGATATCATCATTGCCATCATCTCTGACGGAAAGCATCAGATAAGGGGTTCGTTGCCGTAACCGTAGACCCTCAAAATACTCCATCTTTGCAGCAGCACGCAAGGATTTGGAAACGCTTCTAAATGAAATGTAGTCTTCGAGCTTTTTCAGTCGTCTGGCTATTTCTGCTAGCATTTCGTATGGAAGATCGGACAAATTTCCCATTTCCGAGACAAATCTACAAAATAAGAATAACCATCACTTAGCAAACAAGTTTATTGAGACATATCAGGTCTATTGAAACAGCCAAAGCTGCTAGGTGGCATAATATATCATCACACATATATTCATTCAAGAATACCAATAAAAGAAACGATATGCAAATGAGAAATTAAACCCTCTCCACAAAGAATACAAATTCAAATTCAAATATTTTAGGGTAATAGCAACAGGTAAAAAGCTCCTGAACCATGCTGCAATAAACTATATTTAAAAAGAATTTCTCGCAACCCTGAAAGAAAAAAAAAAAACTTTCCCTAAAAAAAACTCTATATTCAAGAAAAAAAACTAGAGCAAGGATCCTTACCGGTCGAGTGCTCACTCAAGTGTCAAGGATCCAACAGGTCGGCGTGGATTGTGGTGAGACTTTTAGTCCGGTGGTCAAACCGGCTACAATTCGGATTGTTTTGAGTTTGGCCTTATCTCGTAAATGGTCTATTCATCAGTTAGACGTTAAAAATGCGTTTTTGCATGGGGAGCTCAATGAGACGGTCTACATGCACCAGCCCATGGGCTTTCGGGATCCTACTCATCCGGATTATGTGTGTCACCTCCGCAAGTCGTTATATGGCCTTAAGCAAGCCCCTCGTGCGTGGTATAAACGGTTTGCGGATTTTGTTTGCGGGATTGGTTTCACAAACAGTAAGTGTGATGCTTCTTTATTTGTTTTTCGTCAGGGACAGGATATGGCATATCTTCTCTTATACGTAGATGACATCATCCTCGCCGCCTCTTCCGACCAGCTCCGCCGGTCAATTATGCATCAACTTGACTCCGAGTTTGCTATGAAGGACTTGGGCGTTCTGAATTATTTTTTGGGTATCCGGGTTTCTCATCATCATGGTGGCTTATTTTTATCTCAACAAAAATATGCCGCAGAAATTATCTCCCGGGCCGGTATGACAAACTGCAAACCATCTCGTACGCCCATCGACACCAAGCCCAAGCTTAGCACTTCTGATGGTGAACCATATTCTGATCCTGCTTTCTACAGGAGTCTGGCTGGGGCTCTTCAGTATCTCACCTTTACGCGCCCAGATATCTCCTATGCGGTACAACAAGTTTGTCTACACATGCATGATCCCAGGACTACGCATATGAATGCCTTGAAACGTATTTTACGCTATATACAGGGCACGCTTCGGTTTGGCTTACATTTATCACCTTCCTCGGCCCATTCACTTGTCTCATATACTGATGCTGACTGGGGAGGGTGTCCCGACACTCGTCGCTCTACTTCAGGGTATTGTGTTTTTCTCGGCGACAATTTAATATCTTGGTCTTCCAAACGGCAACCAACTCTGTCTCGCTCTAGTGCCGAAGCTGAATATCGTGGTGTGGCCAACGTGGTATATGAGTCATGTTGGGTCCGCAATCTTCTCCTAGAGCTCCGTTGCCCGGTTAGCAAAGCGACATTAGTTTACTGTGATAACGTCAGTGCCATCTATTTATCTGGTAACCCCGTTCAACATTAGCGCACCAAACACATTGAGATGGATATCCACTTTGTTCGAGAAAAGGTTGCTCGGGGTGAGGTTCGGGTTCATCATGTCCCTTCACGATATCAGATTGCCGACATTTTCACGAAGGGACTACCCTTGATTCTTTTTGATGATTTTCGCATCAGTCTCAAAGTTCGTGATCCTCCCGTTTCAACTGCGGGGGAGTGTTAGAGTACACATATGTAACGGTTATAATTAATTAGATAGAATTAATTATGCAGTCAAATACATAGCTAGTCTTTAGCCATATTTACTCATAGCTAGTCTTTAGCCACATTATTAGCTAGAGGTTATGATTGTATTGAGTGTATATATTTTACACAAACATAATGAAAGAATCAGGGGAATTATCTTCTTACATTCCGCACAAAAAAAACTATGAAAAGTTATGAGAAAAAACAAAAGAGAAGAAAAAGGTGCATTTTTCTGGAATGATGCAGGACTCCCTGTTAGAGCGGACTCTCTTATTTTTTACTGCGTCAAAATTACCCTACCTGCATACACCACACCAAAATCAACCTTTCTGAAGGTCAAATCAAATATGAGAATAAAGGGATTTTGAGATTAAGAATTGTGTTCCAAGATGTTGATTCAATATGAAGCAAGATAAATATGATATATCGATAGAATCGTTGTGACGAAAATAAAAGCTTGCAAATAAAATTTGCCGTAAGAATAAGGAGATAAAATCATTATGACGAAAATAAAGGCTAGCTAATAAAATTTGCCGAAAGAACAAGGAGCAACATGTGTCCGGATAAATAAATTAAAAAAAAGGTTAAAGGTTGTAAATGACTGTTTTTGATAATGACAAGAAAAAAAGATAGTGGTCAAGAAGGACAAAAACGCGCATGTTACTACATGTGTTACTACATGTTGCTACAACCAAATGTAGTAACACATGTAGTAACAGGCGCGTTTTTGTCCTTCTCAACCATTATTTTTTTTTCTTGTCCTTTTTTCCCATTTTGTATCTTTTTTTGTCCTTCTGACCTCTGACCCCTTAAAAAAATCGGTTTTTTCCCAAAAAAAAAACAAAAATTTTTTTTAATAAAAAACAAAAGAAGTGAAGAAAGAATGAAATGCCGTATACCTTTTTATTATAGGAGGACTCTGATTTATGTGTTTCTACGTGGCATAAATGGTGTTTATATAGAGATGTCAAAGTGCAAACTTCCTAATCCTATTCCACAAAGAAAATAGTTTCTTGCAATCAGAAACAACACACCCCGTACTGGAGAAGCCTTCCCCGCTAGAGCGAAGCTTGCGAACGGCAGACAATTTATGAAACCATGCGAATTTTCATATTTCTAAAGAAGATTATCCATAACCACGAAGAAAAATCCGGGTATGTAACCGACATAATCCCAAGACAAAACATAAAGCTGATTAACATGTTAGTTAATAATTGTTATTAACCAATGTGCAAATGTCTAGGAATTAACCAATGTGCAAATGTCTAGGGTTGGCCGGTGGCCTGTAATGTTGTTCAATGAACAAGCTAGTGTTCGGCTTGTTAATATTCGTGATCGTTCATCTTTACATCTTAAGAAATCAAGTTTGAATATGTTGGAGAAAATGTGGAATTGAATTAAAAATGAATTAAAAATGATTTTATAATCATTTTATTCAGTGACTTTGTAAGCGTATTTCGGATATATTCTTGTATAGAATATATGTAATGTTTTATTAATTCTGAAAACTACGTGAGTCGTAGATGAATTCAGGATTTGGAATCATTCAATTCGGATAACGAGTGAATAAGAAATTAACGCTTAAAGTCGGTTTGTTGGAAAATTGATGATATGTCATAATGGGCCTATTGGGCTTAAGTGTGTGTTATGAAAAGGAAAAATGGGAAGAAACTTTTCTCCCACATTGGTTGGAAGAAGGAAAAAGAAGCAATATTTACATGATATTGTTTTAGTGTAGTTGGAATAAGAAACCAACATTATACACCGTTCTCTACGTGGCGCAGGGGGTGCAAATCCAATCCGGATTTACCCTTGGGCTTGTGCATGCCCGCGTGTCCTACGTACACGAATGCAACTCGATTTGAAGGTTCACAGTCAGAGTTCGGTTTTGTTGTTATTTATTTTTCAGTCTGCTGAATCAAGGTTGTTGAGCCTCAGTCGTGAGACTGTTCATGTTCCTATCCAACTTTAAGTCTTTTTCAGTCATTCAATTCGAGCTGAGGCTGTTCATTTCCATCAGTTTTTCCATGTCCTCTGCTATATAAACGAGCTACATGAATGGGAAGAAAAATACACAGACACAGAAATACAACACCAGAATTGCATACATACATACATTCTTCTGCATACTGTTCTTGCATCAAGTGAAGAGTTTCTGAAGCACTGTAGAGTTCGTCGTTGTTCAGAGTTTGCAGTACCGCTATTCTGAAAGGTAATCTGAGAATTCCTGGGAGACAATTGCTGCACAACGGGGTACATACCGGGCAAATTTGTCTTAAGGACAGAGTTCGTCTCGGCTCAGATCGTCGATATCATTTATTTTTCTTTCTGTACTTCTTTGTTATTGTTTATCAAGATCAATAAAATTGTTTTTGATTTTATTCGTTTTATTTATTTTAATTATACACGGGGGTTAACAGCTTAAGACAAATTCTTTAGAACAGTGGTTCTAAATCAAACCGTGTGTAATCGAAATATTTTTCACGAATATATCATCAGTTTTATTGGTTTTGCCTATGTTCTTTTCTTTGAAAAACGAAATTTGAATTGAAAAAGGTTTCGTTGAAATACGATTCTAAAGTTTATCTTTTGTCTCGAACAGAAATGGCAACTGACGGTCAAGTGACTCCTACTCCTGATGGTGCGCCAAACGGAGGACAGACATCCCAAACTACTGGCTTTGTGTCTGTGGTGACACAAACTACTACGCTTCCTGGTGCTAACCATGAGAGACCAGAGAAGTTCAATGGCTCCAACTTTAAACGTTGGCAACAGAAGATGTTGTTTTACATCACAACGCTTGGTCTAGCAAGAATGCTAGTTGATGATCCACCGGTGGCTCCACCTAAAACTCCTGAAAAGACGGCTTTTCTGGCTGTAGAAAGCTGGAAGCACAGTGATTTTCTGTGCAAGAATTATATTCTTAATGGTTTAGATAACATGTTGTATGGTGTGTACTGTACTTATGAAACCGCTAAATCATTGTGGCAAGCATTAGAAAAGAAATATACAACCGAAGATGCTGGTGCCAAGAAGTTTCTTGTCAGTAGGTTTTTGAAGTATGAAATGAATGATACTAAATCTATTGTGAAACAGGTGGATGAGTTGCAAATTCTGATATCTGAGATGATAGCAGAAGATCTGAAAATCAATGAGAATTTTCAAGTGGCATGTGTCATTGAGAAGCTTCCCGACTCGTGGAAGGAATACACGAGCTATCTCATGCACAAGAGAAAGCAGGTGACGATGGATGATTTGATTGTCCGACTCCGTATTGAGGAGGACAATAGAGCATCCGAAAGAAAACGTTCGTGTCGGTTGGACAAGCGAAAGCTAATGTCGGCGAGGTTCACAATCGAAGAGAAAGAAGACGAGAGAAATCGGTTAAGAAGGCGGGAATCTTCAAAGAAACCGACGTCATTCAAGTTTAACGGTAATTGTAACAATTGTGGCAAGCATGGGCACCGTCTTTGCGGAATGCCGCTCAAAGAAACCTTACAAACCTAGGGTTCATATGGCTGAAACTGATGGTGATGATGACAATCTCTGTGCCATGGTGACTGAGTGCAACACCGTGGGAAATCCGAGGCAGTGGTTTGTGGACACAGGAGCCACTAAACATGTGTGTGCCGATCGTGAGATCTTATCAACCTACAAGGCTGGAAATGGTGAGAAGTTGTGGATGGGAAACTCGCCCAATCAACCATTCAAGGAAGCTGGAAACGTGATTACGAAGATGACTTCTGGGAAGAAGCTGACACTCATGAATGTTCTCCGTGTTCCCGATATACGTAGAAACTTGATTTCTGGTGGTATGCTGAATAAGAATGGTTTTAAACTTTCTTTTGGCAATGACAAGGTCATTTTGACCAAAAATGAGATGTATGTTGGTAGAGGTTATTTTACCGAAGGTTTATTTAAACTAAATGTAATGGCTATAATGCATAAGACTGTTGTGCCCACTGAGGCTAATAAAAATGCTTCTACTTCTGCTTACTTGATTGAGTCTTGTACTTTATGGCATAATCGTTTAGGACACGTTAATAATAAATCAATTCAAAGAATGATGAATTTGGATTTGTTACCTAAACTAAAATTTAACCAAACCGGTAAATGCCAAGTGTGTGTTGAAGCAAAAATGACTAAAGCGCCGTTTCCATCCGTGGAAAGAATTACAGAACCTTTAGAATTAATTCACACCGATTTGTGTGATTTAAAGTTTGAGCAATCGAGAGGCGGTAAATCCAATCCGGGTTTACCCTTGGGCTTGTGCATGCCCGCGTGTCCTGCGTACACGAATGCAGCTCGATTTGAAGGTTCACAGTCAGAGTTCGGTTTTGCTGTTAATTTATTTTTCAGTCTGCTGAATCAAGGTTGATGAGCCTCAGTCGTTATTTTTTTTTTTTCAGTCTGCTGAATCAAGGTTGCTGAGCCTCAGTCGTGAGGAAGTCTGCTGAGCTGAGGCTCAGTCGTGAGACTGTTCATGTTCCTATCCAACTTTAAGTCGTGATTAAAGCTGAGGCTTTTAGCTTTCCAAGTTCCAACATAATGCTGATATTTATGACATTCAATTCGAGCCGAAATTTGTTCATTTCCATCGGTTTTCCATGTCCTCTGCTATATAAACGAGCTACATGAATGGGAAGAAAAATTCACGGACATACGAAATACAACACCGAATTGCATACATACATACATTCTTTTGCATCTTGTTCTTGCATCAAGTGAAGAGTTTCGAAACCTTTGTAGAGTTCGTCGTTGTTCGAGTTTGCGTACCGCTATTCTGAAAGGTAATCTGAGAATTCCTGGGAGACAATTGCTGCACAACGGGGTACATACCGGGGCAAATTTGTCTTAAGGACAGAGTTAGTCTCGGCTCAGATCGTCGATATCCTTTATTTTTCTTTCTGTACTTCTTTGTTATTGTTTATCAAGATCAATAAAATTGTTGTTGATTTTATTCGTTTTATTTATTTTAATTATACACGGGGGTTAACAGAATATGGTTATAAACTCGTTTTCTAAACGAACGAACACAATCTTGGCTCGCAAACGTTAGATTATATTTGCGAGCCTGTTTATATATCAATAAGTGAGCTCATGCAATGAAGCTCGGTATGAAGCATGAAGCATCAATTGAAAACACATAATATTTCGCGGAGAAGATGCAAGCATGCATTCATAATTTTTTTTAAAGACAGATAGACCATAAATCATTCTTTCAAATTATCAATTAATTTAGCTAGACAATACGGTCATATTACATAAACTTACATGAATGCACAAAATATGATTTCCTACTTACCTTCACGTTTCATTCTATGCTTTATCCAACAATTAGTTCTATCATTCATTTGTTATACACCTAGGATACCACGCATGATGTTGCATGATGCCGTGAACACATCACTCTTCCGTAAGAGTTGCGATGTAGGTAGACACCTAACCAAGAATTGTTTTCTTAATTTTTTTTCCCACAAAGGAAAGATTTTAATATACCGGACTAACGTCGGAAAATAGCCAGGAAATACGTACCAACACCCGGGGGACCGAAAAAACAGAAAACGTAACAAAACTACTAGCGCAAAACAAGAAACAAAAGCCAACAAAGACACAAATGAGACGTGTTGAGCAGAAAAGAAAAAAACTTATTTAAAGGATGAAGAAGTGCTCAGACACGAAACCTCAATATCAACTCTTTACTTGACTACATGAAAGACCAATCAAGAAACAACAGAAAAAGCCAGCGAGAAAGAACAGAAAAGATCCTTCAAAAAAAAAAAAAAAAAAAAAAAGGAGGGGTTACTGAAAAAACCCAAAAACAGATAACCACCGGCTGAGTCGCTCTACCACTTGCCGTCACGACACGGTACGAAGAGCCCGAAAGAAAAGCATCCTCTCCCAATTCAATAAGAAAACAGCGGGCTACAAGAAGTGCCACTGCCGGCATCTAAAATCCGGCACCCACCACCACAAACGGGACAACGAAGCCCAGAAGAGGAGGACAAAAGCACCGAAGAACATTAAACCACAACCAGTGAAACTAGACCTGAACCGGAAGAAGAGCTACAAAGCCGCAAGCCACCAAGACATTAAACCATCGATTGCAGCAAAAAGGACATGCAAGGCCACCAACAGGGAAGGGGCGGAGCAATCATAGAAAACCCGGAAATGGTTGTCATCTGGAGCAGATCTACAAGAAAAGAAAAAAAAACACCCTAAAAACACAATTTAAAAAAAAAAAAAAAAAAACATAGGCTGCCGGCCCAAAACAAACACCCTAAAAACACTAAAAACAAGAAAGGAAGAGAACATAGGCTGCCGGCCCAAAAACTCAAGAGGAGAAACCAGACGATGAAAACGAAGATAGCAACTTAGAGAGAGAATCAGTTAGGATCACATTACCTAACCAGGCGAATAAAATTATGTGTAGAGAAGAAACAAAGTTGTTCTATGATTTTTTTTCACACGGTGCTTTCCAATGGGATTACACATAGACAACTCTGAATGGAGGCCATTTAGGATAGCCACCAAGCAGCCGAAAACATCAACAAAGAAAAGCATCTAAGAAGAAGCAAATTAAGGCTTAAAAAAAGGCAACCAAACTGAATCATGATTCATGACTCACCTCCAGCAAGTAACCAAGTAACCAACTCTCTCCCCCCCATCACCAAGCCACCCCCACAACCACATAATCCATCAAGCCACAAACCAAATCAATACAATAGCAAACCAAGAAGCGATTAAGCTTAAAAGAATATATAGGTAGTAGAGCCAGCCAATTACAAAGCACAAAAATCAACAGGCCACCAAATTAAAGCATAAGACCATATGCATACTTGAAAAAACAACACTTCGACAAAACATTTGTACTCTATTAGTAAGAAACAACACATTCATAAACATATGTACTCTATTAATAATTTATAAAAAGCAAATTTCTTTCTATATAGACAGATATCTTACAATGTGTGAATGGAAGCCTATAGAGCAGCACTAAAAACATGGAGTAATCCAGGTGGATGGAGAAGCTTTGCTGAACAACGGCTCTCCTGGATAAACCGGCTCGATGGTTCCCATTTCCAAATTATATATACCAGTGTCCATGCCACCGCCTTTTGGTCCGTCAAAGTAATAATATTCCCAATCATCGTCGGTGAAATAAATATGATTGGCTTTGATTGTTGTTCCAGGAAATCTTGATGCATCCACAGCGATGCTGGAATTGTGACCAACGAAGACAGCCATGCTTCCAAGGCTATACATCTCTTTCCATGTCCCCGCCACTACATCAATTTCATACACTTGAAATTTAGTAGTGATATAAGACAAACCATCCAAACTCAAATTTCGGGCTGTTCTTGTAATAAGGAGCAACGAGTCATCAATAGCTTTGACGATATATATGTTGCGCTTACCCTGCACTAAATCATTACGGTAGCCTATGACAGAAAAATCTGGGATCACATTTTTGTGTGTAAAATATGCAACTACACGACCATCTACTACTACATGGTTATCATGTTCAGAAAAGTTGAAGACCCAAACCATAGCCGAATTACCGAAGGCATAAAATTGGCCACCGCCATGGTACACAACATCACGAAACCGCCCGTCCCGTTCCTCGATCCTGTTCAATACTTTGTCCCCTGGCCTCCAAAAAGCTAAATGTCCATCACCTCCGGCTATGATCATCAAAATGAACTCCGAAGTCTCAATTGGCCTTGATGAAAGGACCATCTTTTGGATAAAAACATGCGGATGCATCTCAAGCGGCCATTCGTATCCTGGAAAGGTGTTTTGATGTGGTAAGGGAATCTCGGTGCCTCTAAAAGGATCTAGGAGGTTCATGCTACCATCTTCTTCGATGCATAGCAACCATCCCAATGATTCGAAGCACTTCTTGCTTTTAAACTTGGGAACTTTCACAGAAGCCGCAATTGATTCACCATCAACCAAACTATATAACTCACGGATATCATCATTGCCATCATCTCTGACGGAAAGCATCAGATAAGGGGTCCGTTGCCGTAACCTTAGACCCTCAAAATACTCCGCCTTTGCAGCTGCATGCAAGGATTTTGAAACGCTTCTAAAGGAAGTGAAATCTTCAAGTTTTTTCAGCCGATTTGCTATATTTGTCAGCACGTCAGACGGAAGATCGGACAAGTTTGCCATGTCTAAGACAAATCTACAAAATAAGAAAAGGGAACCCAACCATCACTTAACAAACAAATCAGGTCTATTGACATGTACACATATCATCACATATATTCTTAGAATACCACTAAAAGAATGAGATATGCAGATGAGAATTTAAAGCTCGCCTCAACAAAAATAAATTCAACTATTCATCCTTTTGCCAGGGTACTAACACAAAATAAACGAGTAAAAAAGCTGATGAACCATGCCCCAATAAACTATATCCATTATTAAAATGTGAAAAGAAATTGTAGCCACAATATTCCCTAAAATATGTCTGCAAAAATAAAAATATAAACTACTCCTCATTACATAGTGATGCATGCATATGCATATAGAGAAACATGTAAATCAAAACGATTTATGTTGCGGCTAACAAAAAATAAAATAAAATAAAAACCTCACGAAGTCACCCAAATCAGGCAATCACTACATCATTTGGATGAATCTAAATCACAAGTTTCAACATGAAATCAACGTCCTTGGTCCAGATTCATTCGATCAACCACCAAGACTTACCGGAAGAAAAACAAGGAAAATCATATGATATATATTAATTTCGGAATTATCCATTTAATATAAAAAAATTTTATAACAATCGACCTATTAAAAAACAATTATTGAGTTAATATCCGACTTTTTGGAAAGTAATGTAAGAGTAGATTTTAGAAAAATTGATATTTGGGTCAAGAATCAACTTTTTAGAATATAATTTAGTAAGACATATAATTAATAAGTATGGTATACCAGTAAAATCATCTGATAAACATAAAAGTTTTTGGAAGAAATCTACAATAACTACATGGAGTAACAGTTGTCGGCATAAGAGAAAAAACAACCGTATTTCTAATCCAAAAGAAAACAATAAATTGATGAAAGACATTATGTATACCTTTTTATTATAAAAAGACTTTGATTTATAAGTTTACTATGTGGCGTAAAAGATGTTCATATTTATAGATGTCAATGTGCAAACTTCCTAGCCAGTGGCGGACCCAGGATTTTATCTTGGGGTGGTCTTGGTTATTTTTTGGTGGTCTTGGTTATCAGTTTGGTCTTTATTACGGGGGTACTACAAACGTATTCTCATTTAGTTTTTTTTTTTTTTTTTTGGGGGGGGCTTGAGACCACCCCAACCCCTTACTAGTTCCGCCCTGTTCCTAGCCAGTCCTATCAGTGGCGGAACCAGAAAAAAATTTCGGGGTGGTCTTGGTATATAAGCGCAAAGCCTAAAAAAAATCCGGGGAAAAAAATAAAAAATGTTTGTAGTGGGATTTGAAGCTTACAACCTAGAATTATGGAGGCTTAGAAGGGTTTGTTCTTAAACTAGCACTAGGATATAAGGTCTTTTGTTTAAGAAAAAGACACATAACATCTTAATATTAACACTACTACTACTGATAATAAAAATTTAGGGGGGGCTTGGGACCATATAGGGGGGGGCTCGAGACCACCCCGTGCATAGGGTGGGTCCGCCCCTGAGTCCTATTCCACACAGGGTTAGTTTTTTTCTTTTTAAGGAAGGTGAAGGGTTGGAGTTTTCTGTTTTTATCAACCCACACACATACGCTGGAATAATAATAGTATAATAGTAAGAATAACAATAACAACACGTATACCCACAACAAGTATATATGACATGGAAAACAAAGAAGAAGATAAATAAAACGGGAAACTTGAAAAAATACACTTTGAAAAAATAACATCCTTGAAAATATGTTTCAAAAGTTAACATTGGAAAATTATGCTCCTTTCGGTTCTGCGTTACTCATGCGTCGCTCATGCGTGGCTCGTGCGTCGCTCATGCGCCGAGGCGGGCATAATTTTCAAACATCTTCATACGAGGCCAGGGGCGCCCCTGTGGGAGGGGGCCAAAGGGGCCATGGCCCGGAGCCCCCCGAAAATCAATGAATTTAAGGGCCCCACGAAATTTTGACCTAATATTATATATATACTGTATTTATATGAACAAGGAATGTATTACCTTAATGGTTAGCATTCAAGTATCTTAGAACGTGAGGCTTGGTTTCAAATATTGCAATCTACAATAATTTTTTTTAAACTAGGACTAAGAAATTTAAATAAGTAGGTTTTTTTTCTTTCCAAACCCTACGTTATCACGCGCAGCTTTTTTTTGTTTTATTTTTTTATATATATTTTAGTTACTGTTTTTTTATGAAGGGCGAGGGCCTAATTTTTTTTTTTTTTTGGCCCCGAGCCTAAATTTGGACAGGGACGCTCATGTACGAGGCATATATTTCAAATTTTTTACTTTTCAAGCATACTTTTTCAAGTTTCAAATTTTTTACTTTTCAAGTATACTTTTTCAAGTTTCTCTTAAAAAACACAAGCAATGACTGTCACGTCTAAAAATGACACTACCATCGTTTTTCCACAACACTACAGGGATCACTAAAGCGGTCTGGACTCTAAGGAACTCACAACTGAGTCCCCAAATTTTATCCCTAAAATAATATAAAATAATACATAACCCTATTTTACAACATCTCAATTCAAAAACCTCTACAACAGCATCTATATCCTTATCCTTATAACATTTCAAATAATATTAAATAATACATATTCTACCTCACAACCCTATTTATACACATTAAATATTTATTATTTCACTCCAGCAGCATCCCTATCCCGTTCCCTATAATTTTTAACAATTAAATATGTTTAGGGCAGTGAATAGTGCATCCCCACAAATAGGGATGCACTGTTCATATCCCTAAAAATAAATAGGGATAGGGCCTCGGCTGTAGGAGCTATTTGAGGCAAAACTCTATTTCTTATCTTCATTTTAGGGATATGGCACCGTATAGAGCTTCTGCGAGAGTGCCCTAATAATAAATAAATAAATAACATGTGAAGCAAAGAAACCAAAAAGGAGGTTTCAGTCAGCATCCAAAGTGTATGGATTAGGACACGAATATTAGAATGAGTCATTATTCTTTCAAGTACAAGTGACCTAACAACACATAGAGGTGTTTATATTGTTTTAAAACCGACCAAACCGAACCGTTTATATGGTGTTTAAAAACTGTAAAACCGAACCGGCACAAAACTGATCCGGACCGATTCTAGTTGGTTTGGTTTTGGTTTTAACTAATGAAACCGAAGAACCGAAGCGAACCGAAACCAAACCAATATCCATGAAAATACGTATTTCTACTTTTAAACAAAAAAAAAAATAATACAGTTAGATGTTGTTAAAAAAATTATACGTTTGAAAATAAGTCCAAAATTTTACTTCAACAATATTGAGCAAACAAAAATGTCCATCACGTTTGAAATGTTTCTATTCCGTGAAATTGATGGTTTTTATACAAACTTAAAAAGATAAAGTAAAAAGAAAAAATGTCCAACAATGTTAATTTGACCATAAAATTAAGAACAAAAAATGTTTGTACTTTATTTAAAGAACTTTGCATTTTTTGTTTCTCTTTCTCAACTAATAAAAGAAATAAAAAATTAGATGAAATCAATTTCGTCTATAATCGGGTATATAATTTTTTTGAGGTCAACTTAGTACAACATTTGGTTGTCGGATTCATTGTATTGTAGACCGAGAAACCGAACCGAACCAAACCGTAGAAATGACAAACCGAACCAAACCGAACCGAACCGAAGTTAATATGATTGGTTTTGGTTTCATCGTTTGCAAACCGAAATTGTTGGTTTGGTTTTGAAAATTCAAAAAATCGAACCAAACCGAAGTGTGAACACCCCTAACAACACATCCAAAATATGAAAATGATATATGTAACGCCTCGTTTTCGGATACCGAGTCCTTATCTAGGAAAAAACGTTCGGCGCGTATAATGTTAAATAAATTATATATTATACGTAATTCTCTACTACGTCGTATAGAGTTTAGCAAAAACGGAAGCTAAAAGACTCGGGTGAAATTCATAAATGTTACTAGAATAGAAATTCAAACATGCTAAAGATAGGAATGTATTCTTACATCAACGAATCCAAAGATACAAGAAGGATATCTTAAAAACAAACGCAAACTTGTCTTACAAGGTAGCCTAAAAGAAATACAGCATATGTCTTGAAATAAAGTACAACAAGATTTGATAAAGAAGTAACATATTCAAGAACATAGTTTAGTACAACATTATAAAATCTAGCATATCACAACATGAAAGCTCAAACGTCATCCTCAAGGTCCTCATCGAACTCTGGACCGAATTGTTGAAATAGTGTCCTAAATAATGGTGAATTTGTATTGTACTAATGTACAAGTTGTACAAAGTAAAGATAAACAAAGAGCTAGCTAATACAAGCTATTATTAAGATAAATTTACTCATAAAGAGATGATGAAAAATAACATGATGACGTTACATCTAGGAATCATGGACTATTTGCAGGCTAATTAAAATAAAAATAAAAGAAAAACAACTCATTTAGGTACTGTGATGAACTTCCTTCAATATTAGCTAGCGTTGTTCTCGTCATTCCAACCCTCTCCTACACGAGTTACGTAGAAGTTGCAGTCCGTGAGAGTATATGTTTGAATTCCTATCCACAAGGCGGCAAATTGGAGGAGTATTGTACACCACCAAGGAGATGTGACCACAGATGAAGATCGAGGCTATCTTTTGTCCTCCATGCTTTTTTTGCCTACCCCTATATCTAAAATGGCCCCAAAAACTGCACACCTAAAGTCATTATTATACTCATAAACTGTCCAGAGTCTGATATATATGATATATCAGGTACATCACGTAACTAATCTGGAAATCTCCCAAACTTCCATTCTGCACAAAAGCATATGGACCTTTTAAAATAAAGTACCACAACGGCTTGCTTGATAAACTTAACCATATCATATCTGCCTTTTGAGCAGTCTTGACCCCGGATAGGCCCATGAAAAACGTTCCAGAATGAATATGTTTCAACCACATCTGCCCCTCCTTCCTTTGCCCTTTAATTTGGTTATCACATCTATCAGGCAACATCTGCACCTGAAACTTTGGCTTCCTTAATTTGTTCGGATCCTCATCCCGATTCAGTTCATATTGCCACGTGCCTCCATGATCAAAATTCATGAGTATAGTCTCACCATTCAGGAGATTAAATTCAGAGTATAAACTTGGAATTAAACCTAGCTTCAAAGGTCCTAAGGTTTCCCTCACATGTTTTGCTGCATGCATGCGCCGCATTTAGCATACCGTACCGTATCATTGCTGTATCCTTAAACATCGGCACATCAAACATTTGACGGGAAAATGGTCTAACTACCTATCATCTGATATCTGAAAAGTTCAGATTTTGCTTGTTTTAACTTTAAATTACATAGTTTCATGCTTAAACCTCCAAAGCATAAGACCATATGCGTACCTGAAAAAACAACACATTCATAAAAACATTTGTACTCTGCTAATATTAATAATATACAAAAAGCAAATTTCTTTCTCTAGACAGATATCTTACGGTGGGTGAATGGAAGACTACAGAGCTGCACTAAAAACACGGAGTAATCCACGTGGATGGAGAAGCTTTGCTGAACAACGGCTCTCCTCGATAAACCGGCTCGATGGTTCCCGTTTCCAAATTATATATACCATTGTCCATGCCACCGCCTTTTGGTCCTTCATAGTAATAATATTCCCAATCATCGTCGGTGAAATAAATATGATTGGCTTTGATTACCGTTCCAGGAAATCTTGAGGCATCCACAGCGATGGTGGAATTATGACCAACGAAGACAGCCATGCTTCTGAGGCTATACATCTCTTTCCATGTCCCCGCTACTATATCAATTTCATACACTTGAAATTTACTAGTGATATAAGACAAACCATCCGAACTCAAATCAGGGGCTTTTCTTGTGATAAGGAGCAACGAGTCATCAATAGTTTTGACGATATATTTGCGGTTAGAGTCCACTAGTTCATTAAAAAAGCCTCTTTTAAAATAATCCGGGGTCAGATGTTTTGGCATAAAATATGCAACTATACGACCATCTACTACATGGTTATCACATTCGGAAAACTTGAAGACCCAAACCATTGCCGGACTACCGAAGGCACAAAATTTTCCACCGCCAAGGTACACAACATCACGAAACGTCCCAATTCGGTCCTTGATCAAGTTCCATGCTTTGTCCCCTGGCCTCCAAAAAGCTAAATTTCCACCACCATCAGCTATGACCGTCAAAACGAAGTCCGAAGTCTCGCTTGGCCTTGATGAAAGGACCATCTTCTGGATAAAAACATGCGGATCCATCTCAAGCGGCCATTCGTATTCTGGAAAGGTGTTTTGATGTGGTAAGGGAATCTCGGTGCCCGTAAAAGGATCAAGGAGGCTCATGCTACCATCTTCTTCGATGCATAGCAACCATCCCAATGATTCGAAGCACTTATTGCCTTTAAACTTGGAAACTTTCACAGAAGATATAACCGATTCACCCTCAACCAAACTATATATCTCACGGATATCATCATTGCCATCATCTCTGACGGAAAGCATCAGATAGGGGGTCTGTTGTCGTAACCGTAGGCCCTCAAAATACTCATCCTTTGCAGCTGCACGCAAGGATTTGGAAACGCTTCTAAATGAAATGTAGTCTTCAAGCTTTTTCAGTCGTCTGGCTATTTCTGCTAGCATTTCGTATGGAAGATCGGACAAATTTGCCATTTCCGAGACAAATCTACAAAATAAATAAAAACAACCATCACTTAGCAAACAGGTTTATTGAAACAAATTAGGTCTATTGAAACAACCAATGCTAATAGGTGGCTTAATATATTATCACATATATTCATTCAAGAATACCAGTAAAAGAAAGGATATGCCTCCACAAAGAATACAAATTCAAATTCAAATATTTTATCCTTTGCCGGGGTAATAGTTAGCAACTGTGACGCCTCAGACACCTTGTCTTTATCCGGAAATAAGCGTCCGACACATATATAATTTAATATTTAAATTAATTATATACGTAAGAGTTACGTAATTACAGAGTTAAAGCGGAAATGAAACGGGAAACTTAAACGACAACAATGTCGAACCAACTAGAGAAAAAGTAAATGTTGTTCCAACAACATTCAACTGAAAAGAAGGTACGAATGACTAGTGTATTTATTACAACCATGAACTTAAAGGACAAACATAAAAGATAAATAAATATTCCAACTCTCATCTCTCAAGACAAATAAATAAAATAGCACTGATTTCGAAGCATCACCATCAAAGTAACTTGCGTCACCTTCTCGGGGTGAGATTCAAAATATAAATAAAGGGGTGAGTACATAAGCTCAGTAAAGGATAGAAGTATCATGGTTAACATTAGCAATAAAATGAGCAAGGTCATCAGTCAACAATAACTTCATCATTCTTACTAACACGTATGTATAGTAACACTCCCCTCTACTAGTCAAACTAGTTATCAAAGACCAATGTGTTTTATGTTTTAGACTCTCAAATATGTTTAAGTGTAGTTAAGCTAACCGCCTAAGTTCATTTCACATAAAGACTTCTTAGGGACTTCTAGTCCTAGACCATTCTAATTATATTACTTATCACATAGCACAAAAAGACGTAAGTTAATAAACACAACGTCCCGCAAAGTCAAGCGATGTGTTCCGGTGCTCCCGTGCTTATCCCGCGGAGGAGGTCGGCACGGTGCGGAGCCAAGGTCACCAGAACACATACACCATACTTTACAATATAATAATTTAGGCTTCAAAACAATACACAAATAAACCAAGATAACAACAATAATACAAGAAATATTCTTTCCTTTTAACCAAAAGGACTCAATACAACCATTAAGTCGTCTTCTCTTTTTATTTTTATTTTATTTTATTTTATTTTTCCTTCATTTCCAAAATAAAATGATGCGACACTATGCACCAACCTTTAATCTATTTTATTATATCGCATATACTTTAAAAGCACTCCACATTATATTGTTCATTGTACAAGTTTTAGATATATATTTACTACCCTTTTGCAATCTATTTACTTTTCATCCCTTTTTTTTTTCTTGTTTCTGGAAAATAGTAGGCAAACAATAGTACCTGCAAGTTACTACAATTCAATCATAAATAAAAATATAATACTGTACCAACCAAAAGCATAACAAAAATAAAAATATAATACCGTACCAACCAAAAGCAAAACAAAAATAATACTTCCAGGAGGTTTGGCCGGCTTTTTTTTTTTTTTTTTTTTTGGTTCTTTTTTTCTTTCGTACCCTATTTTTTTTCAACTGAACAATATACAGTAAGTAAGTATATATATATATATATATATATATATATATATATATATATATAACATCGACCAAAGAGAACAACACCAACAATAACATATTTAAATATGATTGAACACCCTTTTATCTTTTAATTTGTAGAAACTTTGGTCAAAAAGGCAAACTTAATTTAATTTGAAACAAATGATTACTTCAATTCCTACGACAAAAATAAAAACCTATGATTGCTTAGATAAACTCAAGAACCCTAGATTCTAAAAAGAGGGTTTTTCGATTTACCTCATCACGGTGATCGTGGTGGTATGAATTATCTGAAAAACGGAGAGACGATCAACCTTCAAACCCTTTTTTTCCTTTCTAACGTCGACTAATGATGATTTTGGGTTAAGAAAGTATATATTAATATGTATTTTAAACACATTAATCCAATATTTATCCCTTTTTTTAACAAATCCAATATTTATCTTAAAAAATATAATATCCAGTACATAATTAAATGGAAAAAGTTAAATAGATAATTAATTATCCTAGTTACCAAATTTGCCCTTTAATTAAAACTAGGATATTACATCAACAGTTAAAAAGCTCGTAAACCATGCTCCAATAAACTATATATAAAAAGAATATCTCGCAACAATTTCCCTGGAAAAAAAAAATTCCCAAAAAAAAAAACTATTGAATAGGTGTGTATATCACGAAGGTACGAAAATAAGACGATCAAATTACAGTATTACACTCAGCCTCTGAGACTAATTTTTGGAGGTAAGGAAAAAGAGTCAAAAAAAAAATTTTGAAAAGTTATAAGAAAAAAACAAAATAGTAGAAAATGTGTCTTTATTTCCTACCGGGCCGAAATTACCTCACAGGCATACACCACACCAAAATCGACCTTTCTAAAGGTCAAATGCGAGAATAAAAAGATTTTGAGATTAAGAACCGTCTTTTAAAATGTTAGATTCAATATGAA
The DNA here is from genome assembly GCA_036785695.1 of Gentiana straminea. Taxonomy (NCBI): domain Eukaryota; kingdom Viridiplantae; phylum Streptophyta; class Magnoliopsida; order Gentianales; family Gentianaceae; genus Gentiana; species Gentiana straminea. The sequence goes on from JAVUPR010000415.1 coordinate 1,981,008, forward strand.
GTAAGATAAATATGACAAAAATAAAGGCTTGCAAAGACATTTTGCCGTAGGAACAAGGAGCAACAGGTGTCGGTATAACAAAAGGAAAAAAAGAATATAAGTTTTTCCCCAAAAAAAAAAATAATAAATAGAAAACAAAAGAATTGAAGAAATAATACCTTTTTATTATATATAGTAAGACTCTGATTTATGAGTTTCTATTCGGCATAAAAGATGTTTATATATAAATGTCAACGTGCAAACTTCCTAATCCTGTTCCACAATGGGTTAGTCTTTTTCTTTTTAAGAAAGGAAAAAGGTTGGAGTTTATATCAAGTACCGCATGTCCGGAATCGAGAGCAGCACAGTTATAGCTAATTGAGCGCATGAATTATAGGACCCGGCCTTTTTTTTTTTTTTTTCACTATTTATTTATTAGTCGATCTTAATTTTTCTCACTGTTTATTTATTCGATCTTAATTTCTAGAATAGGTAATTGTAGTTGATAAAGGCTCTAATTAACCCGCCATTTTAGAAAAGGATAAGGATTTATTCCAAAAATAAAATAAAAAAGATAAGGATCAAGCTAGGATTGTAATTCATATCAAATAAATACTATAGTTTGCACATCGACATCTATACAAACATCTTTTAACTCATCATCGTAAATTCATAAAGAATAGTTTTCATGTAATAAAAGGCTGAAGGTACATAACATTTCTCTTTTCTTTTTTTTCCTCCAGCAATTTATGTTTATTCTTGCAGGGTCTCCATATATATTTTGGTTGAGCATGTATGATTTTTTTTTTTTTTAATATAACTTTGTAGTTTGGAAAATGATATGTGCACTACGTACACAACATGTTTCATTGAACATTTTGGCAGGACGCCGGCCGGGTTTTTCGACATGATCCCCAAAAACCGTATCTGTGGGTCTCCCTGCATACGGCTTAACCATTCGAGGTGACCCAACCCAACATTCATTCACGAATTCTCAAGTGAAATTGATAATGCTCAACATCGGAAGATGATTCGTGTGTAGACAACTATATGTACATGTAGAAAAATCCATGCCCCGAATGAAAATCCCCGCTCCATTCCCAAAATATACATAGAGAGAGTAACTAATTTTAGTAATTTATTAATTAACTAATATAGTAATACCACCTAGCAGCATTGCTGTTTCTCATGACCTAATATGTTTCAATAAACCTGTTTGGCTAGTGATGGTTGTTCTTATTTTGTAGATTTGTCTCAGAAATGGCTAATTTGTCCGACCTTCCATACGACATGCTAGCAGAAATAGCAAATCGGCTGAAAAAGCTTGAAGATTTCACTTCCTTTAGAAGCGTATCCAAATCTTTGCGTGCAGCTGCAAAGGAGGAGTATTTTGAGGGTCTAAGGTTACGGCAACGGACCCCTTATCTGATGCTTTCCGTCAGAGATGATGGCAATGATGATGTCCGTGAGTTATATAGTTTGGTTGAATGTGAATCAATTGCTGCTTCTGTGAAAGTTCCAAAGTTTAAAAGCAAGAAGTGCTTCGAATCGTTGGGATGGTTGCTATGTGCCAAAGAAGATGGTAGCATGAGCCTGCTAGATCCTTTTACAGGCACCGAGATTCCCTTACCACATCAAAACACCTTTCCAGAATACGAATGGCCGCTTGAGATGCATCCGCATGTTTTTATCCAAAAGATGGTGCTTTCATCAAGGCCACATGAGACTTCTTACTTCATTTTGATGATCATAGCCGGAGGTGATGGACATTTAGCTTTTTGGAGGCCAGGGGACAAAGCATGGAACAGGATCGAGGACCGGAAAGGCCAGTTTCGTGATGTTGTGTACCATGACGGTGGCCAATTTTATGCCTTCGGTAATTCGGCTATGGTTTGGGTCTTCAACATTTCTGAACATGATAACCATGTAGTAGTAGATGGTCGTATAGTTGCATATTTTACACACAAAAATGTGATCCCAGATTTTTCTGTTATAGGCTACCGTAATGATTTAGTGCAGGGTAAGAGCAACATATATATCGTCAAAGCTATTGATGACTCGTTGCTCCTTATTACAAGAACAGCCCGAAATTTGAGTTCGGATGGTTTGTCTTATATCACTACTAAATTTCAAGTGTATGAAATTGATGTAGTGGCGGGGACATGGAAAGAGATGTATAGCCTTGGAAGCATGGCTGTCTTCGTTGGTCACAATTCCAGCATCGCTGTGGATGCATCAAGATTTCCTGGAACAGCAATCAAAGCCAATCATATTTATTTCACCGACGATGATTGGGAATATTATTACTTTGACGGACCAAAAGGCGGTGGCATGGACACTGGTATATATAATTTGGAAACGGGAACCATCGAGCCGGTTTATCCAGGAGAGCCGTTGTTCAGCAAAGCTTCTCCATCCACCTGGATTACTCCGCGTTTTTAGTGCTGCTCTATATATAGGCTTCCATTCAAACATTGTAAGGTATCTGTCTATATGGAAAGAAATTTGCTTTTTATAAATTATTAATAGAGTACATATGTTTATGAATGTGTTGTTTATTACTAATAGAGTACAAATGTTTTTTTTGAAGTGTGTTGTTTTTTCAAGTATGCTTTCGAGGTTAGTGTGGATGTTTTGCTATGGGAATTGGTGGTGGCCTGTTGATTTTTGTGCTTTGTTGGCTGGCTCTACTATGTATTCTTTCAAGCTTAATTGCTTCTTGGTTTGGTATTGTATTGATTTGGGTTGTGGCTTGATAGATTAAGTGGTTGGGGGGGGGGGGGGGTGCTTGGTGATTGGGGTGGGGGGGGGAGAGAGAGTTGGTTACTTGCTGGAGGTGAGTCATGATTCAGTTTGGTTGCACCTTTTTTTAAGCCTTAATTTGCTTCTCCTTGATGCTTTTCTTTGTTGATGCTTTCGGCTGCTTGGTGGCTTCCGGCTTTGTGGCTCTACTTCAGGTTCAGGTTGTGTTTCACTGGTTGTGGTTTAATGTTCTTCGGTACCCTAACTAGGAAATCTATCTTGTTGTCTTGCTATTGCAATGCAATCTGCACCAAACCGTCAGGGTACCGAAAATTGCAATAGCAGGACAACAAGGTAGATTTCCGAATAGCAGCAGAATTTACAGGATTTACAGCAGCAGCAGAATTTACAGGATCTACAGCAGCAGAATTTACAGGCTTGATAGATTATGTGGTTGTGGGGAGGGGAGGCTTGGTGATTTGGGGGGGGGGGGGGGGGGAAGAGTTGGTTACTTGCCTTTGGAGGTGAGTCATGATTCAGTTTGGTTGCCTTTTTTAAAGCCTTAATTTGCTTCTTCTTACATGCTTTTTTACGATGGTTAGAGTAGGCATCGCCACGTGTCACTCGGAGAATGATCTCACAATAAGTAAATAGAGAAACAAGGTCGATGAATATAAAGGAAGGCCTGACCCTTCCTTCCAACTAGGCCACCGCAGGACGGCTCGGGACTAGCGGAGGTCGGGAAGTTCAGCTCGGGTCGAGATGGCTTGAATAGCTCATCGCAGGACTGTAGAGCTTTCCTTATCTTGATAGTTAGCATGTGCCTATATAATAGGATAAACATGGAAAGAATCTCCTGATTATAGGACATTGATCCTGGTAATCTGATATAACCGTAATTATCTCTAAGTATAAGAGATTTACTCGAATTAATCCTTAGGGTTAGGAAATAAATCCTAGATACTTGCAGGACAAGAAATAGGGCGAGACGCCCCCTATATAATCAAACTCTAAGGAACTACGAAAACATAATTCCAATTACGCATATTGGATACGTAAGCAACTTGAGAGAAACTAACTCTCAGGCTCAGTCTAAATCATCCCCATATCACCATCCCATTGTTAGAAGGTTCTTGATAAAATCGTTCTAGGAGTAATTTAGGCCCGGATCGTATACTTGACGGTATCCAGCATCGTCAATTGGCGCTGGAAGGAGGGCCTCTTTCAGCGATTTCATCGAGAATTAGCAGTGGCACCATTAATTGACAGGATAAAAAGATGTTTAAAAATGAGAGATACGTTATTAAAATATAATGTTCAGACACAATTAACTTGGAATAACTGTTTGCTTTGTTCTTTTCAAAAAAGAAACTTTTTTTTACGCATACGAAAGAAACACACGCACACACTTTTATCTCCACTGTGACTCGAATCACAAACGCCGAATTAACAATCTCAATGATTACCGCTGGGCTAATGCTTATTGAATTGCTTTGTTTATATTTCTCTATTCCCTATTACTAGCTTCCAGGTCTAGTAGCACGATCACCGTGACCATTTGATTCCCCTACCTTTCCACTGGATTTCGAAAGTGGGTTTTTATTGCTCTGGGAAACGACCATTATGTCATCTCTTTAAAGGAAATTCATGGGTAGTTTTTTTTTCTAGAAGTGAGGCCCCAATTTAAAAACAATATAGTTAAGTGCAATTAGGACACATTTAGAAAGATGTCAGGATTTTAGGACTGTATGAAAAGATTTTTGTCAAAAAGGACATATCAATGATGAAAGTGAAAGTGATAGTGAATTGAAATTGAATTATTTTAGTTTTGTGCAGAAAATCAACGTAATTCACTTTCAAATTCACTACTGAAATGTCTTTTTTATCAAAATTATGTTTTTATAGGTATTTTTGTTTGATATCTTTCATATTGTGTCATTTAAGACTCTTATCCCAAAACAATAATTCCTATTAGATAGGGTACACCACATTTGATCCAAGACCAACCTAAAATTTGTGATGAGAAAAGCAATTTAGTTGCAAAAATAATACTCCCTCCGTATTCTTTTGACGGTCGCTTTTTCAGAATTCGCTTTGTATTTATTTATCTGTCATTTTACAATACCAATGCAGTATTTATTATTTTTTTTCCTTCTTTACCCTTCATTTTAATAACCCAAATTTTGATACAATTTTCCATACACAATGAGTGAAAAACAATTTTGTTATTTTACGCTCTTTTTTAAACACATTAATCATTTCTTTAATCACTGTGAATCTTCTCTATGCGACGGATAAAAAACACGGAGGGAGTAATAAATAAATAACTTTACATCAAATATAAAGTGAAACGTGTCAAATAAACCAACTGAAATATATGGCTGTTACTTAGTTTAGTAACCAATGGGATTATAAGAAAACCGACATTTATAAAACGGTTTCATAACTGGAATTGATGTTAGTTTAGTAACCGTGAAATATATGGTAGTTACTTAGTTTAGTAACCAATGTGATTATAAGTAAACGTACTTTTGTAAAACGGTTTTATAAGTGGAATAGCGGTTAGTTTATAGCTGAAATAGGTATAAAAGAGTTGATTTACTTCAAAAGAGTCCCTGTGTTGTCACTTCATTTTCTAAAAATCCTGTGTTTTTTCTTGGCTCCACGTTACCAAAATCTTCATCACAGTCGGTCAAACTACTACAAATCCGAATCAGGTTGCTCAGAATGGATCAAATGGTCAAGCTCCAGAAAATGCCGCAAATCAGAATCAGCTGGCTCAGAATGGATCAAATGGTCAAGCTCAAGAAAATCCTCAAGTGCAGCAAGTCAGGGTGGCGGAAGGCACCCTCAGTTTATTCTGGAACATTGCTACTCGTGCAATGATGACTACTACACCAAAAAGGTATTAAAGGTCATAATAATGACATACACAAGAAATACATTACAAACACAAGAAGCTGCACTTGCGATCCACAAGAAGGGTGGATGAGACTAGTAAGTTTGACTACATTGCAACCACTTGTGAAGAGGATGAGATATATGTGGTTGCATCAGCAGTTTCTGACTACAGGTTGTTGGAAACGAGAACCATCCTAGAAGCATAAAGAACTACACATGGCGGTCAATTCATAGTATTCGGTACTATTTGGCCTGCTATGACCCACATCATATCCTTTTATGTTCCGTTTACCTTTTGCTTCGAGACTAGTTACAAAGTAGTGAGAAATATATGCCAATATGAACGGAGGTTAGTTGGCATATTATGATTGTTCGTAAAGCAATTTGGGTCAAATTTTATGTACTGGGCCTATTAATTTCCTTTAAGATCCCATGATGATTATTTTTGTAATTTCTTAATTAGTCGTGTCTCTGTTTTTCTATATGGAATATTTAGTGATACAACATGTTCCCTTAAGCTCTATTGAAAATAATGGTGCTCTAATTCAGTATTGCACGTTAAGTGCTTGTTGTATCTGCTTAAAGTCTGAAACCGCCTTTTTATCGTGATGTGATGATTGGTTCTTCTTTGTGACCAAATTACTTGGATGAGTAGACTTGTTTTGTCTATGCAGATAACGGTATACACGTCCTCCTCAAGGGCACCGTAGCCTGCTATTAGAGTGGGTGAGCTCTCATTATATTGGGTAGTATTGTCAAAAATGTTGGGTATAATTATTTACACTTTACTTGGATATTGTCTTTCACTTTTAAATTATGTTCTTAATATAGTATATTTTGAATTCTCTTGTGTTGTGTTCTTGAACCATATATTATTGTGCAGGTATACGTCAATTTACTTCAACCCTCAATATAGGTTGAGTAGGCTTTGGGTGAGTAGGCTTATGGTCATAAGTAAATGTTAACGACAACTAAAACAATGTAGTTTTTTATATCATTGGAAGAAAACAGCTTATCCGTTAGATTTAATAGGTGTAGGTTTTTTCACTAGAACATTTGCTAATAAGAAATAATTCTGAAAGGTTCTCAACAATTTGAATAAGTGGTGGATGTTTGGACAAAATTATCCCCATAACCCATTTTATTTGTTTAATAAAATAACTCTTTTTATAAAAATCAGATATGTTTCACACATTTCTTAATATAAAAAATAAAACAATGCATTTCCGATAATACGGTTGTGATTGGATATTATACTGAAAGATTAATATCGTTCGTCCGGAAGTCGTGTTTCCGGATAGTATGAAATTTGCTTCTTTTTTTTTTGGTGCCTTTTTGCCTTTTTTTTCCCACATCCACATATCTTTAAGTTCAAAGTAACATCTTCAGACTAATCAAGATTAGTAAAAAAGAGGGTGTGGGACGGATAGTGCTACATGCATGTATTTGTCATCATAATAAATATATAGTGAGTGAAGTGGTGATTACGAAATTTGTGCTTCTAAGAATGCCTTAAACTCTTCCCTAGCCTTTAGTATCTTAGGAGTAACACTATTTGCTGGAGAAGCCGGGCATGATTCAGTGGAAGATGTGGAAAAACGGACACGACGCGATCCATCAGGCGACGTCTTGAGCAATAATGTTTCTCTTGAAGAACTTTTCTTCAGAACCCCTTTTCCTTTTGGTTCGTTATTATCGAAAACAAAAGCAGAAGTAACAGTGGAATGTGTATCGCTTACGCTAAACCGGATCATCTCTAAAGGTAAATCATAGTAGAGGTTATTAGATGCATCCTCTTCCTTTTCATCTAATATTGCTGATGATCTCCATGACCCACACTCGAATTTCTCCATTGAAAACCTCTTTGAAACTACATGTCCTGTTGTTTCTGATTCCTTGAAATTCATGATTTCTGCTTGTTGATGTTGATGCATCTTGGTTCTCATCTGCTTTGCCTTTCCAAAACCTGGTAGAAACAAGCACAATGCACCACATTTTTTTGAATCGTCCTCCTCACAATCGTCGTCGTTTGTTTCTGCTCGAATATTGTCTTTGTAATCCAACTCAATTTCGGTACCAGACGAAGAACTGATGATGCTTTCCTTGTTGCTCCCGTGTTGAGATAATTTAATGTTTTTTTGAGACCAAAAGGTCAAGTCTTCGGATGGGCGAGATGCTCTTCCTTCGCCACATGACTTACTTCTACTCAGACGAATCTCTCGAAATCGTTCCAGATTGGCAAGTGCGATTGAATGCTGACGATAAGAAGCATGGATTGGGAGAGACGACGTTTGAGTCAGGTTTTTAGGATTCTTTCTCAATATATTCAAGTTCAATCCTTTTTTCGGGGATGAAGATGCTGAATTCGGGAGGCTGTAGCTGTAGAGTTTGGGCTTAGTAACAACAATATTGTTAGTTGTTGAATCTGTCAGAGAGATGGGATCAACAGAGATTTGCTTCTCATCGGTTGCAACGAAATCTTTCTCTGTTATTTCAAGGAAGTCTTGAAGATCTGTAACTTCAATCAAAGACTCATATGCTTCTTTTAAATCTCCCATGAAATCAAGACGACTATACTATGAAGATTGACTGGAAACCGAAAGGAGATGTGGATATTTTGGAGTACTAAGGCAATCTTTTAGAGGCTTTTAAGGAGGGCTCCAGGAAAATAGAATGAGTAGGAAAGTGGATGGCATGTTGTCAGTAAGTATTTAGTGCTTGCCATGATTTCTTCTCAATCAATCAATTGACCTATGATTCTGTTATAACTGCTTATTTTATGTTCAAGTATTTGTACACAGAGTTTATCTACACAAATGATTGAAACCAGGCCATGTTTATAATGAACAAATAAAATAGAAACATAATAGTAATAATAATACAAACCATTGGGTTCAGTTTATGTGACTTTTTTTATGGATACGATGTGTGTCTCAATCACTCTCGTTATTTTATTAGGAAAAAAATTGAATGTGCACGACAAATATTTTTGCATATATATTTTTATTTTCCAATTTTATCTCTTGAAATATATTTTTTCGCACTTATTCTGACCGCTCTCCAAATTTAGACAAAGGGTTGGAAATTTTTATGCCTAAATTTGGGTCTTAAGGTATGAACTGTGCTCTCTGACAGGTGTAGGGTCTCTGAAATGCTCAATATCTGATTCAAATTAAGTTAGAATAGTCAATCACATTATGACTCATGTTGGATCAGAATAATGTGTGTTGTGTGAAAAAATACTCGTATTACGATGGGTTGATAGGTAGTAGATAACATATCTTTGGTAAGGGTGGTATTATTTGCACCCACTCGTTCTACCGGCGCACCTCACCTACCGGTACACCGTACCGTTTTCACAAAATCGACTTTGTGAAACTCGGTTCTAGAGCCAAAAAAAAAAAAAAAAAAAAACGATTTTCCTAAAGTCGATTCTCACAATGAACTTACTAGTAGTCGGGCTTTGACTTCAGAATCGACTTTTCCCAGATAGATTTTACTATACCGCACAGGTTGTTAGTACACCGATACGGTCGTTGACAGTCGGAGAATCCATGATCATTTTATGTGAACAAAATTTGGTCATTGAGTGAATTTTATTTAGCATCGTGATGTAACTTTTATGATTAGGTTTTATTTAAGTGGAAAAAAAATATTTATTCAACCAAACCCGCGAAACATAGGAAAAGATCATGGTCGGGGGCTAGTGCCCCAACCACCACTTACAGTAGAAGAATGCCTTTTATGATTACTGGAAAAGTTTTTTTTTTAAGTGAAAAAAAAAAAAAAAAAAAAAAAAAAAAAAAAAACTCCCTTCGTCCCGCAATATATCACATTTTATCTTTTTGACTTTATCCTAAAATATAAGGTCTTCTTACACTTCAATGCAATATTAAATGCATTTTTTTACTTTCACTAAACAATACAATATTATCAGTCAGTCCCAGAAAATAATACAATATTTTGCCTTGAAATATTAGAAAGTAATTTAGTTATGAGATTTCGGCCAAAATGCCTTATATTATAGGACGGAGAGAGTACTTATTCAACCAAATCCGCGGAACATAGGAAAAGAACATCGTCAGGGGGTGAGTGCCCCGACCACCACTTACACCAGAAGAATGTGGCCCATGCCCAGTTAATCATGCATCAAACTTTCTTGCTAGCCTAATACTACATCCGTCTAGGGCTGAGCAGAAAACCCAACGAACCCAATCCAACCCAAAACCCAAACCGAACCAACCCGAAAACCCAAACCAATTGAAACCCAAATTTTTTGGGTTGGGTTTTGACCCGAACCAAAAACATTTTGGGTTGGTTTGGTTTTTTTTATTTTTTTTCCGGGTTGACCCAACCCAACCCGATACATACATACATACATAGATATATATATATATATATATATATATATATATATATATATATATATATATATATATATGTATGTATGTATGTATGTATGTATGTATGTATGTATGTATGCATTCCGTCCAAAGTAAAATAATGTTATCATATTCTTGATATCACTTCATTTTCGTTTCGGTCTACAATTCTTTGACCTTTCTCCGGAAAAAAGAATCCGCGTATGTATTTTTATGTATTTATTGGTCATTAATTATTATCTTTATATGTTGTTGATTCTTAATTATCAAATTTTAACGTTTTCTTTCCTAAAAAAGTGGTTTCTATAACGATTATTGTTATGAACATATGACATGGAACTCGAATTTGGATATATACACATGTGTGTGGATTTTATAGCATAAAAGTGTTATTAATATAGATGCATGTTTTATGGATGAAACCCGAAACCCAACCCAAACCAACCCGAAATCAACCCGAACCAACCCATTGGGTTTTATAGTCATTTGGTTTGGTTTGGGTTAGTTTTTTCTTGAACCAACCCGACTTATACTATGTAAAAACCCAACCCAAGTCGACCCAACCCAACCCAAGCTCAGCCCTACATCCGTCCCATAAAAAGTGTCATCTTTTTGTGGTGCACATAGATTAAGAAAACAATTAATGTATTGTATTTTAAGTAGTAATAGACATATATAGTTATATACCCCTATATCAAATAATGAATACTCTTTTGGAATATGAAATGAATATATAAGCATTAAATGCTATGATAGGGGTATGTATGGAAAAAGTGTATTAAATGATGTATTGGTTTTTTAAATGGACACTTTTTATGGGACAATTCATTTTAAAAAGGTGGACATACCCTTTTTGTGGGACGGAGGTAGTAATATTATTAGTGTAACCGGTATTTCTTATAAGAGGTATTCATTTTACTACGTATAAATCCGGTATTTTTTTTTTAACGGAAACAAAAGATTTTTACACACTATTTTTGCCCTTAACGGTGCTCAAACCCCAGTCTCAAGCCATTTTTATAGCCTAGTGAAACCTCTAGGGTGATACCTTGTTGGTGTTTAAATCCGGTCTTTTCTATTTTGACCTATTGATTATAATTATTTAACTAATCTTTTCACTTTAGGAAACCAGAAGGTCTCATGTTGAAACCCTCTTGGAGGCAATTTGAGAGTCCCCAAACATATTTTCCTCCTTAGAAAAGTTGTAGGCACATTTATGTGGTGTGTTTGTCCATTAATATGGTGGTGGTATATAGTTGTAGTGTTCTTCCTCTCATTGTAAATAATAATAATAATAATAATTAAAAAAATAAATAATAATTATAATAATAATTAATTAGGATACCTTTATCTTTTTCCTTAAATTGTTTTTTCCTAATTTTAATTAAGGAAGCAGCAATTTTTCTTTCTTGTCAACACACACAAACACGCAGAAGCTTTTTATTGTTCCCTCTATTATGAAGTCCTAAGTCGGCTTCTATCACACAAGTAAAGAGAAAAGTGTCTTCTTTCATGCGTTCTTCGTAGAATTCATCGATCAAGACGAAGATCTAATCGAGAAAGTCAATCTATCGTCATCGTGTATACGTAGTGTTGAGGTAAAAATCTGGTTATTCTCCTCCTTTAGCTAGAACTAGGTGTTTTAAAACCCTAGTTTCGAATTTTTATAGTTTTATTGTTAAATCTGTGTTTTGTTGTTAATCTATCTTAGATAAATTCGTGGAGATATTTATTAGATGTCGTTTTCCTTGTTTAGATTATGAGACTGTTTTTTAATAAATTATGTGATTAAGATATGTGTTAATATGTGTTTATCTTGCATGATAAGTCACTTATACGACGTGTCATTGACTGGGGAGACCAAAGATGATGAGTATGGATGTCTAGAGTGATTTACTTATATATTTACTAGTTTTCTTTCATGTCATTTGTTATTCCAGAGATTTACATATATATTTTTAATAGTTTAATTGCATTAGTTATATGGTTTGACCTCCCTTAATATTAATGTTATTTCAAAGTTTGTTATCGAGCATGTCTTATTTTGACTTTTTAAGTTTCTGGTTTTGCTCTCTTTACTAGCTTTTATTTTTAATTTGGTCAAAGAGGCTGACGCGTTCATGAGTTTTTCTCTAGAGCAGTAATACGGACACAACCGTTGTGACATAACGTGTATCTACACCGTTGATTTCTAATATAGACTCATTGATCATCATTACTCAATCATGATCAATGGTGTAGATGCACGATGTGGCATTCGTTGTGTCATAGCGGTTGTGTCTCTGTATTACTCTTTTCTCTATTAGCATTGGTTGTGTCACCCTGTCTCCCGATTATAGCTTCCCTCGAGAAACGATTGATGTACAATTGTCTTTGAAAGTGTATTTATTATTGGCATATACCCTAAGAACACGATAAACCTTTTTTTAAGATCTTGTTTTTTGTTGGAAGTTTTAGATGATTTTGGTGAGCCCTGGATTGTTTCAATAGACCTGTTTGCTAAGTGATTGGTTGTGGTTCCCATTAATTTCTTACTTTGTAGATTAGTCTCATGCCAAGGAAATGGTTGTTTTGTCTGATCTTCCATACGACATACTGCCGGAAATAGCCAAGCAACTAAAAAAGCTCGAAGATTTCACTTCTTTTAGAAGCGTTTCCAAGTCCTTGCGTGCTGTTGTTGTAATGGAGGATTAATTTGAGGGTCTACGGTTGCGGCAACGGACCCCTTATCTGATGCTTTCTGTTAGAGATGGTAATGACGATGATACCCGTGAGTTTTATAGTTTGGTTGAGGGTGAATCAATTGTGGCTTCTGTTAAAGTTCCCAAGTTTAGAAGCAAAAAGTGCTTAGAATCATTGGGATGGTTACTAGTGAGCCAAGTTGATGGTAGCATGAGCCTGTTAGAACCTTTTACCGGCACCGAGATTCCCTTACCACATCAAAACACCTTTCCAGGATACGACGATGTCGTGATGGATGAGTATGGTTTTTCCGAAAAGGCGGCGCTTTCATCAAGGCCAAATGAGACTTCGGACTTTGTTTTGATGGTCATAGGTGGAGGCTTTATGGAGTTGGCTTTTTGGAGGTTAGGGGATAAAGCATGGAATATGATTGATGAAGGAAGTGGGGCTTATAGTGATATTGTGTACTACGGCGCTGGACAATTTTATGCCATGTGTGATCGAGGAGTTGTCTGGTTCTTCAACCTTTCTCGAAGTGATAATCAAATAGAGAGTCGTATAGTAACAAATTTTATGCCCTCAAATAGGATCCCAGATTATGTACAAAACTTTAACTCGAAGAGATTATATATCCTCAAAACTGTTGACGACTCGTTGCTCGTTATTTCAAGAACATCCCCGATTTGGGGTGTGGATGATTTCTCTTATATCACTACGAAATTTCAAGTGTATAAAGTTGATATAGTGATGGGCACATGGAAGGAGATTTATAGCCTCGGAAGCATGGCTGTGTTCCTTGGCCACAATTGCTCAACCGCCTTGGATGCCTCAAGATTTCCTGGAACAGTGATCAAAGCCAATCGTATTTACTTCACCGACGATAATTGGAGTTTTTATGCCTCTAAAGAAGCAAACGGCGGTGGCATTGACAGTGGTGTATATAATCTGGAAACAGGAACTATTGAATCAATTTATACGGGAGAGCCGTTGTTGAGCAAAGTTTCTCCATCCACCTGGCTTACTCCATGTTTTTAGTGCAACTTTTGATATGTTTATTTCCTAATGCAAAACAAATGTTTTTCAGTCTGTACATCAACATTGGAACATATTGACTGCATTTTCCTGGGTTTTTTTTCCCATTGTTTTTATATTCTTGTGATTCATACACTCAAATTTACTCTGCAAATACATATCATTATTATAAAGAAAAAAAAAAGTTGAAAGAAAAATCTAGATATTGTGTAATAAGAATAAATGATCAACATCAATGTATGGTTGAATGTTATCATTGTTGTATGTTTCTTGTTTTTTTCTCCTCTTTTTTCTTACAATTGCAGGGGGGGGGGGGGGGCTCCTACTCGGACTTGTCCGTACAAAATGATGGTCGTAATCGTGTGTTGTGTTCTTTCACGTCGAATGCTGTTTTTTCAAAACAAAAACATCGAAATCAGTGACGGTCCATTCTGCAACTTGATTTGGAGTTTTAAAGATTTCGGTTCCTAAGTCGAGAGAACTCCATCTTCTCCTAGCTGGTGTTGTCCCTGGATCCTGCAACAAATTCAACAACCAAAAGTAAGAATGTGACCATATATAATGATTAGAACATAATCTGAACATATTGGTATGTTAATCTTTTTGTTAATTAAGCATTAAATTGAACTAAAACTCCAAAGGAACATTTACTTCAAGTTAAAGGGTAGACAAAAGGTGCAGTTAAAGGGTTGCATCTTACTTCAAGTTACAGTTAAATCTTTACCAATATGTTTTTCTACATGTCTAGAATGATTCTTATCTAACTACTGGAGGGCACTCATAATTTTTATTTTTATTTTTATATATACAATCCTTAGCTTTGAAACCAAGTAAAATTTTGTTCAGATCCTAACTTTGATGCATTCATACATAAGCACAGGGAATGTGTTTGATCAAATTTAAAGCATTCATAAAAAAGAATCAATCTTGAATGTCTATTTAATAGAATCTTATAAATCGGTGAATCGGGACTCCATAATCCATTCAACATGCCCTATTCGGAGAAACTTTAGCGTTGAATTACCGTTTCTCCTAAAAGATAAGTTGTTGGGAAAATAAAGTAACTTAGAAATACCCTTAAGTTTAAAATATATATCAGTAAAAGAGAATTTTAAAAAACCTGGTAAAAGTAAAGGGATTGTGATAAGCCTCCAACATCGAGCTCCCACGTCCTCGGGTCACCGATCCAGCCCTGCCCTTTTATAGTAGGATACCCATAATACCCCCAAACCGAATGAGGCAATATCTGCATTATCTCCTGAGGCTGAGGATTACTATACGGATCACACAAAAGATTAGGCAATTCAAGATGTTGTCCATTTCCAGGGGCACAATACAAATGATACGCGTCATAAGGGAAACTAAGAGTGTCATTTCGATGGACACGTGTCCCATCCGGGAACGTGTGGTATGGAGGGCATAGTTTGTGATCGTTTGCATTGCACCACGGGGATGTTTCCGGGTTGAGTATCATTTCACTATATCTTGTGACATCCGAGGTTACATCACCGTCACATGGAAGGCCGTTGTTCTTCCAACAACTTCCCATGTCCATTAAGTAAAATTGGCTGTTTGGACCGCCCCCTCGGATCACATTCAAAGTGAACCTCACTTTGAAATGCGGCGATTCAGGAATCTGCAAGAAACGGTTTAGAATACGAAACTTAAGGCAAGATTTTTTGATCAAGTATTCATAACTGTAAAACAAAGTATACAAAAACAGAGACATGATCAAGAAATTGGAACATAATTTACTCACAATTTTCAACATGCCCCTAGTTGGGTAATGGTACCCACCCGAAAATCCTCTCGTGGCATCCGACCTTAGGTAAAGCATCAGCCATGGATAATTCGGTGAAGTTTGAAGCAAATGATGAAAAACCCAACTTCCTTTTCCGAGTTCTTTCTCCCATGTTACCGAATAATACGAAGCATTCTGCAGTTTTCCCAAACTCAGATTAGCCTTCAAATCCCATGTACCATAATATCCACCTTTCAAGGTAGCTCCTGAAGGTCCATTTAGTAATTTTGTATAATTGTGATAAATCAAAGGTTGATTCATACACCCTTTACCAAAACAAGGGAACTCAGTATTTGGTCCAAAGGGTTCAACTTTATGTCCATTTTTAGGACACCTAGCTGCGTAAGTATCCATATTACCACTCTTTAACATAACCATCCAGAATTGCCATGGATTCGGTTTGTCTTCGACTTGACATTTATACCCCAAATAAAGCTCTTTTTGGGCGGCATAGCGTTCCACGTCATTTACTGCATCTGAGTCACCTCCAAGAAAAGGCTTCCCAACACCTAATTTGTTATCTTCCTCTGTAACTCTATGGACTAACATATATGGATATGCATTACATATAGAACAATTTTTCACCCCTGCAATTTCGTTGAAAACTAATGTCAGAAAATACACTTTACACAGTTGAATACAACAAAATTCATAAATGGGAAGACTACATAGATTTGAAATCATGAACTTCCTTTTTTTTTTTTTCAATCTCTAATGGTATGTTGAATTATCATATCTTCCGAAAGAGAGAAAGATGCATAATTAAAATATTTTATACCAAACAGATATCTAAAGATTTCCCCTTTCCAAAATGCAGATACTTTTAGCTCAAAAGGGTTCATTTTTCTTGATTTGAACAATCTAATTTTGCAGTAGAAAAGGGGGAATGTTGATATTTTGTTAAAAAAGAAAAATAAAAAAAAAAAATAAAACCTTTCCTGGTTCAGGTGAAGCTTTATAGACATCAAAGCAATCAGCAGCTCTTGGGCTACCCATATTTGGAGCTTCTTCTCCAACTTCATTGCACTGATTCCAAGACTCAATAGCCACCCTTAATCCATCTCTTTTCATACCTGGATCACCAACGGCTGAGATGTATTCTTTTCTTAAGGTAGCAGAAATTATGGTTCTTGTCTGAACAACAACAACAACAAGAAAGAGAAGAAGAAGATAGGAAAATGAGCTTTCTTGTGTTGCCATTGAAAGTTTTTTAAGCTTTTAAGCGGTTATAGCTTTCTTTTGTATTTAAATGGAGGTGGAAGCAGGAAGCAGAATAAAGAGAAGCAATAAATGAAAGTTGTTTTTTTAAGGAAAAAGTATTTATTAATGCAAGAAAACTTTGACTAAGTTGTTTCCTTTTGTAGGATTTGGTGGTAAAATGACTTTGGCGGCAATTTCAAGTGGGGTGTACAGTAAAGATACTAAAACTTAAAATACAGACAAGAATATATACAAAAACCAGAGTAAAGCGACATGTATTTGCTTAGTTTAGTTACAAAAAGGTGACATAACGCAATTATGTATTATTAATTATGTTATATGAACTATATTGATTATTATAGACTTATGATGATTACTGGTATAAAGTTGTTCTGTGACTTCCTTTGAACATTTGTATCCAGAGAAAAAGGTAAAAAGAAAAAAAAAATTTATAATATAGTATTTAACAATTCAATACACATGCAGATGCAGAGAATATATGCAAGTAAAAGTGTAAAAATTCAACAAAAGTATGGATTAAAAAGATTAACTTTCACAAGATAAATGATTGAGAATGATTGGAAGAAAGATCTCAAAATATAGAAGTCATTACAGCCATGTTTTAGGGGAGATTATTATGTGGTGTCTCCACACGGTGCGGAGATGCCACACGCCGTGTCGCACACCACACACCTTCATTCTGTATTAAAACTGTGTAGTTCTGATTGTTTCACCCGTCACTTCACCTCAAATTCCTTCACCACACAATAACTTCCCATGTTTTAGCAATGCAATCAATTTCAAATACACGCAAGTTTGTCAAAAAAGCATTGAAAAATAGGCAGGAAAAGAAAAAAAGTAAAAATGATTGGTGAAGGGTACATGTGATATGATGGAGGGCAGGAGCTAGCTGAGGGTCAATTCAGTCAAGGTAGGTGTCTTCTGTTTTTCAATAGTAATTAGATTAGATTAGATTAGGTAACAACAACAACAGCTTCATTATCTTTTACTACTTAACTGAAAACAACATCAATCCACATAAATTTCTCTTAACTAATTGACAAGTTTCACCAAATTTTCATTCATTTGTAACCAAGCTACGTAGTATCTCCGTGTACCGTATGGATGTAGACCTTTAAAATGACTTTTATTTTGAAAAACTTACGGTCCAAAACTCTCTCATGTTACAAAAGGTGGTTCATCCAATGAAAATTCTTAAATAAGCAAATGCTATATCCCCTCAGGACAAGGGAAAAGTCCAGAACCACAAATTTACCGTCCAGAAAACCTTTTTTTTTTTTTTCCATCCTCATAAAAGACTAAAGCTACCTAACGTTGTACATAAAAGTATTAACATCCCTCATGGATGTCACATGTCTAAGGATATGGATCTGCCAATACCATCCCCTACTTAATTTCATAAAAATACTCTCTTTCAAACCGATTCGGTGTGTTGTGTGATAAGTTCGGTGTATCAGTCAAATCGTTATGAAAAAAGTAAATAGCTCCTTTATTGAACCTGTTTCGACATCGGCTCGTTTTGTTTTTATTGTAAAATTACCAAACATCGAACATGATTTGAAGGATTATATCATTGATGTGTTTATAGGCACAAAAACGTAGAATGTAAATGCATATAAAAATAATCATTAGAATATTTCAAATTAAGGTATTGACGGCAACTGGTGTCCAAAAGTGTTTTAAAAAAAAAAAAAAAAAAAAAAAAACAAATATGAAGATACTGGATAGACGGGGAAGTTATATATAGTGTATGTTAAATATATTGAGTTGGTATAGATTGGTTGACTAACTGAGTCAAATACTATTAATCTGAACATTTAAATAATAAATCCAAAAGGTTATAATAGTAGTAGTAGTAATAGACAAAATTTCCTTTAAATCCTCCATTGCTTGCATGCGTCCTCAAAGCCTAGTAGCTAGATTGAAGTTAATGGAGCAGTTCTAAAAAAGAAAGTAGCAGTCAATATATGAAGACATTAATTACTTGGGATTTGTTAATTATATCACCCAAATCTATTTTCAGGATATTCGATAAGAGTCGACTTTACAGAGATCGAATATTTATTTTCAACCCTTATGTAAAAGTGTGATGTGATTGTGAAGTCATAACAAGTGACACATGAGATGTTTACATCAATGATCATCATGATATAGAGATGTGATAATCGATTCAAGAGTAAATAGGAGGACAATTTCAATTTCTGTAGTATAAGACATATGTCAATACTATATATATATATATATAATAGGATATTAAAAGAAATAAATTACAGAGAAAAGGAATGAAATTGGTTACCCAGATGATGAAAAGGATGGTGATAATGGCGCTCCAGATGGAAAAACTGATGACGATTTGAAGAGCAGGCTTTTCAGGCTCAGACTCCCCAAAAGAAGTGCCAGTGCCACCACCAATGTGCTCCAGAACTGGGTTAGCTATAGCGAGGGACACAACGTTATTATTATCTCCCAACTCCGGCATATCTCTGAGGAACTCCGCAAGTCTCATCGATATAAACATGGCATGCGCCTTGAGATATCAGAATGTATGGTATGCAGTTCGGGTTGACTTAATGAGCAAAGTCTTCGGCATTGAAGCTGTAGTTCGGGTGACGCCCCGTTCCGGATACGGAGTATTTATCCATTAAGAACGCCCGTCATACATATATTAACTTTTAATAAATCAAATTAATATATACATAACCACTTCCAATTCTAACCACCACTTATTCTTTTAAGAATAAGTAGTTATTTGGTTTACCAAAAAGGCCCTTACACTGCCCTTCTCCAAATCCATTGGTATGCTGCATCAAAAGAAAACAGATGGAAAAAGCTGAGAATCTCTGTATGAAAGAATCAAAGAAGCTAATCTATCTCTGAACGCCCTGACTTACAACGAGTTAATGGCCGGAAAGACCTTATACATGTCTGTCTGTGTGACAGCTAGAAAAGGTTTCCTTTATCGTCGATGAAATGAAAGGCCCTCTTTGATGAAATGACTACTAGTCTTCAATCACCCCTTGATGAGAATCAGAATGTATCTGTTCTGTTGAGATATAGATAGAAATCTTGTGAAAATATATTTGAATTCCGGTAACCGCTCTCTTCTAGTTCAAAATGACAAAGCCTGAGGCTGTTGTTACTCAAAGAGAATAATGGATAGCTTATGACTTCCTTATTATTATTCTATATGGAGGGTTAGGAAACAAAGATAAGATTGATCAGGATATGGAAATCCTTGACCTTGAGATTGACTAAACAAAAATGATTGGTAGAAATTATTCCTGCATCGTCTCGTCTTAGCTCATGCTTTTGGACACTTGAAAGAGGTTGGAGAAACAATCAGCCACTACACTTTTTGATGATGCAATAGAATCTTCAAGGCGTCGTTTGATTATCCGAGAGAGCTCCTGATTTTCCTGAGCAACAACATTGAACAAGATTCACACTAGACAGCCTGCCTTTTATTTTTTATTTTTTTTTAGTCACAAGATTATGAGTTTTTGAGCTCTATATGATGATGCTCACAAATACTGTGTTCGTCCGTCTTCATTTTACGGAATTCAGATCATTTGCTTCTTTCTTCTTAAAACAAAAACAAAAGATCCAATTTCAAAGTTTTATTGTTTGAATCCTGCACATTTGTATGTTCTACTTATATACATTTTCTTTTTTAATCAATCATAATAACAACCCTTTACACCATTCACAACTATGTACATACTAAATAAAGGAGCAAATCATAATAGCTTCTGATATAACTCAGCCAATTCAATCAACTTCATAGCTTCTGATATAACTCGCCTAAAGCGCGATAGAGGGCAGCGGCTGCAGGTGGCCTTGGCAACGATCCCACAAGGATTTGAGTCGCGCTTAATGACTGACTGCCATAGAATCTTGAATTTTCTCGGGTTCGGGTTGTGACAAGGCTACCTTCTAAAGAACATCCAACAAATGCACCTGCTAGTCAAAATGAGAAAGGTTAAGCAATAAAATCTACTATTTTCCATATAGAGTTTTTAACGACCGAGTCGAGTCGAGTTGAGCTGAGCAATCACCTTTACTGCAGCTATAAGTATAACAAGCAGCACATCCACCTAAACCAGCTCGTACGTCCGCTTCTGCAGTTCGTCCCACAATTCCCAATGCAGCGCTTAAACCAGCTCCAAACGAGAGATGTGCATCGCCACTAAACATCTTGAGAGCATCCGTAGTTCTCAACACTACAACATAATCGGTCAGTTCTCCCCCAGCCTGTACACACATTGAAGGAAAACAAGAAACAACATCAAAGACTGAACTGAATATCCCTTAAAACCCCTTAAAACTCAAATCATCATGTGCAAAGGAAGAGGCACACACGTACCTGAGCACCCCAACCAACACCGAAAGAAGAGATGGCAGAAGGAGGAGACCACGAGCCATCTTCTTTACGGGCTATCACCAATCCAGTTCCGATGTTGTAAGTAACCACCATTCCTACTTTGACCACTGTAAGTATTGCAAGGCCTTTTGCATTCCGCAAAATAGCTTTTGGAATTTTTCTTTCAGGTTTCAAAGAACCGACCTGACACAATCCCAGCAAAAACAAGAGAGAAGGGTTAAAAGAATCAACGCAACACAAATAATAGTTTGTCAAATGCAATACGAAAAACACACAGACAGGGACTATAGCTATGTTTTCCTTCAGACAATGTACACAAAAATAAAATGGAACGAGAAAAATGTGCGCATAGCATCTAGTATTATTAAAAGGATAAAGGGGACAGACATGACTAAAGAGGCTTTTCTATACCTTAGCATAACCCTTAATAGTATTTGTAGCCTTGTAGATTTCATATTCCATTGATTGCCCCCACGGAAAATTAACCCACGATCTTAACGTGCTCAAGTCGGTCAAATCATGAGTTGGTAGTTGGGCAGCACGGCTTATTTGATTCATCAAGTAAGGCTGGATAGACTCAAGACGCACACAACAAACATCGCATACGCGTTCTGGATTCACACTTCGGAATTTCTCAGGCAATAAGCTTCTACCTGAAGTGCAGTCCCCACAAAATATGCCGCCACAAAATCGACAATGATGCCTGGTGCACATGATAGGGTGAAAGCGCACACTGCACAGCATACACGTAGAAGCAGCACTATCCGGCAACCATTTAGGTGGCTCTGCTTCAAGAATTTCTTGAGCGTTTGAAAAATTAGCTTCTGTGAGTGTCTGAGCCATCTCTTTCCAAGCCTGCTCAATTAGGTGGTTCGATATCCATGAAATTGTCTGGAAATCAGCAGAAGCTAAGGATGTCACTTTTCCTTGGGCAGCAAGTAACATTTCCACCACCACATCCCACATTGTCAATCCCGTATCCTCCCCATTCAGCTGATCCCAACCCATTTCTCCTTCGGGAATATATCCCCCATTTGAAAAAATACCCCTGCTCCACTCCTCGTGCTCACTTGCGGGCATCGGAGGTATAGAAACAGGTATCCAACATCCCGTCTCTTCATGAAGGGGAGCGTCATAACAGAAATACTTTCCGTGCTTCAGGGGGGCTCCATTCGAATCTAACCGGCGAACTTGTGATTCCATGAAACCAGTTTCAATTTCTAATTGAGGATAGAGAGAGTAACTACTCTTGCCCAAATCTATCCTAGTAAACTCAGAGACTTCAGCACCGGGTTCTCTGTTTTCATTCTGCTCCGCATTTTGGGGGGAATAGATGTAATCTTCTTCAACTATTTGTCGTCCCTGAGAATGATTAAATTTATACTTTGCCTCTTCTTCAACTATTTGTCGTCCCTGAGAATGATTAAATTTATACTTTGCCTCTATGTACGCGTTGTCTTCCGTTTTAGCAAAGCTTTTGCTTAGGAAATCGTTCTGCGTTAGATTTTCCATCGATGAGCCATTTCCCATCAAATCAACATTTCGAGGATTATTCCCTTCTTTTGTAGTATGACCATTTTCATAACACTCTTCTGCTGTGTTCTCCAACAACTCAGAAAAATCTTCATCACTGCCGGTTAATTCACTTTTAATGGAAATCCTCTTTTCAGGAAATGTAGTCGTTGGATAGACGACCTCTCTATCCTCCAGGGGCATCTCGAAATCCTATCAACCACGAAAAGCAGAAGAAAAAAAATCATTACACGAGAGTCATTTTTTCAAGAAATTATTGTTCATGGTGACAATTATGTAAATGATCAGGACACCACAAGAAAGCCAAAACCACTGATAATATCACCTGAATATAATAAGAGAGAGCATTTTTAATTCTAGGCAAGGTCCATAATCGATGATGGGCGTAAGATGAAAGCCATAAAGTTCTTCAGAGAAAATTGAAAATTAACTCCTGGCAACTCAGTATCAGTGTTGTAATATACATATACTAATGCATACTAATATACATATACAAATGTATACAGAGACTAAGCCCTAATGGAGCTAAGACAGCCAAAGCAAAGATGAACTGTTATGACGTATGACATATCAATCAAGAATTCATAAAGAATGGGGCCACATTCTCTTCCTTAAGAAAATAGCAGACAATTTTAACTCACACCGCAGTGAACTTTCGCTACCACGATCACAAGTTAGATCAACAATTTCAAAAGCATCATGCTTTACCATAAAAAGTATAAGCTCCAAATCAGTCACGGCTATGAATATGTACAAGTTGTTGCATCACATAAATAAGACGATAAACAAATGCAAATTTTATTCTTGAGGGTTGTTAAAGACACCACAACGGATCTACTTCCGAGGCACCGTAGTGACATTCGACCTCTTAAAAGTTAAATCTAAGCTCAAGATTCGACTTTGCGGAGGTCGAATGCCCATTCTCGACCTCTACAAAGTCGAACCTGGGACGAAGCGCAGTGACACGTTAGATCATCTGTGGTGCCTTTAAGACGCGCCTTTAAGCTTTTGTATTCACTATTCCCCTGCGGAAATCCAGTGCAGTGTAGAACATACTAATCCTATGAGTATATCAAATCAAGATTGTCCTTTATCGCAATTTAACTTGCAAACTATTGACTCACTTTGTTAAACAAAGTTTTCCTGCAGTATTAAAGTCAGCTAAATCCACCCAACACATATACATAACTTTTGGGTGCAAAATTCAATAATTAAAACCAGCGATCAAAAAAACTAAAAGTAATCAGTAAAAAAACGGTGGTAATGAATATCTTAAGCTAGCAGCAAGCAATTCAAATACAACAAGGAACTAAAACAAGCTCAAAGAATCGTTTTTTAACTGTATGAAACAAAACAAAAACAAAAAAGAGCAATTGAAGAGTCGAGAAGCGAATTTTACTAGATGGGGCTGCGGAGTCTGATACTCGATTTCTCTATTGGCTGAATTGAATTCGTCGGCCATCGATTATGTCTCTGAGCTATATGGCATATCTTTTGCAATTCGAAACTCCGGCGAAGAAATCCGATGCCGTGACGGAGCTCTATGTTATTTATTTATGTATTTTATTGGGTCGAATAAAGACGTCTTTTTTTTTTTTTTTTTTTTTTTTTTTTTTTTGCAGTAGAATAAAGACGTCTTATGGAACACAATAGTAAATAATAATGATAAAGGAAAATATAATTGTTAGAGAAAGAGTACACAATGCACTAATCTGCCCTTTTGCGTGGGTTTTGAGAGCACCGTATACATACGTATTTTAAATAAATTTTAACAGCATATAATATTTCATCCTCAAAACACCATATAATATTTATTATAATGGTATAAATTACGATAGATAGAACAATGATGATGGTCGACCCGAGAACCGTCGTATACGTCATCCTTTCGATAATCATATGATAAATGACTAGCCTCTAAACATAGGCGTTAATGGCCAGGAGCTATAGAGACATGCTCAATGGTAGGTCTCTAACCCCAGGTGGGAGATCGGCAGAAACTCTTCCACTACCCATCGCAGGTCGGCCCAGGCTTGGTAAAGATGAGCTGCCCCAGTTCGGCCATAGTAGCCTTGAGGGCTCGACGCATGACGTACAGAGTAGCCCCGACTGTTAGCCCACGTGTTGAATAGTTAAAGATAAATAAGGAAAAAATCTTGAGTCATAAAGACTCCGATCCTGACATTTAAATACGTCCATAATTATCCCTAAATTGTGAGGATTTGCGTGTATTTGTCCTTAGGGAATAAATAATATTATAATTCCTTGTCGAACAAGGAAAGGGATAAATCGCCCCCTATATAAACAACCCTAAGGAACTACGAAAGACTGGATTCCAATACAGTCATTGGATACGTAGGCAACTCGAGAGAAATAACTCTTTCGGCTCGCCCTAAAAATACAAAAAACCACCCCCCCCCCCCCCGTTCATCAAATTTCGTAGGTTTTTGGATCTTGAATCGTTGTCACTCAAGGAGATAAGGTCCGGATAATTCATAGACAAGATCCATCATCGTCAATTGGTGCTAGAAGGAGGGTCTCCTTCCTGACAAATCGTTCAAGAATTTCCAGAATTTTGCTGTTAAAATTACCATGGCTAAGATCACAAGCAAAAAAACGTCACGGATCGATAGATCCGACTCAACAAGGTGGAGCCGCCGCCACCACCTGGGGGGAAGGCCATACTACGGCCGCTCAAAAGCGGTGCAAACCTCGTTGAGGATCGTGCTCACTAGCTGATCCGGTTCTCAATTCCAAACGAAGATATTCCCTTTTGTTGGGTGGGAATTCATCAAATTTCACATGTCTTACGGGACGAAGGTCTTTCCTCAATAGAAAATAAGTATGAATATTTCTTTATCTTCTTACAAAAGAAAATGACACAAATATAAGACAGACAAGTAACCACGATAGTTATCAATGATACTTTCATACTTTTAGCCAAAGATCGATCTTCTTCTTAAGATAAGAAAGTGATAATAAACGGTGAGGTAATCCTCATCAACGATAACGCTAACATATGCTCTAGAGGATAAATTGATGAACGATACTTCAGAAGTGTTCGGTGCCCTGTTTCATTTCCTTCACAAGTCAATTAAATCATCTTTTCAAGTTAATGATGCTAATTCTGTAGAAATCGAGAAGGCTGCAAGTATTGTCCACGCTAGCATGCAGCCTCTGCATGTGATGGGAGTACCGAATTATATGGAGGATAATTTTGGTCCTGAAGGGAGCTCAAAGTCGGATGCACATTCTATGGAGAAAAGGTATAATGCTCTTGATAAGCTGCTCAATTACTTTGCTGGAAAATATGCTACTGGACAACAAGTATCTTTGGCTCATGTGTTTTTAGGCCCACAAATTGCTATAATTTCAAAGAGGTTTAACAAAGAGAGTATCATCGTTGCTTTTGATTCCAATTTATAGCCTTTACATCATCTCATCTGGTATCAAAATCTCTCTTTCAAATCTTGTAAAAGAAAAACCAAACACAATTCTCTCAAAGTGCAAATGCCTAATAACCTCAATCTCAATCCAATCCCCCACGATCTAACATGTCAACTAAAGTCATTCTTCTGGGAAACCTTGGGGGCAATCTCAAATGCATAGCATCTTCAATCGCGATTGGCAGATGAGTAGCCACAATGACAATGCCGCCTTTCTTTCTATGCTCAGCAATTATAAACTCCAGCAGTTTCACTCCATCATCATCCAATGCTACTGACGGCTCATCTAGTAACCATATCTGACGATCGATTGCTATTAGCCTTGCAAGTTGTAATCTTTTTCTCTGTCCCATTGAAAGCATCCTTGATTTCTCTTTAGCTAATCTTCCTAATCCCATTAGCTCCAATGCAGGCAATGATCTTCCTTGTTTTCCTTCCAGAACTTCAAACCACTGAACATTGTCCAACACCGTAAACTTCTCTTTAATCGCGTCTTTAAGTGAAACCCAACCCAGTTGAAGCTTGTACTGATGGAAGATGCCTGAATCTGTTATGTCATGACCATTCCATAGTACCTCACCAGCTGATGGTTTTGAAAAGCCAGCTAACATGCGTAAGAAGGTGGTTTTCCCAGAGCCGTTAGTACCCGTAAGCACGAGTGCGCCACCGTCATGGATGGTGGCATTTACATGACGCAAGATTTGTTGAGCATTTCTCATGCAAGAGACGTTGTTTAGCACAAGACGTGGCAGCTGTTGGGGTTTACGTAAAGACATCATCAATATCTACAAACACAAATACAATCATCCAGTTTTATCAGGAAGGAAGTTTTGAATAAAAAAACATAACAAACGAATCCCCATTATCGAGCACAAGCCTAATAATTAATGGTGAGAGAAACATGATAATTGCCGATGAAGAGCCGATAGTACAAACCAAGAGCAGAATAGATGTGATGACTTCACTAATATTTACAATTTATGGAGTCTGTGCATGAACTGCTACAGCATATGCAAACTATCAATCGACAGATAAGGAATGGACGAGTTCAGCAAGCTAGCTGAGACCAAAGCAGATGCACAAAACCTTGGCATCACATCAGAGACAAGAAAGGGAAAAAGAATACAAACAGGAACAGTCAAAAACTCCATTTCAGCTTTGTATAAAAGAAGCAAGTAACCGGCACCTATCCCAGAGGAACATAAACTGAGGAGGGTCGGTCTTAAGGAGAGTGCACTGCACCGGACTGACGAGACAATGCAACATGTAAAAAAACAAAACAAAACACATTTTCTTTTTAATACATATGAATCTATTCCATTAGTTCGGTGCACTAACATTCCTTAAGCATAAACTCTTTCCCAAACTGATATGCTGAGGCAGGATATCTTTTTGATGGAAATAAAAAAACGTCCATAGTAGTGTCAACTGTCAAGTATACATTTTCCAAAATTAAGGAACGCTTTGAATTATCAACTTGCTCAGAAACAACCCGATTCGTTCATAGTAGTGTCAACTGTCAAGTATACATTTTCCTTCCAATGGGCAACAAGTGAAATGTATTTAGACTAATAAACACACCAACTTAACACAGAGAATACTACAGGTCTAAATGAATTTATGAATATTATCTACATAATGTGCAATTATTACCATATTTTCACAAAACCAATGTCACCCACGTAATGATATCCTATATATTTGGGACATCCATCAAGCAATATGGGTATGTATCTCATCATATTTCATCAAAAAGCCTAAACCCAACAAACCAAAATTTTGATAATAAGAAAACAATGCAAGCACGCATACATGCACAGACTGAATCATGGAAGCACATAGAGGAAGAGATAGTTGGGGTGTAAGGTAGTATATTACAAGGCTCTCATCTAAGTTCTGGTTCATAAGGCAGACATGAGTGGGGCAGCGGCTGGTGGAAAATATTTTTTACAAAACTTAGCAGTGGAGGGAGCTTCTACCTCAATTCACCATTTCGAACTTTATACAGAAGGTTTTTCCATACCAGCTCCTTTTACCTATACCGCAGTTGAAGCACCTAAAGGAGAATTTGGTGTCTTTCTGGTCAGTAATGGAAGCAATCGTCCCTACCTTCGTAATATAAGAGCACCTGGCTTTGCCCATTTACAAGGACTCGATTTTATGTCCAAACATCACATGCCAGAAGATGTGGTCACCATCATAGGTACTCAAGATATTGTGTTTGGAGAGGTGGATAGATAGGACTACTAGGAAAATCCCTGGTTTGGATAGATGACATGGAACTAGATGTACCTACCGAAAAACAAGAAAAATCAAGAAAAAACAAAAAGCAGTCAGCTTCTTCACAAAAATTGTTGGCATAATTATTTTCAGTGAAACAACAATGATTTATTATTGGTAATTACAAAATTGCTAATGTTCTACAAGATCTTTCCACTGTTGAATCCGCAACATTTTGTGGAACAGGGCCTGCAAAATTTAAAACTGGAAGTTTTGCCCTCTCTTTCAAGGGACTTGACATCACGATAAATCTTATATTGTTCAGGCATTCTTGCTTGCATAACAACCCAATTGAGTTGTAAACAATCACGTTTATAGGCTGAGGCATGCTAAGCAATTTTCACATTATGTTCCTACATCCAAGAAGCTAGGTTCATAGCCCTAGGGAATACCACATCTCTCTTTTGAAGCAAGATGGAACAAACATACATATTTACAGGCCTACGCTGACCATACTGCATCTCAATTAAGTGAACACACAATAACATGGGATCATTGCAAACAAATTCAACAATCAGACGGAAAAAGGCATAGAGCTTCCAATCAGATGGAAAAAAACAGTGACGAATTTCAAACCAAAAATCACAAGCTAAAAGCAAAAAACTATTTAGTTGAAGAAACTAATTACCTCAAATAACACGCTAACAAGCTGAGCCGTTCGACATCGAGAAAATTAGAAACAAGGAGGAAAAAAAAGAAGCAAGTAAATAACGTGAGGTTACGAGATGTAGTTACCGACCAATTCTGGGAGATGCCAACAAACAAACAAAGCGTAGAAGGAGGCAACCAGGCAAGTGTCAACCACTACTCATCAATGCGAAGATTGGCACGACAGCATCAACGACTGAACTGGATGAACCTAGTCGCCCTGAAATTCAAATGTCTAATTGCTTGGGGTTTTAGCCAGGGCAAAATACTTCCTGCAAGAGCAATCTAAAGAATGTGGCAGCGGTAATTGCTTTGTTCATTTTCCGGGTTCGAGTCCTGAGACACACATGTGCGTGTGATATCCGTCAAAGAATGTTTTCATGTTATGCCAATTTTGCCCTTGTATTACTTTTTTTTCCTTCCAGAAAGGAGTCAGCATCTCTTAATTGGGGTTGAGACCACTTGTCCCTTTTTCGGTGTCTAAATAGAAACTACGTCGTTTTAATTTTTTTTTTAAACCCAACGAAATAGTTTGCAATGAGATATCATTATTTCTAGCAACCCACTTCACGATAAATATTGGGGATTCTAAACACACCTCGCATTTTTTACATGCGGCACCACATTCATATGTAAAAATTTACATGTAAAATATGGTTTCGGAATAATTACGGGTGCGTTTAGAATTGCCCTAAATATTTTAGAAGCCCAATTATTGTCTTTCCTGGGCTGGCCCTGCTCAGAAGCCCGTTTTAAATGTGTGAATGGCATGGCATGGCATCGTCTTGATTCTTTTTTAAACAAGACATTGTCTTGATTTTCTAAGAAAAGGAATATGATTTGGTTATAATACTTATGTTATAGCAATTGATTAAAAATATATATATATATCAAGAAGTATTGTATGAATCATTGAATGATACGAGTTTTACTACAATTAATAATGTAAATGTTTGTTGTGTCAATTGTTACTGTTTAATTCTTTTCACCGTAGCTAAAAGAAAAATGCACCATTACTTATGACAAGTATTGGTATAGCTCAGTGGGAAAAGTGCAGAGTATTGTAGGTGTGATGTTAGAATTCAAACATTCATCAACTTCTCTCGATGAAAAATGCTTTACAAACATTCTCTTACAAACTAGACCAATGAGATGTAACACTTAATCTACATCATTCACGATAAGGTGGTTGTTTTCTTGTGCGGGTTTTTAAAAGACTCTTTTTCGAGCTTCTTAGCGCATGGTGGCAACAGTCGGCGTTCTGGCGGCAATTGGTGGTTGTGGTCTGTAGATCTACCTCTCTCTGTTTTTTGTCGATGTTTCCGTAGACACTTGTCGGCTGCTTAATTTCCTTTAGCTTCTCGGCATTTGTTCATGTGTGCTCGCCGCACAGTTTGGCGGTACGTTATTGGTGGCTCCGGCGGGGGTCTTAGAACCATGGGTGGTGTTTGTTTACCTTGTTCTCCTTCTTGTTCATTGTTAATTTCTTTTGTTTGTGTTGTTTGTTTAGTCTTTAGCGCGGGTGAAGATTTCGGCTCCATGGGCTCCTTTACATATGTGTGTCAAAATTTCTCTTTGAGTCCTGTTAACGTTTTTGACATATCAGTTGTATGTTTGGTTGTTTCTTTAGTTTTTCAGATGTATAGTTAGTTAGTTTGTGTCGTCCGGACGGTGCTTCGACTTTGTGTTTGCATTTTTCAGCGTTAGCCTGACTTTTAATAAAATCTTGTGCCTTCCAAAGAAAAAAAAACTATCGGTGAATCTCCGAGGATGTTCATTTCAGCCACTTGATTTTCTTTCTAAGGCAGTCGGAAAGGTCAAAACTTTTGTAATTCATACCTGATATGAGTGGCGAATTTGATAAAATTCTGACTTGCACAATATAAAAAATTTATAGGTTTTTGCCAAGAAGGACGGATTAGTAAATTTATCAGGATCCAAGTAAACTGATTATTAATCAGGACAAAACCGTTGTAAACTTACCAAAATACCCTTTTGTACTAATTATTAAATACATTCCTTGATTACCGTTTAAATCTTTATACATTTAATACGCTGATTTTATGCGATGTCGGTTACGATTCATTATCATCTCCAATTTTCAATGCTATGATCTCAAAGAGAGAGAAAAAAATCACAACTTAACATATTTAGTACATTAATATCAAACGATTTTCGAATTATGTAATGTTTAAATGATTCTACCAATCAATCCGATTTTCGAATTATGTAAAAAAAAAAGAAAAAAAAGGATAAAACACATGTTTTTAATCAATAAGTTTCAACCAAAAAAAAGGGAAAAAATCAATGTGCTTTCTTGGGATTGATGAAATGATTCTACCAAGCAATGCTTAAATGCATTTAATGTTTCTTCACCATTTATTATAACCGTCAATCAATTCTCTATAATTTACGTATCAATTATCACTACACATTTTTTTATTCTAATGTAAAACAACATATTCACTTTATCTAAAATTTTGATGTAAAATTACTCCACCTATGTTACTCAATCCATATCAGTGTTACTGCATTATATATATTTTAAATGTTACTACATGTTTTACATCAGTCTCTATTTTATTGATGTAACTACATGTTTTGGTAGTAACTACATGTTTTGCTGTAACTATTTTCATATGTTACTATATGTTTTGTTTGTAACTATATCTATTTTATTGATTGTTACTACTTGTTTTTTGAGTGTTGCTACATCTTTTTTATTGTAACTTTATTTTATTGGTTGCAACTAATTCTTTTCATATGTTACTACATTTTTTATTGATTGTTACTACTTGTTACTACATTATATCTACTTTTTAATGTTACTACATGTTACAACTACATTTTTTATTGATTGTTACTACTTGTTGCAACTAGTTCTTTTCATATGTTACTACATTTTTTTTTTATTATAACTATATTTTATTGATTGTTATTATTTCTTCTTATATTACTGTGTAACTACATTTTTTTTTATTGTAACTATATTTTATTGATTGTTATTTTTTTTATGTAACTATATTTTTTAGGCCATGAGTACACTTTTATGTGTAATTACACTTTTTATGTAACTCCATCTTTTTATTAGTGTTATTCTTATTTCAATTGTTTTTTCTTTACATTTTACGTTGGGGAGTGAATTATCAAAGAATATTAATGAGTGAGAAATAAATTATGGCCGACTTATCTCATTTAATGTTTCTTTCAAAAGTTCATTAAATCCAATTCAAGATTGCACGACACTTACTCTAAATTGCCAAAAACCAAAAAAAAAAAAAGAGGGAATTTCGGTCAATCTATTATTAATTTGTAATTTTTAATCATCCAAAATGGAAGATGTCCTTCCATCTCCATTTATGACAATTTTTGTCCTTTTAGCCCATTTCCCAAAAATTTAAATATTAGTGATTTATAATAATAATAGGTATATATCCAGATGTGTGTTTATCAACCCACGAAGTTTCCTGGCCACATGAGTTTTTTGGACTTGAATTCTAAATTCTAAGTAATTTTTTCTACTTTCTCTAGTTTTAATTTAGGACGTCTCAAAATACTATGTTTATTGCATACATTCCTCTGCAGGTAAAATAAGTCAATATAAAGTTAAAGAAGTTAGAAGTATCAAGATTCATAAAGTGGTAGTTGTTTTCTTTATTTTTATTTTCATATTTGTCGTAATTTATACAAAAGTCGTTATTGACATGATATCTCTTGTCTAGTCCTTGACTAATAAATAATACTAGTATTTGTTAGGCACTAGTACTTGACTAGTAACAGTTGGGCACCTATAATATATACTATTAGTATGACTTAATAATTATTTTTTTTCCACATGTTCTTAATTGACTATGAAGTGTTATTACTATATATTATATATTCCCTGGATATGGCCTAGTGGTGAGGAGCATGGTGTTATAAATACAGCCGGATCCTAAGCTGGAGGTCAGCGGTTCGATTCCCGTAAAATGAGTTGATTTCAGATTGATAACACTCTTCGGTAATGGAGAACCAAAGAAACCCCCGACTTTAAGCCTTCAGGTTCACGATTAGCATCCCTCTCCACATTCCTGTGGGATCGGGGGTGAGGAGGCCCTCACGGTTAGGGTTTAACCGTTTTTTATATCTATTATATAAATCTTCTATTTTTTTAGGGACAAATGGCTTTTCATAAAATGAATTTGATCTTACGTTTCGAGTTCAGACCAGAGAAACAATAATATCTATAATATCATGTATCATGTTATAATCGTTATTATGATAGCATTTCCTTATAAATATAACATGTGAAATATCACGACTTTGATTCATTACTCAAAAAAAAAAAAAAACCACGACTGGTTTGACTAAATGAATGTACCATGATTTTTCTTTCAAAGCCAAAGTTGTGATGTCCCTTATGCCGGCGGCTTGACATTGTCTCTCTTCATTACCTTGGCCTCTTAGGGTGTGCACAACACTATACCATTTTTTTAACACCTAATTTTCTGTTTCAGTTATATTTTTTCAAACATCTTAAAATAATTTCGATGCAACAATCATTCCTATACAATTTTTTTAAAACCCATTTTTGTCTTTATTCGTAAATTGCAATATACTTTTTCTAACATCCAAATATAATATTTAAGCATAATCATTCCAACAGTTTGAACATACCCCAGAAAATCAGCAAAAATTAAAAGACCCAAACATGAAAAGCATCAAATTAATTAAACTTGAGGTTAAGTCTTGTTTCTATTCTCAACAAGGGGATTTTGTTTTTTCCTGATGTTTTTCTAATGCAAATAATTTTTCATACTTTCTTTGGTGGATGAAGAGGGTTGTCCTGTCCGGCTGTCCCCATAGTACTCATGATTTCTTCAACATCAAAGAAAATGTAGAAACTTTCTTCTTCACTTTGATTTCCAAAAATAATTTCACAGTATCAAACTTTCTTCTTCAATTTGATTTCCGAAAAAAATTCACAGTATGCAATTGATTTTTTCTTTTCTTTCTTGTATGACGTGGTGGGATTAAAATGAAAACTAAAAGTATGAGAAGAAGATGAAGGAAAGAGGGGGACTTGGCGGGTGGTTGTAGTACTGTTCAGTTTTGCAGAGCCTCTATTAATGAGGAATGACTTAGCAAAAATTGGGGATGGAGGGTCATTAAAGCAGCCACAGTGTGCTTCGGGTTGATCAAGGATCCTTAAACCCATTTTTAGAGGGTACAAAAATGTATCATTGTGGTTATTTTTATACAAGAAATAAATAGTTACTTTGATACAGTAAAATTAAAATATTCTAGATTTCTTCCGGTCAGCGATTTCTTATCATCATTTTTTCTCGCAACAGAGGGATTTTTATTCGTATCATGCAAACGGACCATACTCGATGTGTATTATAGTAGAATCTTTTAAAGTCAAAAACCGATTTTATTAAAATCGATTTTTGTGAAAACAAGGTGGTACATCGATAAATAGGTACTACCTCCGGTCCAAAATATAAGTCAGCGTTGACTTTGGCACGCATATTAAGGGGGCGATAACTAATCAAATTTTTACACTATCACGACGAAATTACCCTCAGCCCTTGTTTAGTCAATTGCGGTGTAAACAATGGGTAATTTCGTCGTGATAGTGTAAAAATTCGATTAGTTATCGCCTCCTTAATATGCGTGCCAAAGTCAACGGTGACTTCTATTTTGGACCGGAGGTAGTATAAAGCAGTAAAAGAAATGGGTGGGTGCAAATAATAGACAAAAACAAATCTTCCATTCATACGAATCCCCCCTAAAAAGGGAAAATTTAGAAGAAAGAAAGAAAGAATGACATTTCGATGCTTAGTTGGCTTCCATTATATATTCCATCACTTTCTTTCTAAAAGCTAACCACGTAACACACTGATATGTAGAAAAAGTCCCATAAATGCGTTAATTTCATGCTCTTTTTTATATTAACAAAATAAAAATAAAAAAAATCATTCATTTCATCTCCATTCAGACCTATGAGGATTTTGTTAATTGATCTAGCTATATGCAAACCTAGGAATATTAATAGAGACTGAGAGTGAATTTTAAGTGTGTTTACGTACGAAAAACCCATCATATATAAAACATGTGTTTTAACCTCGTAGGAGTCACTCAACAATACAGTTTGTAACACGTTTTTTTTTATTAAGAGAAAACAATATAGAGTATTGAATTAACCCCATACACGAGCTCAAAAGGCAAAATTATCTCTGAATTGACCATTATAAGAATAACTAAAAGCTAGCTACTCTCTACATTCATAGTTAGTATCAATATCTATGGCATTCATACATCCAGGAAATTTTGTTTCTAGCCGTGCCAATTAATGATGGTCGGCTGTCAAGGTCACGTGTCATTAATGCAAAGGCTGAACTTAAATAAGGTACGGAGGTCATCCCGACCAGTGGTCGACCACAACAAATCTGCAGAGCGAGCTGACTCACTTTCCATGACCACCGCGAGGTCGGCTCGGTCTGTAGAAGACGCGCAGAGCGCGACCATAGGGACTCGGCCAATACGTGCCCGAGCTTTCAGTCAGTTATATGCATGTTTCCTTAATCTAAGGATAAGCGTAAGGAAAGAATCCAACCTCATTAAGGCTTTGATTCAACCTTAAAGATAAAGGAGATATTATCTCCTAATAATCAGGGATTTGTAGCAATCTTAACTAATGCCGGTATAACCAACTCATTGGAGGATACGTCATAATTAGGGTAAAAGCTTCCTATATAAACCCCTTACAAGAACTACGGCCGACTTGATTCCAATTGGGAGATTGGATATGTAGGCAGCTTGAGAACAACTCAGGTTGAGTCAAAATACAACAAAAATCATCCCCTCTTTTGGTGTTTGCCGGTGATCGGAGAACTACCATTAGATCGTTTAGCCCGAAAATAGTAACTGGTGAAATTCGACCACATCACCAATTATTGAATTCTCCTCAATAAAATAAAAATCAAAATCTGGAAATAGAATTTAGATTTCAATAAAAGAATACATATATCGATCAAAAAAATGACACAAACAAAATTTTGGGAAAAAAAAAGTATTCTGCCTATATTCTCCGGCCTATACATTTGCATGGGCACATCGATCACTGCTATATAGCCTAATATCAGTAGCTGCTTCTTCATATTCAACTGCATCAATATATACCTATTTAATGATCGACTAATGATTCAAAAGAACCATCAAAATCGTCATAAAAAAAATAGTTTATATAACTTATAATTAGGAATACAACTAATTAATTGCCTGTTCCAGGACTTGGAACCGACCGGAGGATCCTTTCCCGGGCGGCAATTAGGTGGCGAGCGGTCACCTCTTCATGTCCCTTATTACTTGGAGAAGAAGCCGGCACTTTCCCCTTTGGAAGTGCTATCAAATATAGCCTCCCAAACAAAGAGGGCTCCATTTTCTTCACTTCTTGTCCTTGTACAATCAATTTTCTTGATGATATAGTGGATATAAAACTTGCAAATATTAACAACACCATAAAAATCACTGCTTTTGAGCTACCCATTTTGATGAAAGATGTTTGTTGTGTGAAAAATTGTGGGGTTTTGGAGAGAGAGATCGATTTGTTTGGGAACTGTGGTAGATATGGTGTTGAAACCTGTTTGGAATGTATACATATATAAAATGGGTTATTATATACTACTATATATATAGGGAGCTAGACCGAGCTTGGGAATGGGGATCAAGTTTTAGTTTGTTGGACAAAGTCAAAATAGAGAGAAGTTTAAGAAAGTTGGGATTTGAATCAATAATAATGGGAAAAAATAAGAGGAAAATGGGAAAAGAATTTGCGTCAAAGAGCGGTGGGTAGTAAAAGGTACTAAAATTAATTTGCGTCAAAGAGCGGTGTATGAATGCCGTGTGGAGCTTAATTAATTGGAAAATGATTAGTACACATAATTGTGTACCGAACTCATCCCCCGAATTATGAATTTGTGGTCCAGAATATTTTTTTTTTTTTTTTTTTTTTTTTGCTTTAAAAGTTAAAATGTGTGGTTATAAAGTGTTGTGTGGATGATTTACGTGTATATTTTATGTGCCTAAATCACTATTCTAATTAATTTATGTACTAGGTGGGCTATGAGCTCAGCCGGCTGTCGGTGACTTTTCCGACCAAAATTAACTTCATGCATATGCAAAGGTTATGCTCCCGCCGGCGCTACAATCTTATAACTACGGAAAATCTAATTTGCATAAGGAATTAGTCATTATAAATCTTTACTTTTTTTAAGGAGATTATAAATTATTATCAACACATTTTATACTATTGATTTGTAAAAAACTTGTATTGAACATGGTTAGGGCGCCAACAAGAGATTGATCCAGTGGTAATTACTGCGGTCCTCAACCCAGAAGTTATAGGTTCGAGTTCCGGTGGAAAGAAAATAGTGTGCGTGCGTATCAATTAACCTAACTTACCCAGAGGTGATGACCAAAATAGTAACGACCAACCTTAACCGGCTGAGTACCGGGTCGAAAGCACTATAGTGGAGAACAATGTCGTATCCCACGAGGAATCAATCGAATACCAAAGTCGTTCTCATACTTAGTTTAGGTTAATCAAGTGCATTCAAGTTTTGATTATGCTAAGACAATATTTAAACGAGAGAGAAAGAAACATAGCTAAATCACGATCCAATTGAATATTTTCACCCCTCTAATCGACAATTTGGGAATGGAAGCTACCAACCAACCATCCTAATACTTATATCGACTCCTTAATGGGTGCAAACTCCTAAGATAGTACTAGACGCCGTGCAACAACCTAGTACCCTTTGCCCGGTTCAAGAGTCCGCCTTTAAGAATTTAACTGACCGAAACAAGATTAAGAACTAGAGCCGCTCGATTTACACCGACAAACATCGTTACCCAATCGATCTAAACAACTCAGTCAATTGTAAATAACGATCTTAAAGCCTCTTTTCCCACACCCCTTCGCAACATACATTTATAAAAGTGGTGTGTGTTAATGAACTAGGTGTACAGTCTAATTCATGCATTAAGAACAAATTTTAAAACATGAATTCGTCGATATAACAACAATTATACATTATCCATTCCCAATTTCATCAACTAGAGAGTGATTTCTTGAACTTTCACACGATTTGACTATGTAGTAAATTAGCTACTCATCACAAAGAAATAAATAACAAGAAAGAAAGAGATTAAAGCCATGAAACAAGAAAAGAAACTAGATTAGTTACCAAAGCGTAGTAAAAGTCGGATTACATCAAGCTTCATCCACACCCATGTCACTTGGGGAAGAAGAAGAACACAAAATGCAAAATCCAAGAGAGTTAAGCAAGAATCTAAGCTAGATTATGTTTAATCTAAGAGAAATTGAAGTAAGAAAGAGTTTAGAGAGCCAAAAGGGAGGAATTTCGAGCTATACTAATAGTTAGGGTTCTTAGATGGTGAAGATACGCAGAAAATCTGTATAAAAAAAAAAAAATATATATATATATATATATATATATATATATATATATATATATATATATATATATATATATATATATATATATATGTGCCCAAAAATGTCCGAATGCGTACGCATTGCTCAAAATGCCCCAAATCCGCACATTCGCTCCAAAGCAATGCATACACATTCGATTGAATGCGTGCGCATTGCCTGTCGCGCATTGACGGTCTTCGTAATTTGGCAATATCTTCGTGTGCAGAGCTCCGATTTAAGTGATTCAAAGTGCGTTGGAAATCTCATTCAATTATCTACAACTTTCATGAAGACCATAAGTCCAGAAAAAGCATGTATCTGGGAGGAAAATGCAGATAAAGTGAATGTAAGGCGAAAACACCAACTACATTTGATCCGTTTCCATCCCCGGGCTTCGGTTACGCCGCTCTAAGTCTCATGCCTCATCTTTCGGGCTCATAAATCACCTAGATCCTGCATCACAACATTCAAACACATACCGAGCATAACTCGCAAGATAACTAGGGCTCGAAAAGGGTCAAAATACCGTAAAAATGAGGTTTTCCATCTATTTGACGGTGCGCCTCGAGTGAGTGTGCAAAGCATTTTGCCCTATAAATTGTCTAAAACTACCCAATACAAGACAAAAGTATCATAAATGGAGGTTAAAACATGCACCGAAGCATAGTAAAGTTGACTCTCATCAAGAGGTTCCGGTTTCGAGTGACGGTGGGAATAAAATAGTGCATGTTGGCAAGAGTCTGTGGCACACCAAATCCCGTTGATCGTGGCCGGAAGCTAATCTGGGGCATTAGTGGACCGCTTCGAGGTAATATTCTCTCATAGCAAATTCGGAGGCAATCTCTTCCTACTACGGGGCTTCTTTCCTCACAACATATTCTTGAGGACGAAACCTATGCTATGTGTGGTAGCTATATTGTATCTTTTCTAATTTGCACACGATCAGACATTGCGGATGGGTGAATAAAATATAGAAAATTGTGATCCAACAATCCTTTTGGAATGATTTTAACTCGATTCATGAGATCCTTCGTTGGCTTGATAGATGTCTTGATGTGAATATGCTCAAACATGACAATATTGAGTTTTGGAGGTTACTTTTCCAAAAAATAATACCGGGTGTTTGGTATTGGTGTAACGAAGAATTCCATCATAATGGCAAACAACGACCCCCAATAACGGTGTTCATCTCACATGCGATTCGGAAAACTCGAGAACTTAGATTAGCGTGGCCCTAGTCAGAGACATAGCTACATGCAGGGCTAAGGGAGGATAAGCCCACCCGACGAAAAAAATTCTATACCATAAATCTATATAATTCAACTTAACTTGTCAAAACATCTTAATTAAATCCATTGAATTTCCGAACATAATCGATTAGCCGACCCGAGATTCAATTCATGGCTCTGTCCTTTGGCCCTAGTTTTCGGTGTATGGTCTTTTTCGTAGTAGTTTCTGTTCTCGCTAACTTACTTTGTACTTTCTTTGTACAATTTCTGCTTAAATATCCCTGTTTATAAAAAGAAAAAAGAAAAAAGAAAAAAGAAAAAGAAAAAGAAAAAGAAAAAAAGGAGAGAAGTTAATAAGGCGTTGATTTTTACGCATGAAAGAATATTCAAATGCTAGACCATATTGTTTGCATGTCAATGCACGTATTACCTCGAATTTTCCGATGGATGGTATTTCTTGGTTTGGTGGAAGAAATCAAAAGCATGTCTTACCACATAAATAAATAAATAAATAAATGTACATAATTTGCATATAAAAATCACATATAATTTTAATTTACAATACAAAGGTAGTATTAAGGTTGACATAAAATTTTATTTTTCTGTTGCATTATACAAATATTTTACAAATGTATCATAAAACCAATTAATGCTTATATAAATGGGGGAATAAGGGAGAAGGACAAAAATATTTCATCAATTGAGTAGAAGGACAGTCTTTTGAAACTTTTGCGATAAAGAAAAACTATTTATTCAATTGTCGAAATTCACTTGTGTTCGAAATTCATTGTTTAAATTCATTGCGAAATTCATTTGTCGAAATTCACTAATTTTCAAAATTCATTGTCAAAATTCACTAATTTTCGGGATTATTTGTCGAAATTCATTGTCAAAATTCACCGATTTCGGGATTCATTTGGGAGATTCAATTTGATTTTCGGGATTCATTTGTTTGTCCTTCCATTTATAAAAATTATGCGGTTGTCCTTCTCCCTATAAAAAATATGTAATTTGTCGTATTCTTAAAAATATTAGGATTGTGTCCTTATCCCTAATTTTCCATATATAAATCTGTTTTTGCTGTGTTGCCGAACGGCATTTTTTCATGAAATCATAAGACTATAAACTTCTATTATTTAACTGTACGTGATGTGAACTAATTACATGCGGTACTAAAAAAAAAAAATAAAATTTTATGACAATTGCTGATGTCGTCACGATTGAATTTAAATAGTGTACAAGGTGTCATGGTCCTTATAACGTGGAGTACTATATTGATATATTCAAAATAATTAAAATGAAAATCGAATAGTTTTTACAAAACATTGATTTCAGCTAACAGAAATCTTCCATTTGGTGCTATCCTCGTTTTCTTGTCAAAAAGTGCCTGCAAATATGTGTATTGTCTTCCTCTGACTATATATATATAAGAGGGATATTGTTGAATAATATGCCCATTGTCATGTAATAAAATACAAAGATATGGACAGTATTAATCTTTGTTGGAAAAACAAACGAAAAATTGCTAGTTTTACGGTAAAATTATCATAATAAATAATCATAACACACTGTTATATTATTAACAATGGTGCTAATTAGTAGTACACACAATGAATAATGATGTAAAAAAAATTTGTAATATAGTCGTTGTATTATCACCAATTGTTGTTTAAATAGCACCACTCAAACAAGAATTTACTTTACTCGATTATCATGTAATGGCTCACATTGAAAATTAGCTAGGAAGAAACATTACCATATGGTATATCGTTGAGACATATATAATGGATTTAATAACATGTGACAATCATGCATTCAAAACCAAACAAGGATGATGTGTCTAATTAATTACTAAATCATTATGGTTTACATATATATAGTGCTGCAAGTTTTGGTACGTTACGGGAGACATCAGAACTGATTACTTGATTGAACTAAGTATGATATTGTTATAATTTTTTAAGTAGTGATGCTAGTTCTAGGACATTATAAGTGGTGTCAGAACTGATTACCATATTGAATTAAGTGCACGTGATATTGTCACAACCACTTGATTGCGATGAGAGACGCAACATATATACTTTTGCACTTTTAATTATAATAATGGGTCTACATAGAGATCCATAAGCTCAAAATTGATTAAAGGATCCCGTGTTTGAATTCGAATAAAAAACTTGTTGTGTTGTTCATGCATTATACAATAAGCTCAAAATTGATTACAGGATCCCGTGTTTATACCTACCAAATACACGTGGTTTAGAAAGCAATTAAAACCCTA
This sequence comes from Gentiana straminea, assembly GCA_036785695.1. Lineage (NCBI taxonomy): Eukaryota > Viridiplantae > Streptophyta > Magnoliopsida > Gentianales > Gentianaceae > Gentiana > Gentiana straminea. The sequence continues at coordinate 2,023,024 of JAVUPR010000415.1, forward strand.
TCATGCATATACTAGTATAATTCAAGCAACTTTAATTGCATACCAACAAAATGAGGCTAAAAAGGGTCAACAATATGGACTATATTGATAGTACATGTCTGCTATTGGAAAACGATTTAACAAAAAATTCACATGTCTTCTTTGATAATTATTTTTCTTTTTTTAAATTTTAAAAAAAAAAAAAAAAAAAAAGGGAATGGGGATCAACATTCCATTTGTCTTAAAATGGGCGAATTGATTGTCGGGAAAGTTTTTTCATGGAAAGGTGTTTGTGTTAGGAAGAATGTGTACACAATGGTCCTTAAATCATTCACTATGCTAGGAATAATGGTGTGTACCTTGGGACACATATGTGCCCACCCATAAATGATGCAATTTATTGTGTTCCTATTTGGCTAAGTTGATGTGTGTCTCTCCTAGTGATTAAGGGTTCCACTCTTTCGAAAAGACGAATGTTAGAATTTTTTACGACTCTATTTAAGTGTATTATATGTTAAAAGTAAATTAAGCAGTTGTGGATTGAAAATCAACATGAAGCTATAGGATTAGAAAGAATTTATATTAGGACTTTATCAAACACATGTGCTCAGAAAGTGGTTAATGGCCGATTGAATTAGTTAGGAGATTAGTTAGACGGTTTACAGATTTTGTCGCTATATGAATGACTCGAATCACATCTTGTAAAATTATCTTCAAGTTTAACCGAGTGAAATATATCAGTTTAATCGAGCGAATAGCTCGAATCCCATCTTGTAATTAGACACATCTCGATTAAATTTATCTTGAAGTTTAACAGAGTGAATAAGAAAATATGATGACGGTGACATGCATATGTAATTTTAGCAACTTTTTCGAGACCGCAATTTGCAATATATATATAGCTCAAGAAACGGATGAACTAAAATACAAAATTATTATCATTTACAGATTTTACAATAAATATTCTTAGACATAAACTAACAACTATTGAAAGCAGCATAAATTGCTAAAAAGGAAAAAATGAAAGTGTAGTTCAAGAAAAATAGCAATTGGACATTCTACAACACATTGAGTTTTACTAGAAATCAGTTTTGTTTTAGAATGTAAGAATAAAAAAGGCCCATACCTCATATCCATTTTAAGGCATCAAGAGGTCCATGCTTGAAAAATAAATTCCCATGAAGAAAAGAAATCCAATAAAAAAATAAGCCAGTCCAAGAGATTTGAAATTGGCCGAAAATTCGCCCAGGAAATTCGGAAAATGTCGTCGCACACCACAAACTTACGGTCTGATTATGATGTTACTACCAAAAAGATTATATAATTGTGTGGCACAACGTTTTTTTTTTAAAGTTTTAATTATGGTTAAAAAAATTAAATCAGAGACAACCACTTTAAGCATCCCTTTAAGTGTGATTCCTTCATCTAATAATGCAAACTAATACTAAGAGTTTTTTTTTTTTTTTTTTTTCCTTCAACAATTTACAATTTTTTTAATTGTTGAAGGCGATTATGTCGCCACTCAGAAAGGTTGGGAGTTCATGCGTTGATGGTGGAAAGTGATTGTTTGTTGTGCGTTCAACACCTTCGGTTTTCAATGGAGGATTTTAGCATGGTTTTTGAGTGCCTTGCCCAAGACTGTTTTCGTAAATCTCTTCAGTTTTTCTCGATTTTGTTCTCTTTTTTTAAGCGGTCGGGGAATGGTTCAGCACATTTTTTTTAGCTAAACATGGTCTTTCAGTTTTGAATTTGCATGCTTGGGGTACTCAATCTTCGGGTGATGTTATTTCCGCGTGTTTGTTAGATTTTAGTGAATAAAACTTCTGTTTTTCCTTTAAATCAAGGTTATGAGCCTTGCGAGCTACCAAACTGCTCTACCCCTTGTCTTTGAAGAGAAGAACTTAAAACTAATAGTAATATACAAACAAAGGTTTAATATGTCCCTTTACTCATATCCGTATAAATAGAATAGCTCATTTATACCGAATGATAAAGGGAACTCTAGGATCACCGACCATATAATAGAATTCAAGAGTTAATGTTCACCAACTTGATCTTGTTGCTCCTGGCAACAAACATGTATGAACCATTTCACAAAGTCTATGCCCGAAAAGTCAAAGTCTCGATAGCAATTCTCGTCCGCCGGTCGCAAAACAACGTCGACGAAGACGTGTGGGGGCACTATTCCTATCGGATCAACATAAGGATATACTATATACAAATTAAAAAAGAGGGGAGGGTGGGGGTTGAATAGTAAGTTGATGATGTTTTTTTTTAATAGTAAGTTGATAATGTTAAGTACTACTTAGACCTTATCTTTTCCTATTTCAAGAATATAACGTCTATATTATTTTTTAAAATGGCTACTTGTATTATTTATATTAGCCTCTTCATTACTTCACCAACCATTTACAATAAATTAATCTATAAATTAATAAATATTTAATTTCATTCGTTATAAATATTATTTCTTGATTTTGATATGTGCGCATCAAGTTGATATGTCATGTGCACGACCCGCAATGTGTGGGTACATTAATGTGAACAAAAATATCTTAGTTTCCTAGATCAAATTACGTAATTAATTACATCATTTCCATAAAGTCAAACATTATTGTTCATTTGACATTTCGTTATTCACCAATCATATAATAATCTAATTAAATTTCTAAAAAGGATCTTCATATAAAATAAAATCCACCTAAATGATGTGAAAGTATAACAAGTGATTAAAACATTATAAAAGCTATGGTCCTTGCAATCACATGGGACTACTTCGATGTCATATTTAAAGGTGATTTGCAGACGGTCCACAAGAAGCCGTTGTCGCATGAGGATGATTTATCTCACTTAGGCTATATTATCGATGATTGTAAAATTCTTATTCCTACTTTTGTCAATTTTTGTTCCTCTTTTGTCAATAGAGAGGGTAACCTCCCGGCCCATCTTCTGGAAAAGAAGGCTTATCTCTTGTCGGTCTCAAACAATAGGACACGAGGCCGCCTTCCAATGTTCTTTTGGCATGTTCTGCTGATTTGAATCAATAAAGAATTCTCTTTTTCCTTAAAAAAAAAAAAAAACTTTATAAAACTATAAGGTTGAAATACAATGTATTTGACAATTTCTGTAAATTATTTTAAATCAAACGAGAATAATTACGGGATCGCGCGATCAATTATTAAGTGGTCCCGTAACAGGGTGTAAGGCTTTGCCGCCGGCGTTCTTCCTCTATCTCCGTCTTCTTCCGGCAGAACACCGCCGAGCATTCCGGCAGCTCACCTAAATCAGCGAAAATCGCTTCATCATCTTCATGTCTCATTGTGTACATCATACTCATATGATCACCATAATTGACCTTATCCTCCTCGAAATTAAAAAATGGAACCTCTAGCAATGTTGAATATGTAGCATCATCATAATCACAAAACCATGATTCGTAATCGTTTCCCCGACTCCATTCGTATCTCTCGGTGACTTTGTGTTTTGATAGTTCGTTTTCAATATTATTTGAAAACTTGCTATCGATGTTATTATTGGTTAGCTTTTTAAAATCTTCTTCTTCTTGTTCTTCATCAACCTTTTCATGATCATATAAATTGCTTGATAATTGGTTTTGATGATTGCTCTTTCTTGGTGGTGGAAATGGGTGGTTATGGTCGCAATAATATGCCACAACAAGCGTATTTGGATCCTCTCTGCTTTTTTCTACTTGTTTTCTTGCAGGACACCCTTTCGAACTGCTGCATCTATAGTACCCTCTGCAGCAATTATCAAGATATAAGGTTGAAACATGGTAAAATTGAGTTTCGCAAATTTAAGCCTAGTGAAAATGACGGCCTTAAGTAGTTCATTGATCTGTTATGACTCAAACAATACTGCTAGATCTAAGTTTGGAGACGTTACAGAAAGGGATAGAGATCTACAATGCATATGGTGATTCTTAGGTGTAGAGTCTAGTCTATTGAATCAGACCGCCGGAGATCAACAATTCATATGGGGTGATACTTAGGCGTAGAGTCTAGACAGTTGCACTAGACCGTCAACAATTTATGCATTGATTCCTAGGTGTATAGTCTACTCAATTACAGCAGATTGTCAGAATCGATATCAACAATTCATAAGGCGATTTTTACCCCGAGAGCCTAGTTTATTGCACCAAACCATAAGAGATCAAAACAATTCATATGGGGATTCTTAGGTGTAGACTCTAATCTATTGCACCCGACACTAACAAGTATAGTAAAAACTTTCTACTTAAGAATCTCTCGACGTCTCAAGGGCACATCGAATCGAAGACTTTCTACCTAAGAATCTCATTCTAAGATGATACAAAATCAACTCAAAATTCGGCGTAAATTAAGGGTATTAGAGTACCTACCTAGGAAAAGGAGAGCCCTTGATAGGTTTCTGACCATACTTCCTCCAAGACCAAGAATCGGACGGTGGTGTACCCATCTCGCCCTTTAATCGTGCGCCATCACCATCGTTGATTGGCACTGTGATCACCCTTTTCTGAATAGACCTCCTGCAGCTAATCAAATCAAATTCATTCATTCATGCATGCAAATTATTGATCTAACAAATTAAGAAACGAACCCGGCCCCATGAAAAAACGTCCATTAAAATAACACCAACCTCTTCTTGGGGGACAAAGTACAAGAAGTGATTTTTCTGTCATTGATTGTTGTCTGAAGAAGAGAATCTGAACTCTTGTCTGGGTAATATTCAGGATCTTCAAGCTCATGAATAAGCTTTGTTTTGATGATTTTGCTCTTAAAGTCCATGGCTTTGGCAATTGGCACACAAATTGAAGGCTGGTTTTCAGCTTTGAAAGTATTAAGCTTTAGGCAAGATTTGGGACTAATTAGTATAATAAACAGTAGAAGAAGACAAAGGGGAACAAAAACGAGACAAAGAGGTTGAAGACAAGAAGGAATGTACAAGTGTAGAAAATATGCAAAACTACACAGTATGTATCTTTTCTCTTCTTTTTTGGACAACTACTTATAATACAAGCAATTCTATCTTGATTAATATTATTATTGTCAAAACTAATCTGACAGGACGGATGACACAACCAACATCATTAATGATACGAATGACATATCATATGATTGCCCGTTGTGTCAGGATGATTATGGGGGAAACTTCTTATGTGGTGAGGGTTTTTAAACTGAAGTGACCGGTGGGTTGATCGAAACGCGCGCGGTTTAGATGTTAGATAAAGCGTGTGGGCACCGATCAACTCACCGGTCATTTCGGTGCATGTGGATATACTAGGGAAGAACTTCCCGATTATGGGGATAACATATATAACACATGTTTTAAACGAATAACAATTAATATTAATGAAAGAAATTACTTTTTTTTTTTTTTACAGAAGAAAGAAATTACTCTTTAAAATTTATCTTCTCCAGAATAATGATATAAAAAGTTAATATTATTACCCGAAGAGTAGGATACATCTCATTGTTTTTAATGATTTTTTATTTTTAGATATTGCTAGTGCACTTGTTCTGTTCGTGTCCGGATCCTCTATTTTAAGAATCCCAACTTTAGGGACGTGGCGAGATCATGGTCGCACATTTCCTGTGTGTTTTCTCCACGATTGAAATATGCGACCATGATCTCGCTACGTCCCCAAAGTTGGAAAAAGCCGAGGATCCGGACTCGTTTCTTGATGCCATTGTGCCAATGCATCATAATGTAAAATTCATGACGTTGTCCTATTGTTAAGGGAAAAAAAAAAAAAAAAAAAAAAAAAACACAAAAACAAAACAAAACAATTTGGCAATACCAAAAGGCCCAGAGTAATTTGTTAATCAGTAGATATCTAAGATGATTTATGATCCAAGTCAGATAATATTCTATTTGTCATCTACTTCTATTTTTTTGGTTTATATCTTAATTATTGAAAAATATAATAATGAGAAATAATAAATACCATAGATTATATATTGATAACCATGTGTTAAGGAATCGAATGGTAATCAATCAATTAATGGCCAGGCCACCAATTATTTTATGGCCCTAATAACGTAAGTTGACAGATATTTTTGTATAAAATAATGATAGAAAATTGATTGCTGACAGATATGATGACAAATCATTGGGTCGTGCAAACAAATGTAGTATTAATCAAAGAGTAGTGAATTATTATTAATATTATTATTATTATTATTATTATCGTTGTTGTTGTAATTTTTTTAGGGTGAGAGTAGTGCTTCAGCACAATAAAATGGTTACACCAACAAAGAGGCCTCGGGTTCAAACTTCTACAGAAGTAAAAAAAAAAAGGCGTGACCTTACATTCTCTTTTCGGTAAAAAATTGTAACAACAACAAATTATATAATATAAAATTTAAATCATTAATCATTCTCTTTAATCATAAAGAATAGTAACTCCAACAAAGAGACATGTGAGGTGGGGAGGTTATTGTGGGGTGTCTCTACACGGTGTGGAGACACCGTATGACACACCACACAACACATACCTTCATTCTGTATTTAAATTGTGTGGTTCTGATCGTTTCATCCGTCACTTTACCTCAAATTCCCTCACCACACAATTACTTCCCTGTGAAGTGGGAGAGTATTAAAAGCTCGGTTAGGAGGCAATTTGTTGAAATTGAAGTTGAAAGTCATGATATCCGAATCATCCGCAAGTGCTTCATTGATCAGAGTAGTGAGCCCCTCCGTACAGAGTATCATGAAAAAACGTGAGAGCGGATCGTCCGCCGGATTCCTCGAGAAGGAGTAACCGTACGAGAAAGCCTTCCATTATTAAGAACGTGAAAAGATGCGAGGACATTATTCTCATTATCGAAGACCGAAAGCAAGTAAGAAACCCCATTGCATGGATAACTTCCACAACTTACCTCCATTCTACCCTATCAAACACCTTGGCCATATCTAACTTTAATGTTGCATGCTTATCACCGCCCCCCCCCCCCCCCTCGGGGCCAACATTGAGGGTGAAAATCCTCAACCATGATAACTTTTATGGAAGAGATAGTATTTTTGAAAAACTTAAGAATTTCATTGATGGAATAATGATGTGATCCCGGGCAAGATTCATGGTGGTTTTCAAAGGAAAAAGAAGAAAAAGGAAGGATAGTGGAAGAAGCAAAGATTTTATCCCGCATTGCAAGTTTGGAAGATTTTCTTAGAATTTTATTAGTATTTATTTCTTTTATTTTTTATAGTTATTTCTATTTCTAATAAGTTTGTCCACATCGCTTTGGGAGTAGTTTATGTTTTTCATTATAGCTTTATAAAAAGGCATCATATGTAACTTTTACAATCGGTTGAATAATTTGAGTGATATATATTCTTTTATTTAAAGCGATTAAGGCTTTGGTGAGTTTTCTCACGTGGAGGATTCCAACCGGACTTATCAAGGTCGTGAGCGTACGCTTGTGGGTGTCCACACACCGAGGTTCTTAGATACGGGTTATCTAAGGGTTTAGGTTATACCAAGGTTTTTGGTTACGGGTTAACCAAAGGTCGAGGTGCTCGTCTTATTGGTGCCATCGGTCAAATCCTCGGGCATTCGGATCCGATTCGATCACGGATCACATCGGTTGATATCGGAGCGCGCGGCGGCGGTATCCAAATATCCCTTTTATTTTATTTATTTTTTTCGTTCATGTTCTTCTTCATCTTCAAAGAAAGAAAAAAAAAAAAATTCCTTTTTTTCCCTTGCTGCCTTCATCGTTTCTTGCATCATCATTAAATAAAAAATATATATATATATTCAGCCATTCTTGTGATCACGCTTCCTTTCTTCTTTAAAAATAAAAAATAAAAAAAAAAAATCCTATTTTTTTTTTTCTTTTCTTTCTGTTTAAGTCGTATAAAAGAAAATATCCAGGAATTAAAAATCCTTCATCCCAAGCAATTACCTAGTCAATCATCCAATTTTCTTAGTCAATTACCTTCTGCTTACTTTTGATTGGTTTAAAAAAAAAAAAAAATAAAATAAAAATAAAAACCCAAGCCTAGTAATTGCCGAGAGACTCACACCCACCCGTGATTTTAATCACACCCGTGCTTCTAGTACACCTCAAAAAAAAAAAAAAAAAAAATCTCCATTTTTTTAATCGACATCCTAGTGCCATATTTAAGTTCCTTGGTTTTTGCACTCATTATTTTGATTTGTCCACGGTTGGATCTCCACACGAGGGTGAGTGCAAACACGAGTGGCGTGAGGATATTCTATTTTATTGCAATTCACAATGTCAAAGGAGCGTGAGGAGGAGAGTGCTATCCAAACTAGTTTTCGGTTGTTCGCGGAAGGACGATCGATGAGAATGCTCGTCAATTTGCGGATATGAATCGGCGTATGGATGCTAAGATGGAAGATATGGTGACTCAATTGCGGGAAATGTTGAGGGGAGTCACTACTCCCAATGTTGATAGAGTTGGCCGTGGTCAGAGGGATGACCGTAGTGATGGTGGTAGTCGTGATGGTAGAGAAGCTAGGAGGAGACAAGATAGAGTGGGGGCTCGAGTTGAGGGAGAAGATGAAGATGATTCTGTGCGTTCGGGTAATAATAGCAGTGATGGTAGTGATGAAGACAACAATAATATGAGGCGAATAAAGATGAAGATTCCGGTATTTAAGGGTACAAATGATCCTGATGCGTATCTAGATTGGGTGCGTAAAGTGGAGCAGATTTTTCGGTGTAATAACTACTCGGAGAAAAACAAAGTACGGTTGGCAACGCTTGAGTTTGAGGGATACGCGGCAATTTGGTGGGAACAACTACTTGTTAGTAGGCGTAGGGCAAGGGATGACCTTGTCAAGACATGGAATGAACTTAAGCGGGAAATGAAGCGAAGATTTGTACCAGATTCATATTACCGTGAACAGTACCGGAAATTGCAAACACTTACACGGGGTAATCGAGTCCGTGGAAGATTACTATCAAGAGATGGAGCGACTTTGATTCGCACGGGTAGTACAGAAGAGGATTCGAGGCCACCATGGCAAGATTTTTGAGTGGTTTGAGGCACGAGATTGCACATCCGGTTGAAATGAAGGATTGTGATACTTTAGAGAAGATGGTTCATGCGGCAATTTTGACGAGAAAAGCATTTGAAGAAACGAAGTTCAGGTAATTCCTATTCTTATCGTTCTTTTCAACCTAGAGATGATGGCTCACGTTCTAGCCCACCGAGGCCAAACCGTTTGTCTTCCAATGAGGCTTACAAAGCTAAGGAAAACAACAGTGGTAAAGCTCAAGCCACACCACATCCACCCACTCACGAGCTTAGATGTTACAAGTGTAAAGGTATTGGGCATAAGGCAAGTGATTGTGCGAATAAGCGAGTAATGATTGTTGTGGGAGAAAAGCATGGTGAGAAAGAATACATGTCACAATCCGCGAGAGGAAAATGGGAGTGATTCCGAGGAGATAAGCCCACTCGAGATTGGGCCCGAAGGATATATTTGTGTGAGTAAGAAAGTTGTGGAGGACCAAGTCAAAGTAGATGCTAGTGTGCACCGTGAAAACATTTTTCAAACACGTTGCTTTATAGAAGATAAGTTGTGCGGTTTGATCATCGATTCGGGTAGTTGCACCAATGTTGTTAGCAAGGAGTTGGTCGAAGACATGCGCCTTAAGACTACTAAACATCCCCAACCATACAAGCTACAATGGATGAATGAATGTGGGGAAGTTAGAGTTACGAAGCAAGCGATGATCACTTTTAAAGTTGGTAAGTTCGAGGATACGGTTATGTGTGATGTAGTGCCTATTCATATTGCACATGTTATTCTTGGTAGGCCTTGGCAATTCGATCGGCGAGTTAACTATGATGGGTTCTTGAACACGTACGTATTACATCACCGGGGCAAGAAGGTTACTTTGGTTTCATTATCACCCCAAGAAGCACGTGCGGAGCAACTTAAATTTGCTCAAAGTCGGGTGGTTAAAAAGCAAACAATGGGTGCAAATTCGTGGTGCAAAGTGTAGAAAAGAAGACGTGTTTAACTTCATTGGCTGCTCGTTCGGATTCTTCTTTTTCTTTATTGCAGGTACATAACAATCCACCACTTCATGTTGTTAAAGTTGGAGCCATGTTGGAGAGGCAATCCATTACACCGAGCATTGTTCGGAATGTTGATGTTCGGATTCGAGGTCGAATCCTTTCTGAACCGGGAGGGAATGATGTGATCCCGGGCAAGATTCATGGTGGTTTTCAAAGGAAAAAGAAGAAAAAGGAAGGATAGTGGAAGAAGCCAAGCATTTTATCCCACATTGCAAGTTTGGAAGATTTTCTTAGAATTTTATTAGTATTTATTTCTTTTATTTTTTATAGTTATTTCTATTTCTAATAAGTTTGTCCCACATCGCTTTGGGAGTAGTTTATGTTTTTCATTATAGCCTATAAAAAGGCATCATATGTAACTTTTACAATCGGTTGAATAATTTGAGTGATATATATTCTTTTATTTAAAGCGATTAAGCTTTGGTGAGTTTTCTCACGTGGAGGATTCCAACCGGACTTATCAAGGTCGTGAGCGTACCTTGTGGGTGTCCACACACCGAGGTTCTTAGATACGGGTTATCTAAGGGTTTAGGTTATACCAAGGTTTTTGGTTACGGGTTAACCAAAGGTCGAGGTGCTCGTCTTATTGGTGCCATCAGTCAAATCCTCGGGCATTCAGATCTGATTCGATCACGGATCACATCAAATAAGCATATAAATACAAGTAGAAAACAACTACCCACTAAGCCACTTCCTATAAAATAGGAAACATGGGATCATGGCTATAAATCAAACATAACTACTCTAGTAGTGGAAATCATGCTGAAAATTCGAAAACATGGCTGATATAGCCTTAGGTAATAAACAACTTAATTAACTAATAATAATTAACATAATTTCCTAACATTCCTTTCCTCAATCTGAGCTGGCAGTTCAGATTACTTCACACATGCCTAGCTTGCCTCTAAGCTTCAAAAATTGATCCATCTTGAGTCCTTTTGTCATTATATCAACTATTTGATCTTCACTCCTGCAATGCTGCAATTCAATGATCCCTTCTTCACATAGGTTTCTCAGAAAGTGATACTTCACATCTATATAGCTTGATAGTTGAGCTGTTGTCACGAGACATAATATTCCAATCTCTTTGAACTTGACCTAGAACTTCCAAACATCCTCATTAACCGGATAGCACAATTCGATAGTCTCCATCCTTGCTCTTTGGGGCAAACACTTCATTGTAGTCAATCCCATACTCTTGCTTGTATCCTTTGGCTACTAGTCTAGCCTTATACTTGCTAACTTTGACATCTTCATTCAACTTTGTCTTATAAATCCACTTGACACCAATAGTCTTGTGTTCTTTTGGTAGATCTGTTAGACTCCAAGTCGATTCCTTTCAATGGTTGTGATTTCTTCATCCATAGCTTGCTTCCATTTTATGTCTTTTCTTTGATTCCTTATAAGTGATTAGATCATCACAAGAAAATAGAGCATAGTAAGTGGCCTCCTCACAAAAATTTGTGGTAAACCTGTTACCTCGAAATATGTCATCTAGCCTGGCCTTTTTCTAGTTCTCTGAGGTCTGTCTGCTGAACCCTCAGCTGCTATTTCATGACTTGAATCGCTTGAACTTAGGTCTGTCGAACCCTCGGTTCGCTGCGTCAATTCGGTGTCTTGAGTTTGCGACCCCGAGTCCGCTTTGAATATCACTCGCCGATCATGACTCTGCTTGGTCCTCGTAGGCTCTTCATCTATTAGATTCGGATTGGATGGAAGCGGCGTTGTTTGCTTCTCAATCCCAGGTGTTTAGTTCATCAAACACCACATCTCTGCTGATCACTATCTTTTTGGTTATAGGATTAAACAATTTGTATGCCTTGGACTTTTCAGTGATCCCCAAGAACACACATTGCTCCCCTTTATCATCGAGTTTCTTCCTGTTTGCATCTGGATTATGAGCATATGCAATGCAACCAAAAATCTTAAAGTGACTTACAGATGGTTTGATTGAGCTCCATGCTTCTTCTGGTATCATTTCTTGAACAGAGAAAGTTGGTAATCTGTTCAAAATATGCAGACTCCAACTTACTGCCTCTGGCCAGAATCTTTTAGGCACATTTCCATAGGCCAACATGCTTCTTACCATATCCAGAATTGTCCTATTCTTCCTCTCAGTTACACCATTCTGCTGTGGTGTATAGCTAGGCTGCTGTCAATTCCCTTCTGATTCCATTACTGGTACATAAATCTTCAAACTCTGCTGAGCAAAATTCTCCTCCTCTGTCTGTTCTCAAACTCTTGATATACTGGCCTATCTCATTGTCTCTTAACAATTTGAAGCTCTTGAATGAATTCGGGGCTTGATTTTTCTTGCAAGAATTCAACCCAAGTTTTTCTAGATAAATCATCAGTAATGTGATGAAGTACCTTTTACCTCCATTAGATGATGGGTTGATTAGTCCATACAAATCAGAATGGATGAGTTCCAACACTTGCTTTGCCCTCCAAGACTTTCCTTTTGGGAAAGTATGCCTGTGTTGCTTTCCTTTAGTGCATTCTTCACAAATCTGCTGAGGAGTTTGAATTTGTGGAAGTCCTTCAACCATTTCCTTCTGCTGAAGTGTTTTCAAACCACCAAAATTGAGATGTCCATATCTGTAATGCCATAACCAAGATGTATCTTTCAATTCTGCCATAAGACATGTTTGTGGCTCCTTAATTTCCAAAGGAAACAATCTGTTGGCATTCATGGGAACTTTTGCCATGATTCCCTTGCTTGGATCCTTGATTTCACACTCCTTATTCTTCAGAATAATTTCATATCATTTTTCTTTCAACTGTCCAACACTTAACAGATTGCACTTCAGATCAGGAACATATAGCACACTAGAAATGGTTTCAGATGTCCCATTCTTGGATCTGATGCATATATTTCCTTTTCCCTTAACATTCACTGAGGAGTTATTTCCAAATTTCACCTTTGAATGATAAGATTCATCCAAATAAGAGAATGATGCCTTATTACCACACATGTGATTAGTGCATCCTGTATCAACATACCATACTTGGGGTTCTGAAGTCTGCTCATGCTGAGTAGTCATTAGCAGAGTTTCATCATCTTCCTTGTCAGCAAAGTGACTCTGCTGAGCCCATTTCTCCTTCTCTGCTGGCAATTTTGTGTAGCATTCTGACCGGTAGTGTCCAAGTTAGTGACACCTAAAGCATTCAACATTCTTTTTGCTTGCAGTACCTCTACCCTCTCCATTCTTGGATGCCTGAGAGTTGTCCTTGCTCTCAGAATCTCTGGTAGTTCTCCCTCTACCTCTTCCTCTGCCTTTACCCCTGCCTCTATAATTGCTATTATAGGCAGTGGTTTTCAAGGCCTGCTCTTCACTGGATGCTGTTGATCCTCTCTTCATCTTTTGTTCATGAACTTGCAAAGAGTTTTGCAATTCATCAAGAGACAAAGCATCAATCTCTTTTGACTCCTCAATGGAGCATACCGCATAATCAAATTTTGAGATTAGTGACCTCAAATTTTTTTCCACAAGCTGCTACATCCTCCATCTTTTCACCAAGAAATCTCATTTTATTGCGATTTCCATGGTTCTAGCACGATAAGTTGAGACAGATTCACCTTCCTTCATTTGTAAGGTTTCAAAATCTCTTCTTAAGGCCTGTAGTTGTGATCTCTTCACTCTTGCATTTCCTTGGTACTTCTAAATCCCAGATATCCTTTGATGACTCCTTGCTGAGAATTATCTCCAAGATAGCTCTATCTATTGCTTGAAACAGATAGTTCTTGCCCTTCAGATCCTTGAGTTTTTTGCTCTCAAAATCTGCTCTCTGAGCCTCAGTTGGGGGTGGATTTCCTGCTGGTTCAGCTGCTCTTTGTTCAATGATGGTCCAGCACTCCTTAGAACGCATGGAGTTCTCCATCAACATGCTCCAGTGATCATAATGCTGTCCATCAAACTTTGGGATGGAAGCTTGCAAAATTTGTTTCTGCCATGGATCTTTTCTCCAAGCTTGAGTTGAGAATATGGCTCCGATATCACCGATAACTTTTATGGAAAAGATAGTATTTTTGGAAAACTTTAAAATTTCATTGATGGAATAAGCATATAAATACAAGTAGAAAACAACTACCCACTAAGCCAAATTCCTATAAAATAGGAAACATGAGATCATGGCTATAAACCAAACATAACTACTCTAAGTAGTGGGAATCATCTTGAAAATTCGAAAACATGGGTGACATAGCCTTAGGTAATAAACAACTAAATTAACTAATAATAATTAACATAATTTCCTAACAAACCGGTGATCGCATTATCTGTAATGAGGCGCCCAAAAATAAATGCAATTTGGTTTCCAGAAATAATAGAATTGATTACCGGCTTGAGCCGGTTAACCACCACCATAGATATCAACTTATAGATAGAATTGCATAAGCTAATTGGCTGAAATTCCGTCGCAGAGTTAGGATGCTTGACCTTCGGGATAAGATTGATAAAGGTTTCAATGATCGCATAAATATCCATCCCTTCGTTGAAAAATCCAAGGACCTAAGGAACCATCGTAATACTGATAATACCCCCAACATTTTTGCAAAAAAGACAGCGTGCATGCAATGGAGGATTCAGGAAATTTTTTTAGTGGTGCCAAATTAAAAAAAAAAGGTGAAAAAAAATTGCGACAACCAAGTTTTGAACACATAACCTTAGGATATGTTGTTAAACTTCTAACTAGTTGAACTAAATGGAAACTTCCACTAAGGGGTTGTCTGAAATAATATACATACACAATTTTAATATTATTAGAGGGGTATATTAGTAATTTCGCCCGAAAATTTAAGTGGGGTCCATGCACCGCACCCCTACCATGTTGGGCCCGCCCCTGTATGCATGCCATCCGGTTCCGGTGACTTGCGCCCGGGCAACTGCTTCAAGGCCCTAATTAACAATATCATCCTTCGTATATTCGGCTTCCAAAGCGGCAAGTCTTGCAAAGATATACCCGCCTCCTGCTGTGATGTAAACGTACCAGAAAAAATAAACTATAATATGAGCGGATAACATTTTTTTTCTGAAACAATCAATTTATTAATTTAGTCGCCCTACGGCCTCCCAAACGTCTTTACAAGAAATCAATTTCGCCCAAACGGACTACATAATGCTTAAAAGTGGAAATATAACAGCGGGAAAATATTACACAACATCTTGCCAAAACTAGTCTAAGATTCTTGACCCGTTCAACCACTTGTGAGGCGAACCCGAATGCCGCACCGTGGACGATCCTATTCCTCCATAGCCAAATTCCATAGGTAGTTTTCATCCAAATATATTTCCAATCCGGCGAACCGAGGTACGAGCTCCTTTCTCCCTTGAGATTCTTCTCAATCCACTCTGCCGTTTCCAACAAACATAGAGTATCTGGCTTATGCATTTGTATCAAATCACGAATATTTTGAAAAAAATTCCGGGGACCCTGTCCCTCGGAAATTCCACGTAATTATCCGCATAATAAAAAAGTAAATCAAGATGGTGGAGCCGTGGAGGGACTTCCCTCTCCAAGGTTTCCATCTCCATGTCCGGTTCATCTCGTAGTCTCCAGGTAGAATCACTTGTGCCACCATCTCTGATTGTTGCCCCACTTTGGTTTTGATGTGTTGGTCCATTAGGAGGGTTCGATTTGTGAAAATTCGAACCACTTTCATTTCCCGGACCTTGCCCAACCAAGTTGTTAAGTTGTCGGTCAGGCAACATCGTGTCATTAAGGGCGGGCTCTTTGTTGGTGTTCTTGGTGATTCGAAATATCCTGGAGAGGAGTCGTAAGGATGATTTGGCTTCAGAGACGCCTCGAGAGAAGATCTTTTGGCCGGATTTGTGGTATTAGTGTTATTCTTTTCGGTTCCTTTCATTTTCCCGGTTCTTTTTGTTGTGTTTTCTTCGACTTAGAGCCCTTGTTATTTCCATTTGATTTTTTGGTGTTTGAAGTTGCTGGAGGATCGTCTTTCCGGAGAAGGGTCACAGTAGGCGCCATTGCAGCAGCTGCTGCAAATTGCATTTGTTTTTGTAAATGCACAATCTCATCCGACTCTTGTACTTCCATATTTCGGCCTTCATCTTCTTCCTCATCATCAGGTAGTACTACAAATCTCAACCCCGATGGGCCAAAACGGTCCTTTCTATTTGTGTCTGTCGTATCCCTTCTATTCGGTTCATTGGTTGCGTTTTCCCTACCTCTTGCATTACCAGTCGGCCTATGTCTTATATTTTGTGCTATCATCCACGGGCCGAATGGCTTATCCGGTGTGGGACCTTGTGGTTTTTTAGGATTGAGTATATCCAAGGCCGGCTGCGTAGGCTCCCTGGTTGTTTCTTGATGATGTATAGAACAATCGTGCGTTTTATGCCCATATTTCCCGCACTCAAAGCAAATCATATTCAAGCCCTCATACTCTACTTGGACTTGTTGCCATTGAGGACAACCAAATGTCGGAGGACTTGATGGAGGTTCATTTTGACACAAACTCTTGCATATCGGCCCCGAACGGAACCTGTTGTCACTATGTCTATTTTAATAGTCTTACCCACCCTCCTTGCCAGCTTGAGGATGAAGCTTTTGAGATCAAATAGCTCCAATGGCACACTCGGGAATCGAACCCACATAAGTGTGGACACTATCTTCTCTTTCGAAGGAACAAAAAGGGCATCCACTTCATCACCGTCAAATAATGGCCTTGGATGATCCAAGGTCCACTTCCTAGAGCCGTTTCGTAATCCTCTCGGCAACAGAATCTCACGACATAGTAGTCTAAGTCAAGATCAACAATGTCAAGTTCCCCTTTTGTGCAACACATATTCGTTAACCTTTCTTTAAGAATTTTGAATGCCACGTTTCTGCCCAGGACTTTTACAATTGCCGCCCTTCTCCATGGATTCCAAAGCTCAATACACTCCTCCACCAGAATGTCTATTGGATCATCATCAGTTTCATCTCCTCTCCATTTTTCCGCGATCTGAATAAAATCCGCAATATCCCTTTCGCTTCACCTGCTCCAGTGTAGAGTTGTTCTCTGAATTTCAGCTTCTGTAATAGGTCCAGGCCCCCTCTGTTACCCCATGTTGTACGAGGCTTGTGACGGGTGGCAGAATCCTCCTTCCATCGGACGTTGCTACGCTTCAGTAAATCTTCTTCTTCAGCGGACTGGACGCCCCCGTCAAGATCCATAGACAACAATGGATCCATCAGGGTGCAATACAGACGCAGTGATGAAAGGAAATTATCAGGTCGGAAAGAGCAGACCCCAGGTCGCCGGAATCGCCTGCTGCTGACCTAATTTGTCTAACTTTAGGTGTGTCGCGGATAACATATTTTAAGAGTAATGATACAGGTACAACGGTTGTGCCACAACGATTAACACAATGGTGATACGCACTCGTTGTGGCACAACCGTTGTGCACGTATCATTTCTCTTTAATGAAATATGAAATAAACATGTTATAAAATATAAAATTATGTTTATCATATTATTCAAATTGATTTACATTGATTTTCCGGTTTATCTATTCTATTGTATTCACGACGTAATCTCGGTTATATATAAATACCCCCATATATGATATACATACAATTTACCTTTTTTTAATTTTTTTTTTTATACTTTGTATTTCTCCGGTTCTT